>JAPQRN010000027.1:7190668-7230137 GCA_037367275.1 Coranthus polyacanthus
TAGAGAGAGAGAGAGAGAGAGAGAGAGAGAGTCTCTACCAAATTTCACATCATAACTTCAAAGAGCATTACATAATGTAAATTATCCAATAGAGCTCCCTGATGTACGGCTCTGCTGATTGGACAATTGGCTTCACTAGTCTAACGTGTCGTACATGTAAACAGTGCAGCATGAGTAGCAGCAGTTTGGTGGATGAAGACCTGTTTATAAAACCAAAGCAGACATGGTACTGTTTACAGTGGTAGAGAAAGAGGATTTGAAAATCTTAATGTGGACTTCAGATCTGCGACATAACAAGCCAAGCAAGCAATTTGAAAAGTGCTCGCTGAGATCTCACTGTCAAATCTAGCAATACTTTAATATTTATTGTTATTTTATCATTAAGTTACTGTCCCCATGCAGTTACAACTCTTTATTTTAATTATCCAATAAAGCCAGGTATTAATAATTATTTTAACACTAAAAGAATGCTCTATAGTGGAAATACTGTGTTTTAATAGAGGAGGCAGGGAATCATCAGTTGTTTCTAATCTGGCTGTACTCTACAGTACATTTGAAAACTAAGAAGCTCAAATCACAGATTGTGACTGTGATTAAAAACATTGTGATATGATCTTTTGGCCAGTTCATCCAACCTTTGCTTGCAGTATTTCTTCTCTTTATCTCCACCAAGAAGGTCATTCTCTTGCATTTGTTTGCCTGTCAGCAGGATTACAGCAAAAGACCTGCAGTCATTTTCTTAAAAAAAGGGACAGATCCTGATTTTTTTTTAAACTTTTCTTCACACTTCATAATAGGACCTATATGTTTCCTCCTGTTGTAATATATGTATAGGTTTATGTTTCATAAGATTTCAATTGTTTGGCACAGAAACAACTCACTTTTTGCTGTACAATACATCAAATTAATTTGATTAATCAAGTTTTTGCTCTTGAACAATGTGGAAACATGCAAAAAAAAACACAAAATCAACATTCGTTTTTCTTCTGGAAATATTTCTTGCTTAACAAAAAATCACAATGCAACCTGTTTGTATTGTAAGAAATCCATTGTGAGTATGTTTCCCCAGTCATTACCTAACAGTGGTACTTTATTTTATTTAAATATTACAATTTTATTTTTTTTTACAAATAATGCGCATCGACACTCTTGCAAGTGTGTTATAATTTTAACTTATCTTCAGTCTTTTTGGATGTGTGCAGCACATTAATAACTCATAATTGTTGACACCGCTAAACTTGGTATATGCTTCATATTTGAGATTACCTTAATGTGCCGTCTGCAGTTTAGTCCTGTTGATTGCTAACTGACTAGCTGAAGGGCTAATTTACTGGTTTAGTGGTTTTATTGTGTTAATTTCCAGTTCACGGCACAGATAGTATCCCATTAGTGCATTAACCTCTTTTAGAGTAAAAACAATGGATCAACTCACATTAACTTCATCTATCTTTGCGCTGAGTCACTAATTCCCATTAGCCTTTTTTTTCGCCCCTGGGTAAAGACCCATGTACAAATGCATCAACCGTAGGATTGACATGCTTCCTCATAGAAGATGAAGATGTTCGTTATTCCTTTGAATATGCGTGGGACTCCTGAGCTCATTAAAAACTAAACTGGTGGTGCCAGGGCATGGAGGCTGAGATGAGAAAGCCTCAGAGCGCGTTAGCCCAGATTACAGGGTGATGTGAAATGGCAGGGAGGTGAGGTAGAAGAAACAGCTGGGTCCGTGCGCCACGCTGTTCCTGGAACAAGGGGCCACAGACAATGTGGGGACGTCAGAGCCTTTCATGTTCAGGTTGAAGGTTCCTGTCAGGCCAGGGCAGGCCCAAACCTGTCTGCCTCCCTCCTAACCACCTCCACACCCACTGCCTCAGTTTGTACACTGGTGTTGTGGCATTTGAAGTCAAATATCTTTACAATTCAGATTTGTCATTCCAACTGTTTCAGACAGTCCATGAACAACTTTCTCCTGAAGCTGTAAATCAGTGAAGACATAAACCTGCAATTCTGCCACAGCGCACAAGCTCTGTTTCGTCCTGAAGCTAGTTATTACTCTATAGGTAAAGCTTTAAAAGTCATAATTTTACTCTTGTCTTACTCAAATGACCATAAATTATTATGTACGAGTACATAAAGTACAAACACAACTGGCCCACCAGGAAGGGCCCACTAAGCTCCAAAGAATTACAAGCATTCTTTAAATCAGGTGAGGTACTGTATAATTTGTGCACCATGTATGTGATAAACCTCTCTGTGTGTTTGTGTGGTTCCCAGTTCCATACTCTCTGCTCCACTTGTAAAGAACAACCGGGATGATAATTAGCCTGGCTTTTATATTTAAATGTCACATGTTGGCTATATTAAGACCACAATGCTTGACTTGACTTGCTCTGTGTTTGCTGTATTTACTGCTTACTGTACTTTCTGTTCCAGTTGTTCTGTGTACTCTGCTTCAGGTTGTCTTTTACACTCACTGAACCCTCTAACTAGGGCTGTGCAGTACGATTATATATTGCGTGTGACAATAGAAAAATAGCTATTGTTTCAGATTACACTCTATTACACTAGATTACACTACATTTTCCTAAGGTGACACTGTGGAGGCCAGACTACAAAGAGATTTGAATGGGGTATGATTTTAACTTTAATTATTCAAAGTGCTATAATGAAAGCAAAAGGAATGAAAAAAGGGAAAAACATATAAACATTCCTGTGCAATTTGAATGTACCATGTTTTGTCATACAAAGCAAGGCAGACTGCAGAGTTTACAAGACGCATTTGAATGCATCATACAACTGTCAGAGCGGAGGACAGCAGCAGGAGGCAGCTCACTGAGGAGCAATGGTTAAAATCTGTCATTCTACAAATATGCAGCTGATTGGCAGGGAATATTAATCAAAGCTGAACTGGTTTTGACTCTATTGTACAGTGTTCTGATTGGTGGAAAAAGCTTGCAGTGTGTTGTGTTGGCTGCTTGCTAATAATAAGCAGACAGATAATGGCTTTATACCCTTACAACCTGCAGGGTGAGTGCACATATTTGGGGTCGGTAATTGATTCCAAATTACTTCCACTTCATTTGTTTTTTGGATTACTTCAGTATAGGAAGTACACATATCCTAAATACCATAATGCATTTTTTTCCTCCTCACATTTTCTATTTATTCATATTGTGCAGCCCTGATGGGAATCTTTGACGGGCCAGCGTTGTTTAGGGCATTGTTTGTCATTATTTGGATAACACTGTGTATTTACACAAGACACAGATCCTGGCAGGAAATTTGCCTTGAAGGCAGCACAAAAAAGGGCACTGTTAAAGAACAACTGTGGCATTATGTAAACAAAGTGGCATTTAAAGGGTTGAAATTCTGAAAATGAATGAATATTTGGCAGTGATGATCAGGGCTGAAGTTGGATAAAGGATTATAATATTAATATTTTTATGGTTCTTTTTGACTCATTTTCTCCTCTAATGACATGAGAGGAACCTTTTCCTTGCGACAAGGGTTATATATATATTTTATGTTACTTGTTTGATTGAAAATTTGCACAAAGGTTCTAAGTAAAAGGAGAACATAATCAAATATAAGTATAATTACCTCTTTTAGTCATTTATAATTGAAGATTATAGACCTTTCCATGTGGTCATTTTACTAAACTAAACATTTGTAATTTATTCATTGAATTTTCACAAAATGTGCTACCTTGTGATACATCATTATGTGGATATGAACTAACTGACTGTACTAATATCAGCACACGATTTTGGTTGTATTATAACTAAAACGTAGAGAGTGAACACCACATTTGAACATATACTGTACATTCTCCTACTCATTTGCTCTCTCTCTCTTTTTCAGCTTCCTTCTATGGCGATGGCTTTGTACAGCTCAAAGCAACAGAGTCGTCCGACCATAACGCTCTCCGCATTCGCTTCCGAACCTCCAGCTCCAGTGGCCTGCTGTTTCTGGCTGCGGGCCAGACCGACTACTTCCTACTAGAGCTCCATGCCGGTCGCCTGCAGGTGGGTACATCCATGGCCGCAGCACATGAGCATATGTGTTCAAGCATACATGAGTGCACACACACATACACACACATATACACACACATATACATATATATGTATATATATATATATATATATATATGTATATACTGTGCATATAGGCTGCATATGCGCACCACAAGTCACATAGACACACACACTGACCTTAAGCTATAACTTCATCTCGGTTGACAGTGTCAGTCTCTCAACACAGTAACACAAGCAGACAAGCAGTGGTGTGTTAACTCCGTACCAGTCACTTCATGTCACACTGCAACCAGGAGATTATTAAAGCAAACCTGTGTGTTTTTACCATATATGAGTGATCCATGAGCAAATTCATAACTTTATTGATGTACAGAAAAGTTAAACTAATCAGTTGCTTATGTGCACTTGCAGTAATGACTTCATAATATGTCCTAATATAGTGTGATACATAAAGTATTATAATATTGTAATTCAATCAATAGATGTTGTGTGTACAGACAGTGGATAAACAAAGTTTATAAAGTAGAGCTGTCAGTTGACTAAAAAAAAAATTCTAATTACTCGCACAATTTGCTGTAATTGATCGCTTTTCTTTCTTAAGACTGGAGCCTGTAATAATGGAATATGAATCATGAATGCTTCTGTGTGGAGTTTGCATGTTCTCCTCGTGTCTGGTGGGTTCTCTCCAGGTTCTCCGGCTTCCTCCCACAGTCCAAAAACATGCACCTTAACCGTAACAGGTTAAACAGGTTAATTGGTCGCTCTAAATTGCCCATAGGTGTGAATGTGAGAGTGAATGGTTGTTCGCCCCCTATATGTCAGCCCTGCGATGAACTGGCGACATGTCCAGGATGTACCCCGCCTTCGCCCAATGTCAGCTGGGATCAGCTCCAGCCCCCCCCGTGACCCTCCAGAGGATTAAGCGGTTACAGAAAATGAATGAATGAATCATGATTGCAGAATCAATCAACATAAAGGAAATAAATTAAACTTCAAATCATATTGTTTAGTAGCATTTTTTTTACCCTTTAACACAGATTCTCTCCTTTGAAATAACACCATTGAGGTCTTCAAAACTGACTGTCAGGCTGAAAGGCAATAATGTCTTCCATGCACAAATATAAATGATAATTAGCAACAAAACACAAGAAGTGCCAACTGAATTTCCACTGTAGTCCAGAAAATATAAAAAAAGAAGAAGGAAAGATTCTGCTGATGCTACATTCACACTAATACTTTTTCATTTTAAAACAGTGTTCTAAAACAAAAACGATCTCTATCCATACAAGTGTTTTAGCAAAGTTTCAGAAATAATCTCAAAACATTCAAACATGCCTGAAACTCATATCACATGCCAAGGGCTGATAACGCCACTGCACAGTGGAATTGTCACAAAGTGTTGGAATACTACCTTTCCTGCTGTGAATGTATTCAGCAATAGCATGATGAAAGCCAAATTTAACTGCACAACAGCTGTTAGCAGAGACAACATGGATGACAACGCTCCACTGTAGTTATGGTAATAAGTTACACTAACAACACTATAAAATTACTTTCTTACACAATACATTGAAGTTTTACCATTTTACTGAGTCAGTAAGCTAGCGTTTCAGTCATGACCCCTTGAAGATGGCTCAGACCCCTCGCACTACTGCAGCTCTATTTTCCATATATGGTCATCGCCAGCACCAAAAAGCCAACATGGTGATGGCCAAATCGCAAACTACTGGCTTCAAAATGGCAGTTCAGAACCCAATGGGTGACTCCATCCACTAATTATATACAGTCTATGGTTTTAAAACAAAAATGTATTAGTGTGGACGTAGCCTGAGAGTTCAGAATGATGAATCTGTATCACTCCATAGAAACAGCTTAGTCCACCTTTACATTTAGCCAGTTACTGAAACAGACCAGTCTGTTTACATTATCAGAGTACTAAACATTAGGACGCCATGTCAACAGCATGCTTCAGCATATGTCAGTAGCATATATGTCCATGTATGGCAGTGGAATCATGTAGGTTACTCATACATTGCTTATTTCAGTTCATAGACTGTATACAATGTGTTAGAGTCCACAGCAGAGAGAGGGAGAGAGTGAGTGGTGGTTGAGAGTGAATGCAATTCACATTAGTGAGAACAAAGGAGTGAATGAGAGAAATAAAACATCATTTTCTGTTATTTTCTGCATTTTGCTTAGAGAACAAAACTTCCTATTGAAGTAAACAGGAAATCTGTTTTGTTAATTAACACGTTAATTTTGACAGCGTTATAAACTGCATATGTGGCACAATGCAGACACTTCTCTTTTCAAGCTTGTCTTAAAGCAGACATATAAATAGATGTTGAAGACTTGACAGTACAGACTTTTTTTTTTAGCTTTTCGTCAGATTTAATGCCAAAAATAGACATTGGGTGCACTAAAGAAATTATGGTAGGTTTGTGTTCCATTGGGATGCACTATTTTTAGCCCACACCACAAGCTTTGCTTGGAGGATTTAAGGTTGAAACACATTTGTTCTCTCAAGACTGCTGCTAAAAGAGCCTTCTAAGCAGCTCTGCCATGCTAAATCAGCACACAGAATGGACAGATGTATGGTAGAAAGCCTTTTTGAAATGCAGACACACGTTCAGGGAAAAACACAGAAAGTCCTGAGATAGGCATTATAGCTTTTGTGCATAAAACTTGAGAAATCCTTGTGACTAAGCTTCTAGTCCTGTTAGATTTGCAATGCCGGGAATGAATCACACTGACAACTATGGTGCATTGTCGTACTTCACTGAGCACAAGGACAGAACTACTCGTCCTCGTTCCTTTAACAGGTCACCAAATAATATTTTTTTTGTTCACTTGCACAAGTTATCCCTGGGTGTGGGGTCTCATTCCATCTGAGTCAGACATGAGTGCAACTCCATGAAAACCCAGGCATGAATAGCAGGGACTCAGTTGCAAGCCTTGACAAGCATGTCATCAAAGTGCAGCATTAGTTTGAGGTAGTGACATGATGCCGTGAGGACATAGCTGAAGGCAAGGAAATAATAGTGCACTTCCTGCTTTAAATCACTGGCAAAGTGTACAGTTATAACAACAGGTGACATCATGGAAAATATGTCTGAGTCCTGTATTTCCCTTTCCAGCTGTCTGCACTTAATCATTTAGTTCTTTGAAGTTGTGTCAGCCTGCCCATGCAGAAATGTAATATATGAGTTATATTCTCATATTTCTAGAGTGATATGTGGGGTTTTATGTAACCAACAAGGCAGTATCTAATTATCATATGTATCCTCTGGTTATACAAAGATATATATTGGTGAAATATATGACATAACCATAAGCATGTATTTAATGTCACTATATGAATTTTTAAGAGATTTCATAAATACATTATGTATGTACATTAGTGGTGGAAGAAGTATTCAGATCTTTTGCTTAAAAAAAAGTACCAATACAGCAATGTTAAAATACTCCAATAAAAGTCTTGCATGAAAAATCCTGCTCCATTAAAAGTGAAGAAGTATTGCGAACAAAATGTAGTATATATGTGTATTTTCAGTAAAAGTACAAGTTTGGTCCCTCTGGCTGATATATTACATCTGAAATCTTTATATTATCAGTAGTGAATCATCGGTGTGGTGGCAGCATGTTATTGTCGTAGCTGCTCGAGGTGGAGCTAGTTTAAAATACTTTATGTCCAGTTTTATTGAACTAAATAAAATGGGTGAGGAAACAAGGAAAAACAAAGTTCTGATACACAAATCTGTTTTGAGTTTTTGGACTTTTTCTCTAATCTTTGATTGCTGTTGACATATTGGATGATATGTACATAACTGAAACAAAACCACAAATGTTTCAAGATAAAAATCACTATTTGCTGGAGCTGTTAACAACTCATGGGTGTCTTTGATGTCATGAGACGAATGTGACCCGACACACACTGATTTTTTTTAAGACATTAGAAAACAAAAAATCTGGAAACAAATGTAATGTGGAGTTAAAGTACAATATTTGCCTCTGACATGTAGTAGAGTAAAAGTATGAAGTAGTAGTAACATAAAATGGAAGTCCAAGTAAAGTACAAGTACCTACCTCAAAATTATACTTATAGTTAATTGTACAGTACTTGAGTAAACATACTTAAATACTTTCCACCACCACTGTACATATATGTTTTTATCTGTACATATATTTCTAATATGGAATGGTATGGATGGTAATTAACATTAATTTGACACTGTGATTCTGCAATGAAATGTGTTTTGTAACCTGGTTGTTTTTTTACTCCAGCTAAAACTGGACCTTGGATCTGGAGAACAGGTGCTACAGTCAGAGAGAGGCACACAGCTCAATGACCTGGCCTGGCACTCTGTGGAGGTCCATCATGAGCAGCTCAATGTCACTCTGACCGTTGACAAGAACTCTCACACAAATGTGAAGATACCAGGTTCCCATCACAATCTCAACATTTTGGATGGCCTCTATGTTGGAGGGTCAGGAGGCTTGGACAGACCATATCTTCCCAGAGACCTTATAGGCTTCAGAGGCTGCATGGATGAGACGGTCTTCAACAAGCATGACTTGCTGTCATCACTAAGGCCATACACTGGATTCAAGAGTATTTATGAGGTGTCTCTTGGTTGTAGTCCCCAGTTCTTTGCAACTGAGGAGGACCCTATCAGTTTCTTCAGCTCCCGGGCCTACATTTCTCTTCCTCCCTGGAACATTCTACAGGAAGCTGTATTTGAATGTGTTGTGCACACTTCAGCAAAAGAGGGAATTATCTTGTACAATTCTGCCAGAGAGGGAGACTTTGTGGCTTTGGAGATTCAGGATGGATTGCTGGTGGCCATTGTTGGAAAGGGTGGAACCAAAACTGAGCTTCGTTCCCTGACATTCATCAATGACAGGAAATGGCATACCGTCAAGTTGCACTTTAGTTCCAAAAGCCTTGAGCTATCTGTGGATGGAGAGCCGGTGAAAATCAGCATTAACTCTCGTTCAAAGGGGCTTCAGCTTAAAGGTCACCTTTTTGTAGGCGGTATTGATGACAGCACCAGATCAGAAGTTAGAAAGGTTGGGTTGGTCTCTGTGTCTGGAAAGCGTGTCAGAGGAGGTTCTTTTAAAGGATGTTTAAAGAACATTGACATCAACGGAGTAAAAATGGGTCTCTCCGCTGCTGTAGTCACCAAGGATATCTCAGTTGGTTGTGAGCCAGAGAAAGAACCAGAACCTTCAACCACTGTTAGTCCAACAAGTGCTCCAGGCTCCTTGTTAAACTCGGTGACGCCAACACCTTCACTTTTCATGTCCACTCTTGTACGAGGCTTGGATAGAAGGTACGGTTCAAATTTTGTTCACCTCAGAAATCTTGTCGTTGTGGAGGGTGGTCGAGCATCTCTCGAGGCCAAACATATCAAGGTTCTCCTGGACTTCAAGAAACTTGGCATTCGACAGTCGCAGATTGTGTTCCGAATTGAAGAGCAACCTCAGCATGGCCAGATAAGGCTTGATGTCGACCCAGACCAAGAGGAGAACACCTTCAGCATGTTGGACCTTTGGCACGAACGAGTCATGTACATTCATGGAGGCTCAGAGGATCCGGATGACTTCTTCATGTTTTCAATCTATTCTAGCAGCAGAAAGCAAGTTCCTGATTATTTGAAAGGCAACAAGCTGTACCGCTACAATATTACTGTAACACCCACCAATGATGCTCCTGAATTAAGTCTCCCTGAAGGGAATCTCTTTGTCCTGCTGGAAAACTCAAAGAAACGGCTCACCACTGATGTTCTGAAGGCCACAGACATTGACAGCAGCTATGCTGATCTTGTCTTTTCTGTCCTTGGAAACCTGAACGCAGATGCAGGATATTTGGAAATTGAAAATAACCCTGGTGCAGCAGTGACCTCATTCTCATATGCAGACTTGGAGGAACTGAGAGTATACTATGTTCACACAGGGGTTAGAAACTCTAGGATAGTGCTTAGAGTTAGTGACGGGGAAAAGGTTAGCAACACTGTGGTTCTGAGGGTCATGGCTGTAGCACTGGAGTATAAGATTGCCAACAACACAGGCTTGGAGATCATTCAAGGAGACACAGCTATAATTGGCTCAAAGCAGCTAGCTGTGCAGACCAATGCTTTGAAACAGATTGTAGACATCCGATATGATATCATTGAACATCCACAGTATGGAGAACTCCAGAGACTTCACTCAAGTGGTGAATGGAGGCCCACTGACTCGTTTTCTCAGAGGCTTCTAGAAAAAGAGCGCTTGAGATATGTAAACACTTTTCAAGAAATCCAAACTTCCAATGCTACTGATTATTTCAAGTGCAAAGTTACTGTGGCTACAAGGGCAACCACTGAAATACTATTCCCAATCACTGTGAAGTGGGTGAAGTACACACTGGTGAGAAATGTAATAATAGACATGGATAAAGTCCGGAAAGTGACACTAGACTCAGAGTATCTTTTTGCCACAGCAGAAGGCGTGGTCCTTTCAGAGGATGACCTTTATTTTAGGGTTCTCACCACACCAAAGAAAGGAAAACTTCTTCTCGACACCACAGTCTTGGGAAAAAATTCATCATTTAGCCAAAGAAACATCACAGATCATAATGTGCATTATGAGCTAGTTGACAGGCCTTATGAAGATACAAGCGACAGGTTCAAGTTTCTGCTGTTTTCCAAACACGCTCAGTCACAAAACTATGATTTCCAACTTTCCATTAAAGCAGACGTAAATAGTGTGTTTATAAGGAATGATGGACTTTCACTTTTGGAAGGAGAAAGTAAATTGATCACAAAAGATGAATTGTTTGCAGAGACTTTGAGCACAAAGGATATGTACTACACTGTCATAAACAGTCCAGAACATGGAAAGCTTGCACGCATTAGTCAGTCAAATTCAAATGCAAGCTATGACAACATCTTAACATTCAGCAATCGGGATATATTAGAGAAACGCTTAATGTACATCCATGATGACAGTGAAACGACTCAAGACAAATTCACTTTCATAGCCTCCACCAGCCAAGGGTTCAAATCTACCATTGAAGAGGATGAAATTGGTTCCAAAGAAGGAACATTCAACATTTCCATTCAGCTAGTCAATGATCAGAAGCCTGTACGTGTCATTGATAAAGTTTTCAATGTAGTAAGAGAAGGACAGAGGTTACTCACCACAGAGGATTTGCGTTACCATGACGCAGACTCAGATTTTGATGATAGCCAGTTGATTTACACACGTCGTGGAATCCCGATGGGAGACCTGGTGCTGGTGAATGACACTACTCACCGGCTTTTCCAGTTTCGCCAGATCGATTTGGAGGAGAAACGAGTATTGTTCATTCACAAAGGTGTTAGCACTGGCAGATTCGTGCTCTTCGTCTCAGATGGAAAATATTTTGTATCCAGTCTATTAGACATCAGTGCACATGACCCTTTCTTGAAGGTCAGTAACAACACTGGCTTACTGGTTCAGAAGGGAAAATCAGTCACTTTTTCCACCACTAATTTCAGTGTTGTATCCAATCTGGACATCAGAGATGACCAAGAGGTCGTCTTCAGGCTGGATGAGGCTCCACAAAGTGGGGTACTTTATCGCAATGAAAAAAAAGTGAATTCATTCACACTGACTGACCTAAAGGAGGGGCTAATCTCTTATCAGCACAATGACAGCAAACATCTGGCAGACCATTTCAGTTTAACAGTGAGAGTTAAAGGCCTTCAGCTGGCAGTGAGGATTTATGTGAAGATTTACCTGGAAAGTCATCAGAGACCACCCATCATACAGCATCACAACACCTTACTGGTGGAAGAGGGAAAGCCAGTCAAGATTGATGAAACGAAGCTGGAGGTGAGAGTAAAGACGTTTTTAAAGTAACAAAATGAAACACTTTCATATCATGAATGACTCGAACTGGTCCAGGGGTATTACAGTTAACAAAAATTAAGACTGAAAACAGCAGTGAAAACTTCATGAACGCAAATAAAAACAAAATCTTTAAAAACAAAAAAAAATTATAATAATAAGAATTCTAATACTTTTAATAATAATGTACATACTTTTTGAATTTGAGGACAGCGTTTCTTACAAATAAGTGACACACAATCAGAACTTAATTGTTATTCAAAAGGATGGGTTCATTCATGCTGCCATTAAAGATAAGCCTTTACTGTCCTGGTTTTTTACTGAAAAAACAAATGCTTACCCGTTTGTTCTAAATTTTAACAGAATGCCACATCAAATTGAAAACAGCATGAAAGGTAAACTTCAATGACACATGGAACATTTCACTGAATATGTTTTCTGATTGTTGCAGGTCACTCATGAGGACAACCTGCCATCTGAGATTGTATTCACAGTCAAGGTAGCCCCCTCTCATGGCTTTCTCCGGCGATTTGTCGAAGCGGAGGAGCGCTACATCGGAACTAAACAGTCTCCTGTCAAGACCTTTAACCAAGCTGACGTTAACAGTGGGAACATTCAGTACATGCAGGTGGAGCCCACCCAAGTCAACGACACCTTCATCCTCGACGCCACCAATGGTGTCACTGACGTCACTGATATCAGGATGTCTGTTGACATCATCCCACGCCTCATCCCACTTCAGGTCTCCAACTTTACACTGGATGAGGGCGCCTCCAAGGCACTCACTCCGGAACTGCTAAAAGTCACCAACCGACATTTTTCTGGAATCAACTTCCTCTACAGTTTGACCGAGCCCCCGCAGCACGGTCACATTGAGCACTCTCGACACCCCGGTGTGCCCCTCACCTCTTTCACCCGGAGGCAGGTGAGGTATTTTTACACACACACGCACACACACTCTATATGGAATATGAGTAAATCATTTGGTTTATTTACTGTTTTCATGCCATGTCACTCGCTGTTTTTACACACACGTTGTTTCATTTCCTTTAACCCTTTTGGTATTGAGACCCTTTACTTAAATAAAAGTACCAATACCACACTGCAAAATTACTTAAGTAAAAGTATGTATTATCAGCAAAATGTAGTTTAAGTATGAAAAGTAAAAGCAGTCCTTGTCCTGAAAAGTGGTCCCTGTCATTGTTTTACTATTATATATGATGTTTTCAGATTCATATTAATGTGTGTATATTGCATTTTATTGCTGTACATGTTTAAAGGCAAAGTATGTAACATTTTCCTAAAAAAACCCCCACTAGACTCTTACAATAATAATCCTCTCAATCATCACTTGTGACCCTCTGTTTGTGTGTGGTGGTGTATTTGCCTGCAGATACCCTGCTTTCTGCCCGTATTTTCTATTTTCCTCTTGTTTTGCTGTGTTTGGGACGTTTCTGGACGTCAACCTTTGGCCAATGAGTTTGGAACAATATAAAAAAAGGAAGTGACTCCACTTCATTCTGCTCTTCTCTCTAACTGCTCGTAATGTGGTCCAGTTCTGTCTTAAGAGGCAAAACACTGGGCAAAGCGCTCACAGTTTGAGCAACTGGTTTATAAACACAAGTGAGAGATGTTACATAGTTTATCTTTAGGGTGCTCACTGAACCTTTAAGTCGGAGGAGAATTTGAAACTTGAATTTGAAAGTTTGTCACCAACATTCAAAATCAACACATTTGGAGATACATAGCTTTGGCTGACCAGGAAGGGGATGGAAACTGAAGCTGTCAGACAAATGTAGTGTAAAGAGTACAATATGTTATCTGTGATATGTAGTGGAGTAGAATTTGTATTTGATTAAAAGTACTCAGTTTCATGCCACTACTGCTATTTTTTCAAAATGTCAGTATCCTAAAATACGTCCTTAAATAAATGACCACATTAAATGATGGACACAATATCCTGACATGACCCCCTTCTCACCTCACCTTACCTCTGCCTCAATCTCATGACATCGCTCTTTCTCTCCTGAGTGTGTCCTGAAATAATATGAAACATTTTCTAAAGCAGTGTGTTCTGTAGTATGTTTTTTCATGTATGTTGTTTTTCATGTCATGAAATAAATAATGATGATGTTGAGCACGATGTTGAGAATTGGCAGAATTCTTGTGTTTTTGTATTTCTCTACTTTAGTAAACCTTCTCTAGTAATAATGATGACTTCTGATATTTATCACCAGGTGGAACATGAATTCATTTACTACGTCCACGACAGCAGCGAAACCTTAACTGACAACTTCACCGTGGTGGCCAACGACACAGGCCTGAGGAAGCAGAGCGCGGCCCAGACGGTGTACATCCAGGTTACAGCTGTCAACGACGAGCCTCCTGTTATTACAGCCAACAAGGTCCTCAGGGTGAGTCTGCACTGCTGCTCTATATTTAAACTCTGGACACTTTTTTTACTAGCAGTTCTGGCACCACAGCTTACTGTCAGACAATTTTCATGTGGGCAGTGTTGCAAGTTACCATGGCTGGCTGGCTGGAAGAGGGAAAATATGTTTGCTATGTGGAGGAGGGTCCAGTGGGCCGATGGCAGCGCTCCACAGACATTGACATACTTTTTGAAGTGGCTTGTGTGAAGGTCTTTTGTGGTGGAAAGATTTACTTCTCAATACTGTTTATTACTGCTTTTTTGATGATTTGGTTTAAAGCACTTCTGAATATTTAGCCTGTGTAATTATTTCTGCAGCTTCTTATGAAAAGGGAACATAATTTAAATCAAATGGAAAATTACTATCGGCATTACACAGACTGTAAATATGTCGCTGGAGTTGAGTCCATCACTTGATGAGTGACATTCAAGCAAGGCCTGAAAATAACACTGTGACTATATGCAGTGTGCAAACTGACTTTCAGGGGAGCCCACTTTTTTCACTTTTACATGGACAGAAGCAACAGTAACAACATTTATGAAGCACTTGATTAAGCTTTTAGTTATCATTATTCCAATTAATAAGAATATGAATAATAAAGAAAGGGACTAGCTTTGGTCTCAGCATTGGTAAAATGACATGTGGCACCCACAGATCATGTTTTCAGGGGAATTTATGTATTAAAAAGAAACCAAGCTCCTCCTGGTTCACACCATGTCTTCATTTCAGCCGTCTATTCTGTGTCTGTTTATCCAAAAGAATGTGCCCTTTATTTACAACCTATCTGTGAAAAGTAATTCATCTTGCATATATTCTAAATACTTGTCTTTGTAAACCATGTGTGTCCATGTGCTGAGCAGTACTGACTTGCACTCTTTCAGGTTTTAGTGGTGGGAGCTGGGAGAGGTCCAGCTGGAACAGAGTCCAAACTATAGGTCTCTATTGTGTATGCAGCTTTAGCCCAAATGCCTTAAATTCCTTTGGGATCCTGCAGACTCAAAGAAGAGGGAGGTTTAAAATCCACTGCACTAAAAAACATGAATCGTTTTCATCAGAAACTGATGTGAAACTGGCCGATCTTCACTGACAAACTGAAAAGCACGCAGTTAGTCTGTTTATTTCAGTGTGATCATCCTGTTTTGTTCTTGTATAGTCAAGATTTGAAAAGGTAATAGTATTCTCAGTGTCCACTAGGTGGCCCCATGTCACCACACTTAACTGTTGAGTCGTATTTTTGTACTGATAAACTGCCCTTGCTTTTATGTTACCATTTTTTGTTTACCATGTCTTCCATATGGATTCACAAGTGACAGAAGCTTGGTGAAAACTAAATGTAACTATAACCAGAATCCAACAAAAGATCTTTCTTGTGCCGTTGACATGAAAACCACAAGCTTTAACACAACACCTCAACAAACAAACAACACAACAGTTGAGGTTTGGCAGGCAAGGCTGAGGAATTCAGTAAAAGTGGAACAAAGACATAGGCATAAAGAGGTTTGCTTAGTTTGCACACCCGGCTGTCATCTTCATCACTGCGGCTCCAGGAAACACCTCAACGTCGTTAAGTGATTGATCTCAACTCCAATCTGTGGAAATTGATCTCGTGTGTGTTTTCTTTGAATTTGCTGAGTCACACTCATGTTGTTCATCAGACTGATCCTGCTGTGACTTCCTGTTAAAAGGGGGATTAGTGGAGATGTAGTCATTTCCCGGTAGAGGAACACATACTTACATGAGTGCTCTTATATATGGGGGTGGGGGAGGCCAACAGAGACGTTTCACTGCAGGAGTCGTGTGAAGTGTGTGGTGTCAGATGTGGTGGGTGGATATGGGGCGTATAAGTGCTAATTAAAAAAGTACCCCATGCTTCTGTTCCAGTAAGCACTACCAAGTGACAGGCCACACTGCAAAAAGTGAAACATAAGTACAAAATATCCTTTTGGTTCTGAATGATCTTAATAACACGTTATACTTTGGCATTGAGATTTTATTACTGGTTCTGAGTAACTTCATGCTTGAAACTAGAATTACCTAGCTTATTCCTTTTCATCTCTTCACCTATTAAGAATAGGTAATAGCCAGATGGAATTGTCTGCTTTTTGTCAGTCTTACACCATAGCACAACAGTTATTAATAAAGAAGACGGGACTTAGCAACGTCAAACTATTGGTTTTAGAACACACTTCATCCAAAACCAAATACAATTTTCTGAACACAAAGAGAAGATTTAGGAGTATTTGTCTCATGTATGCATCTATGTAGGAAAATGTGCTTAAATTTAGCAAATGCTAGTGCCATTGTGTTGAAATAAGGCTATAAGTTTAGGAGGTATATCTTAAAACAGGTACTTTGCTATGTACTGTATAGTGTAGTAGAATATTCGGAAAGCTTGGTGGGTATATATAGATGTAGTTTTTTTCAGTGCAGCTCACTCTCAGTCACACATTTCAAAACTGAAATCCACCTGCATATATTCTCTCTTGTGACACTTTTGTGCCCACTTCCTCTCAACTTGCCGTGTCTACTTGTAAAGTCTGTCATTGTGACATTTCTCACATTAACCACTTTTTAAAAACACAGCCTGCTTGTTTTCAAGTGTGACTCTTCAAATTGGTGTGTTCTCACTCTGTACAGATGAGTGTACCATATATCATGTGGCTGCATTGCATTATGATCTACTTTAGTCTGGTTCACAGGATTTACTCTGCCAGAATAAGTCAAGCAGTGGCAGCAGATTGTCACTATCTGCACATTTTCAAAGTCCCCCTCCACACAGGAACGAACAACAACCTCCAAACTGCAACTTCTCGCTGAAAATAGCAAGTTTTGCCAAAAACATGTCTTCTTATGTGGCATTTGCTTTTGCAGGGATTCAGCCATTTGAGTCATTTCAGTCGAGTGCACATGTTCCACCAAAACAACTTCTCTCCTGATACTATTTAGCAAATGCCCCGTCACTGCATCCTGCACTCCTTGCAACCCAAGATAAATGTGATTTGTTTAAAGGACTAGCCAAACAACCCAGAGAACTTTCACCCCTATTCCAGAACGATAATGGAGGGTGCCAGACGTATCTTCAGCTCTGGCACAACGCTAACGCAGTTGGAGATAGATCTGAGACTATGGTCTACTGAAAAAGCGTCCTGACAGGAAAAATTGCACGTATTTGGATTAAGTAAAGCTTCCTGAAATTGCAGCAACTTTTTAAAAAGTAAAACCATCAGTAGGAGGAGAAATGATTTTTCATGAAATATTTCACGTACAGTGTATACAGTAGAATTCCATTAAAATAACATCTTCATATATCTGTCACTTTGACAAACAACAGGCGATTGAAGAATATTCATTCAGATTTTTAACACCATATGATAGATCTGGGTGATATGGGAAAAAAATCAGATCACAATACCTTTTTTCCACATTGGAAATAAATCTCGCTATTTATCGTGGTATATGATTTGATAATGCAGTTGGAAGAGCATCCTGAAAACCGAAGAAAGAAGGTTAATTGGCAGTCTATCAAGACCAAGACTTTGAGGGGTTAAGACCAAGTCAAGACAGAAGCCAAACTAGATACACAACGAGGGCATTACAGCAACCAGGTTTTTCAAATATTACATATTGATATGAAAAAGGGGTGAGATGATTGTCACTGAGTAGCAGAATGAATCCACCATGAAGTCTCTGTCCATGTCTGTGTCAAATGCAGACACAGAGAGCAGCAGGGCACAAGTAGTGAACCTGTAAATGACAACAAACCACGATGCAGACTCTCAGCAGAGTCTTTTACTACATGACTATTTAAGTACAAACGTTTACCTGCCAGAGAGATTTACTCACCAAACATGTACACTTTGTGGATGTCACTTTTGTTCCTTCTGTGTGTTGGGCTGTGAGATCTATCAAGTAAAAATGCCCAAAGCTTAGCATCGTTTTGAGATTGTTTTATTTGTCACCCACCTGTTAATATGATCTCATTATTTTAGCTTTATCCCTTTTTTGCTGTAAATACAACCTGTGTGAGGAATAGTGCAGGCCATGTTATGCAATGTCCTCTCTGGCCTGGAGCACAGAAGCGCATCCTTTTTTTTGTCAAGTGTCTGCACGGTTCAGTAGCCAAGTGTCCTGTGTGCCAATGAGTTCCTCTGCTAACAAGCTAACGTGCGGTGTTAGCTCGTGCTCGGGGTCTTAGATTTCACATGGAGGCAGAACCTCAACTGTGCTTCTCACCAATGTTTATCCTGCTGCGTTTCAGTTCTGCATGGCTATATTTAGTCCTGAACACTCTTTGATTTGCGTTATGATGGTTCACGGGACTTGAGTGATGTTCAGAGTGGCATCTGTACATTGCTGTTGTCTCTCTCGCTGTCAGTGCCTTAGTTAGAGCTGATTTTTGTAGCAGTTCTGCCTCACTGGATGATATATTGTGCAATGGAAAATGGCTCAATAGAGGCAAGAGAAAGAAGATGTGACATAGCCTTGGAGCTACATTCCTTTTCAGTATTGATTCCCTCTCATTGTTCACTTAGCCAAACTACTTAATTTTGATGTAAAATTTCTGAATAATGGTAAAAATATTTTTTTATTTCAGGTTTTATTCATTTTATCAGAACATTCTCAGAGGGTCAAAAGTTTACAGACACCAGCTTCACTGTGTATTTTAAGAGGCCTGAAACCTCTTAACTTTGATGTTTTTACTGTAGAAATGTCACATAATTGTGATTATTGGGAGGTAGTTCTGTTGTTCCTGTGGCTATATTTTAAGGCCTCCTTTCAGAACCAGTGTCTTTTTGCTTGACATGGGGAAAATAAAGAAATCAGCAAAGACCTTGGAAAAAATGATAGATACATTCAAATGTAAACTATTGACCTCAGCTTTAGCTGTTTTTCTTTTACTTTTCAATGAATATCTCCATAGACAGTACGTGTAACATCTTTTTTCTACAAGGGCATTTAATTCATTAAAAAGGGAAATAAGACATTGTTTTGTTGTACATGACAAACCACTAGTGTTTTGTTTCCCCATAATTTAAGTGTAATGGAAGAGAAAGGGGATATATTGAACACTTGCTGCCATAAAAGTCTTTTCTCTCAGCATTTCATTTTAGCCATACAAATGTCTATCTTCCATTTTCCTGGAAGTCTGTTTGTGTATATATTGTGAATTTTCTTCTTTTTTTTTTTTTTTGCATCGTTTTCATTTTCCAGGTTTGGGTGTCCTCAGTGACAGAGATCCGGCCGGAGGATCTCAGGGCTCAGGACCGGGACACGCCCCCAGAGGAGCTCCACTTCATGGTGACCCCACCCAGCAATGGACACCTGGCCCTGAAGAGCGCACCCATGAAGGCAGTGCTCAACTTCACCCAGGCCCACATAGACCAAGGGCAGCTGCTCTTTGTTCACAAAGGTAAAGTCTAATTTCTTATCACTTAATGCAGGGTACTAGTAATGAAGAAGGCAGGGAAAAAAGGAGGGAATTTTTTTGCAATTCCCTCTCACAGAAATGTAATTTCAGTGATAAATTTAACAGCTAAAAACAGACAGAATAAAAATGTGATTACAGAAATACATTTTCTGGTTTCCTGGAGAGAAGGGAAGAAAATCAGGAGAAGCGCATTATAAATTAATGACAGCTTGATTTTACTCTCCTTTAAGTGTTTAATTGAACTAGAGCTAATTGTAATCAGATGTGTTGATTCATCATGACTTGTTTTTGTTGTTCTCTCTGCGTCCACTAGAAGATGCTGTTGACAGTTGAAACCGTTTCATTTGTTCTCTCCCTGCGTCGACTTACATTGAAAACAGAATCTGTTGAACAGCAGAAGAAAATGTGCAGAATTCATCAGTAACTATTATCTTACACACAGCAATGATACTGTTAAGGCAGCACTGGACTGAATGCCAGGTTGGAGATTAAACTCTGAAGTAAAATGATGGATAAGGTGTGAAAACATTTAATGGCGTCAGACTAGGATCAGGTTTCTGCTTACTTGTTTGATTCTTATCTACTTTTACCCTTGTGTGCACTTACTCTGGTCCAGTGAAGATTGGAATAATAATGTGCAAGGAACTCGTCCTATCCCTTTACAGGCAGGACTGTTTCTTTTCTCACTAAAATAAACAGAAGTATAAGGTTTTGATTCAGAATCATCCATTATTGATTCACAACACTACTTCAGCATAGATTGCAGTTTTCTTGAGGCCAGCATCAGGAATGCTGATCAGAAAATGTTGGAACATGTGTGTTTTGCAGAAACCAGATGAAACTGATTTGCCAATGTGCCCCTGCCAAGGACAAAGTAAACTCAAAAACTACTCAAAGAGAACTACAAAACTAGTTCATAGCTCTCTTTATTCACAGCAGCGGAAAGATATTGACGAATTCACTGCTTTGCTGTTTTTACTCCATTCCTTTCTTTTCATTTCATTTCCAGGTGCCATGTCTGGAGGATTCAACTTCCAAGTCAATGATGGTGTGAACTTTACTCCACGACAGATCTTCAGCATCACTGCCCGAGCCCTGGTTATCATTTTAGAGAAAAACCGTCCACTTAAGGTGTTTCCAGGTAAATTCACTGTCATTAAAGCTGCTGGAAAACCAAACCAAAATAGCCTTTTCACTATATTAATTTAGGATCATGTGTACATGATCTATTTTGAATTAATGTCAGTCCAAATTCAAAATATTGTCATTTAAAAGTCTCCTCTGCTCCTCTACAGTGTGTAACACTAGCTACCATTAGCTTAGAATGCAGTCAGCTGATGTCAAAAAAACAACCAAGCACAAAACAGACTCGAACACAAACTTTATGTAAGCACACAATTACAATTAAACATACAAATCTTACATTTTGAAGCTTTTTTATTAAGTTTTTCGGAAATTGGCTGTGAATTGGCTGTGGTCATGTCATCACGTTGATTACAAAAATTGTGCAATTAATTCTGTGAACTAGGGCTGCACGGTGTGTTGTTTCAGCATCATCAGTGACTGTGTTTACATGTGTCCTGGTTCTGAACATATTCAGGATATGGTGTGCACATGGAACTCAGAGAAAGCTGGTTACTCATATCTCTGTATACATGCTAAATACTAGTATCCCGGTTACTCATTACTGCTGCTATCTGCGCAGGTGCCTGTCATGTTTACAACATAACGTGTTGTTAATCTGACATTTCAGTAACTGCTGCCTAACTTTAAAGTTACTGTAGTTATTGAAACTGAGGCCACTGTGGTTTATAGCAGAGTTAGCACTATTGAATGCCAACACCGTTGTGGATTTGTCTTAATGGTATTCATCTACTGCCAGCAGTGGGAGATGAGCGCAACAGGGAAACATGTTATTCATCATCTAGATTTTCACTAGTTTTTAAGTAAAACCCCAACGTGATTTCAATCCAACACCTCTGTGTTTGTTCATTGTTCTGGTGTGAAGTCAGAGAATTTTCTATCGTTAATTGTTCATCGAAAGTCTATTCTGGGTCAAGTCCTGATGAAACCACACAGCTGCTTCCTGAACATGAACTGTAACAACTTATTGTAAGCCTGTATCTCAGTCATTCACGCAACACAGACTTTTTACTATAAGTAACAATAAGCTAAGTATTTACTTCCTCTTTCATTTCTCTATTTTTTTTTTAGGTCTTAGGGTTTTTAGAAGATTCTGACACGTCTGAATTATTTAACCAAATGAATTCTGGTCAGTCCTTCAGTTAAATAATTTAATAGCTTTCCCAAGTCCTTCACATAAATATGAATCAGCTGTTACTGTTATTTAATATTTGCTTTGCTACTCACTTTATTACTCAAGAGCTAACAATAGGCAGACTGGGTTCTGCCTGTGTCTACAAACATATTTCAAGGTTTTTTTTCTGAGATTTCCAGTGCGAGTTAGGAGGAGAGGATATTGTGAGGGCAGAAAACTGCCAACTGGCACGCTCTGCTGAGCTTCCCAGCCACAGGGTGAGTGGGTACTTGAAAAGCTGTGCCACTGTCTCTGTGAGGCAGCCCTGTTTGTGCTTTGTGCCAGGCGGGGCAGCGAGGGGGGGCAGGTTGGGAGATTGAACTGACAATGAAGGGTTTTGATGCTTTGGGGGATGACAAGAAACACTTCCTCACTGTAGGGGAGATTAATGTTTTTCCTTCTCCTCGCAAACCTATATGTGTGGATGCTTTGTGTAAAACTGTGAAAAAGACCTCGCTAAATGGTTTCATCTGCCTCGTTCCCTAAAAGGATTGTGGCAGTCCCGGTTTATGTTGCAAATATACCTCAAACTATACAGAGTGATTCTTTGCCACTGGGAAACAACAGTGGCTTGAAATTGAAGCCAATGTGGAAGTTTGTTAAAGTGTACAAACGAAAACCTGGCTCCAATTGACTCTCACTCAGAAGACGTCAACTACTCTTGTAATATTAAGTCATTATGGTCTCATTCACTTTATTTGGACCTTCTAATGAGTGCACTGGTGTTTATTTTGTAAACTATTGCTCCGTTCAAAATATTTAAGGGCTCAGAGAAGGATTAGATGTCTGTCCTGGGGGAGTTGATTGGCAGCTCACATGCCTGCTGAGTTGGACCAGAGATCCTCTCTACAAAGATGGTGCACTCTATGTTGCACCAATCTTGAGAGATCACCAAGTGTATGCTCTCATTTACCACAACGTAGAGAGTACAGCAAAACAGAATAAATACATAGAAACGATAACAAACAACAAACACGTGAACATGACCGAACATAATCAAAAACAGCATTCAAAAGCAGAGTGGTTCGTGATCATAGTTTTAAATTGACTTATAGGTACTATAGTGTTAAGTTTAGTTCAAGGTAAATGCAGCAGTGAATCACTGGAACGTGTTGAATAATGACTATGTGACCAGTTTGATAAAGACATGATGTATGGACTCATGCTGCTATTTAAGGCTTTGTAAATAAATGGAAACGGTAAACTTCCAGCCGCCCTTGGTTAAAGTTATGAAAAGACACCTGGGCTTTGTTAAACTCAGGAAAAAGTCTGCAAAAATGTGTTTAAACCGATGACTCACAATGCATTTATTAATATGTAAAACAAACCACGACCTTTTCCTAACCCTTACCAGAGCACTTTTATGGCCTAAACCTAAGCCTTACCCACTATTGTAGCAAAACATAATACAGATTTTACATTTACAACAAAATGTAATTGGATTTGCAGTTTAGTTATTTGCGACATAATTGACTGGGATGCGACTGGGTTGCTACACTGAGGCTTGTGTTCGTTTATTTTCCATCCAGAACAGCTACTAAAACATCAACAGTATCATAAAACCCTTTTCATTCAGATTTAGCACAAGGTAGGTTTAACTGTAAGAACACCAGAAGGCTCGCCCCTCCTCTTCTTTATAAGAAGGGAAATTTCCCACGAGGCAGACAAGGATGGTGGGAGTGCTCACGCAAAGTGATGAATGAATCTCACTGTGGCTTCGTCCCCTCTTTGCCTCTATCATTCCCCTCCATCATTTATCAGCAGTCTTTTTTTAGTCTTCTCACAGCAGCAGCGGAGCTATAGAAATTCATCTCTGAAAGAAAAGAAGCTTTTAGTAGTCAGCCTGTGTCATCATGAACACAAGATGTTTCTCTTTCTGTTTTTCCCCCAAGTGGAAGACGTCTGCTCCTGCAGGGCCCTGATCCACTTCTTAATATCTTGTTTGGATTTTATGTAACACCCCGCACTGCAGTTGGGACGGTGCTGTAAAAACTCTGATGTCTGCAGTGCAGCTTTAATTTGGCACATCAAAGAACCGACTCTCCTCAGTCTATTCCACAGCTTGTTTTGCATAATTCGGGGTTGAAAAGATGTGAAACCAGTTTGTTTCCAGAGGGGAAACTTGCAGCCTCACAAACATTTTAAAAGTGTGGATACAGCTTAAAGCTTAAATAACAGATGAGAAAAACTCTTGACAGAGCAGTTACTAACAATTGCATCGTGATCAATAATCAAAGACACTGCATCAGTCAATATTGTCACAAAGTAATTAACATTTCACTTCATTAAATGTCGCATTTTTCCCTCCAGGCTCTTCGACGCCAATCACAAACGAGAATCTACAAGCAGTGACCAATGACATCAGCAACACCTCCAGCCGTGTAATTACATTCAGTGTGACGCGACATCCTAAACTGGGGCGTCTTGTGACAAGGCAGCCGGACAATTCCACGGTTGACATCTCCACTTTCACACAAGACATGGTAAATAAAGAGTTGAACTTTAATTCAGGAGATTTCTCTCATGTCACATACAAATGTCAGGTTTGTATTACATTACAGTTCTCTTTGCAAATAGACACTAAGAAAAAAACATACATTTTTTTCCATTCATGGTGAAAGAAGCTGGACTCGGATGGTTTAAATAATAGATGTTATGCGTCTTCATTCAGGAAATGGATTTTGCCTTCTTGCTGAATGGAACACAACAGGCTCTTATGTAATCAATTGTTTCAGATGGACCATCATCTAACACAGTTAAGACTGTGTTGTGCAGTGTTGTAAATTTACTGTTGAGCAAAACACATTTTAATTAACGGAGAGATCCTGTTATTAAAAGTGAAATGTTTACTTGGTTGATTAAATGGTCATTTCACCTCATTATAAGCTGGATGTTCTGCAAATTGTTGATATGAATTGAGGATCTTTGTTGTTTCTCCTCCTCAGTTGGACAGAAGAGAGGTTGTGTACATTCAGACCCCCATCGACTCAGTGGGATGGGAAGCCATGGACTCCATGACCCTCTCTGTTGCATCACCTCCTGCTTCCCTGGACAGCCAGACCTTCAAAGTAGACGTCTCCTATGAGAATACCGGACCTGAACATAACACGGTCCTGCTTGCAAACACAGGTAGGAAAACTGTTTTCTTCTAGTTGCAGCTGACACCAACTGGTCGACATCCGTGAGGGGCTTCCATCTGGACCACAAAACCATTTGACATAATGAGGGTCTCTTTATTTTGTCTTTAACAGGGCTGTCACAATGATGACATTTTAGATGATAATAATTTGTCTTCTTCTACTAGTGTTTTATAACCCTAATAGTAGTTTAACAATGTATACTCCTAATGAAGAAAAAGAGTAATTTATTGGCATTTAACACATATAAGTAAAAGTTACATTTCTGTTGCTCTGTAGGCTTTGTAAACACAAATTGCACAGGGCAGATTTGACCGAAATATACAAAGAAATTACTGATAATGATACAGATAATGTCACAACTCAAAGAGTTTTGAGATGAACGTCATTAAAACCTCAAGTGGAAAACTATGTGGAAATGGAATGGAGAAGATTATCACAGGGCTCCCACGGTCAAACCTGGAAAAGGTTTCATGGAATTTTAAAATCTCATTTTCCAGGTCTGTAAAAATCACGAAATAAAAAAAATTGTCTCAAGTTTTGTAAAAGTCATGGAATTAAATTTATAGGCATGCAGACTCCCCATCTTTTGGCAGAATTAGCTATTTTGAGCTCAGCATGACTAATTTGGGTCCATTAACAATTGACAATTAATAGTGAAATGACAAGAATATAATCACATACAGCACATGAGATGGACTAGAAATCTAATATAAATCTAATATAAAATAATTGCACTTAGCTCAAGTAATTGCTATAAAGCAATTATATAATAATTGTGACAGGCCTATTCATTAAAGAGACTTTTTAATGATGCTTACTACGTCCATCTGGCTGGTTGCAGTGTATATTATGTCCAGGTATAGAACCAATTAGACCAAAGGCAGATAATATTTAATGATTGAAAAAAGATGGCATTATCAAAAATGACAAAAGTTGACAGTGAAAACCAAGTCTTCCAAGATGACTGAACAGAAAAGTATGCATTTATTCTGCATCGAGCTCTAGGAGGCTGGCGCGCCTCATTTACTCAGTCTATTGTTGAACTGGAAATAGTTCCCTAGAAATAAATGAGCTCAAAGCCCAGTGTCAAATAAAGTAGGACAAACATAAGATGACTGAAAAACAAAATGCAATAAACCCTTCATCTTTAAATATGAAAATTAAATACATTCCTTTCAGTTCATCAAAATATTTCATCCTCAAAGGAAAATCAAAGTGCTCTTTTAGGCTGAAATGACATCAACAATTGTTTTAAGATGGAAGCACAGATTTCTTGGCTTTTAAAAAGAAATCATGTATCACAAATCACATTCATATGTTCATTCAAATGCAGGATGTCTCCAAGCCTCTAAGTGTATTCTCATCTATCATCCATGTTACTGAATAAATTATTCCTAAACTCCGACAGACATATTTCTTAAGTTTATGAAAGATTTTGTATCTCTACCAAAACAACCTGGAGGAAATCAGACACATTTTGTTAAAAACCTACTGCAAAACTGAGAACATTATTTACTTACTGTTCAATGATAATGTTACCCTACCCTGATTGCTTTAGTCTTGCAAAAATCATGAGCATACATATGTAACTGTTGACATACTCGACCTCCTGCTGCTTGAATTGAATCACCCCTGCTCTAGTTAATTAAGGATGGGATAGTAGCAAACAGTGCTGTGCTCTGTGATTAATGTGGATTTTTCTTGGGTCTAGGTGCTGAGGTGACAGAAGGGGAGAGTGTCGTCATTGATGAGTCCAAGCTGGATGCCTCTAATCTGATGTCAAAGCTGCCGGTGCCTCAGCGGAGTGCCTATGAGGTCTGGTTCCAGGTGACATCTCTGCCTCAGCATGGTGTGATCGTGGTGGGTGAACGGAACCTCACCAAAGAGAAGCCAAATTTTTCCCAGTATATTGTCAACAAATATGGAATCACCTTCAAACATGACAACTCTGAGACAAGTCTCGATCACTTTGTATTCAGCGCTTGGCTGAATCCTAAAGGCAAAACAGCACAACGGCCTCTGGACAACAGTGATTTCATTGAGGAGCGTTTCAATATTACAATCACACCTGTCAATGATCAGCCACCTTTGCTTAAAACCAAAGCTCCAAGTCTGAGGGTGGTACAAGGAGACACAGTAGCCCTCAAGCCTGAGAACCTTAAAGTCGAAGATTTGGACAATCCTCCTGATGATATTAAGTTCACTGTGATTAGCAAACCAAACAATGGTTACCTGGCTGTTGAAGGTAGTTTGAATGAGTCAGTTGTTTCCTTCACACAAGCTCAAATCAATAATGGAAGTGTCTACTTCATCCACGATGGAAGCCCTGCCTCTGGGGTGTTTTACTTTAGTGTCACTGATGGTCACCATAAACCCATTTACAAACTTTTTAATCTAGAAGTGACAGAAATTAGTATTTCTCTGGTCAACCACACTGAATTGACACTAGCACAAGAAAAAACAGCAGCACTACTGACCCAAGACAATCTTTTTGCAAAGACTAACGGTAAAAATACCACCATTCACTACCGGATTACAAGGCCTCCACAATTTGGCAAACTTTTAAAGGACAACCAAGAGGTTACACAGTTTGAACAGGAGGATTTACAGATGGGAAAACTGTCCTACCACATGATCACACTTTCCTCGACAGAAGACGGATTTGAATTTACTGCCTTCACTTCAGAGGCAAATCTGACTGACCAAGTGCTTAACATCACCGTCAGACCTTTGATCCAGGCCAGCAAAGGTTTGACGATTCCCAATGGGATTGCAGTTAAACTTAACCCTGGCTTCCTTAATGCCTCTCAACTGGCTCATATAAGTGTGAGTGTTCCTGTATTTGAAATTGTCGCCCATCCAAAGTATGGGAAGTTGGTTCGAATCAAACCAGAAATGTCCAGGAAGACAGAACCAGCCGAATCTTTCACTTATCAGGAAGTAATGCAGGAGAGGGTAGCCCTGGAGCTTAATGCCAACATGACTGGAGTTCAAGAGCTAAATGACTCACTGGTTTTTGTCTTGAAAGCTGATAACGTCCCACCTGCTAAAGGGGAGTTCCACTTTACCATTGTGCCATATGATCCAGCATTTTTCCCAACCTCAAAGAGTCCAGTCCCAACCACATCGTCCGTCTCCCAGACAGCAATCCAGACTTTCAGAAATGGAACCACTCTTCCAGACCTGTCAACCGTCTTTCTCTCCACCCAGCAGCCGAGCAAAAACCAGCAGAAGTTCAAGGGACGCAACCGCTGGGGAAACTCCAACAGAACTAGCATTTTCAGTACGACTCTTGGCAAGCCGACGCGTGGGACGGAGGATTTTCCCTTTAGGAACACACCAGTTCGTGTAGAATCCTATCCTCAAAAAACCTCCAACCCACTCCTGGTCATCTTACCACTGCTGGCCCTGCTGCTGCTTGTAATCATCTTTGTGGTGCTGGTTGTCTTCCTCCGACACCACAGGCAGAGGAAGCAGAGCGCCACTGCATCAAAGGAGCCACTTCCCAGCAGTCAGTCTTATGGTGGTCAATCCCAGAGGAGCACAACAGTTCCCACAGTTACTGTGACTCCAATAAACCCCACCTGTCCAGGTAGCCCCGTTCTGGATCGGTTACTGACGCCAAATCAGGGCTCAGCATATAACACCGTTGATTCTTCCATGCTTATCAGTTCTTGGAGTAATGGTTCCCCTGCATCTTCCCAAATTATTAGAACTGCAACTCCCACTCTTCAGAAGAATCAGTACTGGGTATGATCTTCCATAAGCCGGCTCATAGCTTTAGGCATTGGAAAATGTTGTTGCAGGTTTGACTAAGGCTGTCCTGCTGTAAGTTATGAACGTAAAGCTGCAGTAATCAAGATTTATATTCTGATATGCATATATTTTCTATATATATTACACGTATATATACACACGTATATACATATACGCATATATAGTCACATAATGACTGTGTAACGTGAATCGTGTTGCTCGTAGTGACAAATCGAAATGATCAAACCACTCTGTTCAGCTTAATGGAATCTTTAAGCTTTAACCTGAACCTTCACTTAGGGTTAGGGGTCGGCTTGTAACAGAATAAGTGTAAGACCAAAATACATGTATTTGAAAGGGAACATTAATTATTAATAACTTCTGTGTTTAACTTAAATACAACCTAAACTACATCTGGCAAACATGGCTCAAATGTACCCCTAACCTGTTAAAAAAGTTCAACCTTTTTTCACTAAAAGTTCAAAGGTTGCTCTCTTAAACTTACTATATGCATTGTGTCAAACACCTAATGAAAACCAAAGTTAGAAAGAATCCATTGAAGACAGTTAAACAATTTAGGTTTAGGTTTAGGTTCAGAGCCGGTGCCTTATGTTGAACCAGTACTTCACAATTCGACAGCCACAAAGCTGGCTCTCGACCAGAAACACTGGCATCACTAATACTTTGAACCAAGAGACTTACACCGGGGGCTAGGGGAGGCAGTGTTATTTTTCTTCTTGAACATAATTTCCATCCATTGCAGTCACAACAAGCAGAACAAAAGCATTGGACCAGTCATGTTTCGATTCCAAAGTAGTCTCGCAAAGCCAGGAGCAACACTTGTTGTTGTGCTTGAAGTTGACGCGAGTTCTGCTGTGAAAGTGGAGAAATATATAGACACGTGACGATGTCTTTTGAAAAGCAAACCAGTTGTGCGAAGGTTGAACCAACTCTGAATCGGTACTAGAACCAGCACCAGGTTCATGTGGGCAGAAACAGCAATGGGATGATAATTGTTGCTGTGTGTCTGGTAGATGTGGAAGCATATGTTGCTAACATTAGCCATTACAGCTTTCTAAAACTGCCACATAGTGGCCAAAATCGATTACTGCAGCTTTAAAGGCAGCCAGAGTTCTTTTGCCATTCGATTAATCAGCTGTGACTTTTCGATGGCTCACACAGTCCAGTTAAATACTGGTTTACAACCTGCTGTTACTGGGTTGGTGGGACAGACTTGTTCTCTAGAGCATTTGCAAAGCAGTTTTCACTGTGGTCAACTGCAGTATGTTTGGTGCCTAATGTATGTTTAATCACTAATATATTGTTTCTTGGTCCTCATGCACGTTAGAGTCTCTCCCATTCTGGGTTATGATCATCAGAGCAGGAGCTGATGCTAATAACAGCTTGAAACTGTGAATTAGTGAGACTGACACTGGTACAAAGATGTATTGTCGAAGTATTTAAAGCGATTGTGCAGATTTTATAATGTTATTATGTATTATGTATATATATTATAGAATAGCAACTTTTTGTAAGCTCAGGTATTTTGTTCACAGTCAATTACTTCATGTTACCTTGTTTTACGGGTTGCATGTAATTGAGGTCTGTGTTTAACAATACAGGTTTGAATAATAATGTGTTTCTCTACATGACTGAAAAATGCAGGCATTAAAAGGCAGGATACGTACCACTAATAAAAACGTGTAGACCTGATCAAATCACACTGGTTAAAATGTTTTAGCACTGCTTTTTATGTCATTTCTTTACAGTGGGCAGGAGTTTTGTATTGTCAAAGTCAAGGCACTGATTTTATGGATTACACAAATGTACCCTGTGTTTTACTCATCTTGATTCACATATCCACATGCTCTCCCGTGGTTGAATACATGGAAGGCCAATCTAGATTTTGGAACTCAGCTGCTAAACCTAAAACACTTTCGTATCAGTCTGGGATGACATTTTGGGTTGTGACATTTTGCATTTTTATAGATTTTAGTTTGATTATTGTCAACAGGATGGCCTGTTGTTTATCTGAACAATAATTTCACAAGAGATTGTCTGTGACTGAAATGAGTACTAATATTTATATAAATTATTTTATCATTGTGTTACATTTTTCCTCATATTCTCGACATGATGTACCTTGGGGTTATGCCACTTTAAACACTGCTGTAAATGAATGCTACCCTTCTGCAAACTAGTGTACGGGAGATGAGAGATTGCTGTCAAAAAAAACCAACAACACTGTATATGATATAATATGAAATCATTTAGAAGTGTTTATTGTGTATTCCAGTCTCATCTGAATAATGTAACCTCCTATGTAACTAAAGTGTCATTTATTTATACCATATTTGTAATAAACCACTTTAAAATGTTCACTAGGTTGATTGGATATATTGTTTTTTCACATTCACTCATAATAAGGAGTATTATAATCATTATTTTTTAGAGCCTGAGCACAGAGTGGTGCAAAAAAAGTTGCGCCCCATAAACATTTTAAACAATTACGTCCCTGAGTGCAGTTTCACCTCTAGACGTAACCCGTTTGGTAGGCGTATGTGTCAGGTCCTGATGCGTAAAAAAGCCTCTTGGAGCCATACTCTACGTTCAACAGGAAGTCAGCCATTTTGATCTGGATAGAACTAATGAAGACCTGGATACCCATGAGACTTCAGAAGAACATGTTGTGACTGACACATGATTCTAACATGTTTTAGTAGCATGTTGAATTGAATTTAACTAATTTATTATATATTATATTTAAGAATCTATTCTTTAGTTGTAGAATCTTTGCTACAGTCTCTTATACATCACATCCACCTCCATGTACGGTTGTATAAGCAGCTGATAGTAACGTGTGGAAGCAGCTCTGTGTGATCAAACGGTGAACAGTTTCATCATCTGAACTCTCAACTCAGTTCTCTTTCAGATTTACTGGACTGTTGTGGAAATTCATTTGACACTTGAACATTGCTGTTGAAAAGTTGAAGCTTATCTTATGTTGGTGGTTTTGAAATTTCACTGTAATATACAAGCCCGGGTATGTTCTTATTTCTGTCGATGCAGATCAGAAATATGTCCGACAAGCTGACAGTCAGTTGTGATGGTCTTGTCGGCTTCATTGTAAATCTGTCGTTAACAGGAGATTTACAGAGGGCAGTAAATCTATCCTGCTATGCAAGCTGTACACTGACTACTACTAAGTTTCATTTCTATAGTATTGTCCCTTGAGAAGATATAATAAAGTGGTTGCTGAAATGTGAGGGGTGTACTATTCCTCATTAATTCAGTGCTTTTTACATTAAATATAAATTATTAATAAAAGTCTGGGGTTAGAACGATTGGTTAAGATTAAGTTAGAAAAGAAGGATGCCCTGGCTTCTTTAAACTGCTTGTTGGTAGTTGTTCATCACATCTTTCCAAATCTCCTAAACCTGTAAACCTGTTTTTTTCCATTGACGTTCTTTTCTCCATGAAGTCTCTTTTTAGATCCTGAGTGGATTAAGCCAGGGTTGCAGTGAACTATTTGCCTTTCTGTCTTTGCAGGGAGCAACAGAGTCCAGGATGGGTTGACAGGTTTGATTCTTCTTCCGCTCTTCTTCAAGTGTTAAAAGCAGTTAAAGAAGTGGATTTGAAAAAGCTCCATAAAATTGCTAGTAGACAGAGTTAAAAACCTGACAGCAAACAGGTGGACTATGGTTAAAAGGTAGTTGGGATAAAAACACGTGAAATAAAGCTGCTTTGTGGTCAGACACAAAGTTATGGCGGCCCTGAAGTGCAAAACACATCTGCAAATCAAAAAACACAATCGCAAATCAAAAAACACAACACTTCAAGGCCGTACGCCATACGGCCATTCCTTCGTCCAGTCAACGACGATTCATATCGCCCATGGGTCTCCACTCTTTCTGGTTTGAGTTAATGTCATGTTGTTTGATTTGTGGTTATGTTTTTTTGTTTTGCGGTTGTGTTTTTTTGATTTGCGGTTGTGTTTTTGCCAGAGGACCACAAATCCACCTCACCTTTTGACCAATCCATTATGTCTCGTATTGCGAATTTTGTGCAAGGTTTGTGTGATTTTTACGGAAGCAAAATTAGCACTAAATCACAAAATTAGAGACTACAGGTGTGTTTTTTTGTTTGTTTGTTTGTTTTTCTTATTTTGTGAATAATTCAAAATCACAAATAACCATCTGGTTTCTTCAACTTCAACCAAAAATCAACCTTGAAAGAAATAGTGATTTGACATTTATTGTGGTAGTACTTGCAATCCACTGTTATGAAAATGTTTATCATGCTCACATCTTTGGCTGTACCGCCACTGATCAGTGTTGAACAGTTATTTGAAGGTTGTGCTAAGGTGTGGGTGTGTTTATTTGTGTTTCAGAACTGTAAGCGCCGATAAACACTAGGTTTAATTTCTTTTATGAAGAAACCGCTGCACACACTCACTCTTTCAGTTCAATTCAATTCAATTAGCTTTTTTGGCATGACTTTTTATGACATTTATAATCACAAAATTAAACAAAGTTAAAAAGAAAAGAGGTGTGTGTGTTTCATGCGTGTGTTGTGTCAGGATTTGTCAAGTTCAGGTGGTTGTGTGTCCCTCAGTTTGTGACATATTGTCACATATTGTGCAGCTACGTAAGCTGCTTGTCCTTCACCAAGTAGATTCAACAATCATTTTCATCTAATTGTTGAAATTGTGGTATGAGCGAGTTCAATTTTTGGAAATATTGTGACCTAATATTGTCATATTTGTCACATTTCAAGAGGAAGTGAATCTCTGTCTCTGTCTCACCTGTCCTGCAGTGACCACAGAGTCTTTCTTCTGCTGGTCCAGGACTTTCTGTGCCGTCCTTTCTCTATGGCTAAACTGTGGTCACCGAGTCTGTATTTGGTCAGGATCTGTCTCTGCTTTGGATCTTTGACAGCATAGAGATACTCTGCCAATTTCTAGTCACGGTTTAGAGCCAGATAACAGTTGAGTTTGTTTTGAGTTTTGGTTTGATTTGTCCAATGTTCCAATACATATAGACATCTTGTTTCTTCGGGGCATGTTTTCTTGCCAGGGTTTGATAGTCTTTTAAGTGTCCCTCCTGTGTTATTGAGTAGATTATTCCTTTATCCACCCAGTTTTTAAATCAGATTCATTTGATTGGGCCTAAAATCAGGATCATAGGCACAACATCTAATTATTTTGAGTTTATCCTGTGATTTGTACTCTTCTCTAACAGAATTGCAGACTTTAAGTTGACATTTGATCCAGGTTTTTTTATGTTGTGTGTAACCAGGTCCTTGTTTCCTAATACTATCTGTATTGGGGGGTCTTTGTTTAATGATAGCTCAATATCTTTCCATCTAGCGTGGTAGTCTTGGTTGCAAAGACATATTGGTGGAATAATTTGAGCCGAATAAAAATAATCTTTCAAATGTGGTACCGGCGTGCCTCCTTTCTCCTTTGGAAGCTGTAGAGTTTTAAACTTTACTCTTGGTTTCTTCCCTTGCCAGATGAACCTAGAGATCATTTTATCCCATTCTGAAAATCATTTTGATGAAATTTCAACTGGAAGAGCTTGAAAAAAAAGGAGCCTTGGAAGAATATTAATTTTTACAGATTCAATTCTCTGGATAAGGCTAAAAAAAGGAGTGGAACTCCATCTCTGTATATCTGATTTTATTTTGATCAGTAAGGGGTCGTAATTTATCTTTGCCAATGTAGAAATTTCCTTTGGTATAAGTATACCTAAATATTTCAATGTAGTCTGATCCCATTTGAAGTGATATTTATCCTGTAATGGTTTTGGTGGGGTATAGAGTTTTCTGAACATTTAATTTATATCCAGCATATTTACCAAACCTGTCCAGTAACTTAAACAATTCAGAGACGGAGTTAGAGTTAGGGCTCACTTAGATATATTAACAGTCTGCCCCAAATTTCATAGTATAGTAATAGCTCCACCTACTGGTAACAGGAAGTCAGCCTTATGTGAGAAAAAATATTCATTTGACCTTAAATTTACATGGTGTCTTTTATAAATGACATACAAGCAACATGCGATGTGATGGTTTGGTGATCTCTAGCACTACATGGTGGAGACAGGAAGTGATATTTAACTCCTTTGTGCAATATCTGAAACGAGGCAGGCCTGAAGACGTCTACGAGCCAAAAGTAAAACCCCTGCATCCTGCCCCAATGTGTGCAGAGGTGGGAGGGCCCGATCATCACTACTTGCAACCATAATTCCAATTTATTTCTTCCACTTAAGGAGGTTTTTTATTTGCCATTTTCTCCATGACTGCAGTTTAAAATGTCTTTTCTGCTTGTTGCCTGTCTCTAAATGATCATTTGGTCTTTGCAGCTAAAGACACACTGCAGCGGAGCACCAATTAGAAAATGATTAATTACCATTATCATTTCTTGCGGTTTCCTGCAATTATGTTAATGACAGCTTTCTCACATCCTAAACTCATCTGCAGGACGTCGTCGCATTAGCTGCGCCGAGGGGTTGCGCGCTTTCCATCTCAGTAGGAAATGTGTTGTTGCCAAAGTGAAATGCCCTCTTAAAAATCTCAGAGAAAACCAGAAGGTGAACGTGTAATGTGATTTAGAGAAGCACAAAGAGCGTTTCTACTGCACTGCTGTGAGTCAGTCCACATGACTGATGTTATCATGAGAAGAAAGCATTGTGTTGTTTTCCTGAGCGCCGCACCGGAGACACGAAGGACGACTGTCCTGCATGCACAGGTGCTAATTAAAGATTACAGTGAGCTCATAGTAAAACTGCACTGGGCTCACACAATCAGAGCTTGTGTACTAAAAGGTCTTGTGGAGCCTTAATGAGCTAATAGGTTCGCTGAGCAGAGGCATCACATGTGAGCTACAAACTTAGCACAGTGATGTCAAACCACAGAGTCCGTCCACTAACAGAGACCTCACCAGGATACGGTTGTTAACCACAATATTTTCATTCATCAGAAGAAAATACCAGCACGAATTGGGGTGAACAACATGAAATATTTCAGTGAGGAGTGCACAAGGTCAGCGCTGGGAACATTAAGTGACCTGACAAAATTAAAAACATGCTCCTTATCATGAGCTGAACACAAGCAAGTTGAACTCAACAGTTCGTGTAAATGTAACAAAATTTACAGTTAACATGACGGAAAATGTAAAACAAACAAACCAAAACAAATACTGTAATACTGTCTTTCCCAAAAAAGGGTCGCAGACAGTGGTTGGTGGCTGGTGCTAAACAAGACGGGGGGGGGGGGCGCAAGAGAATATGAACACAGCAGTTATGAATACGTGTGCAGAGCCACATTTTTTGATGTTTCATTCAGCTGATAATTCTTGTGGTGACAGTCTTTAATTTTAATCAAAATAATTGAAATTACAAGAGCATTTTAATGGAAAGAGAATGCCTCCTGTCTCGCCGGACTCGAACCCCAGTGGGAAGCTGAGTGATTATCCACTTGACCACAGAATAAACACTCCTTAGGAGCCGAGTAGTCAGGTGGTGTTTGTTTCATATTCTGTTCAATTACAGTCCCCGTGTAAAACACAGAGGTGTAGGAGACTAGAGGAGTAACGGGCTGAAAAAGACTGAACTGTGTCTAATGTCTGCTTTACGTTCATCCTGATCATTACATCATTGGTCAGGTTATAATACGGGTGACTTTTGTGACATTTTCAGGATATTATTACATTACTGGGTGCTAACTGCTTTTATGTGTCTGAGTAGCTCAAATGTTGACATTTGACTTATTTACACATAACCAGCAGTTAACAGTTTCTATCACAAAACAGCTAAATCAGCTAAATCTATGCATTTCGGCACATGTGACTTGATAAACAGTCTGTTGGTTTGTTTTGTTACATCCACCATATTTATATAAGTTGTTATTTTCTGTAAAACATACAGTAGTATTAGTCATAATGTGTGTGTTGAGCCCAACGCTGTCCAAAAAATCTGAAAAGAGTTTAAAATGTCCTTAGCTTTGTTAAAAACTGCAGTACTTTTACACATTTATTTCTTAACAGCATCTTTTATATGAGGTTTCCTGTTTAGCATTTGTGTTGTTTACTCATAACCAACAAGAATAGCCATGACGAAAACAACATTGTCAGAAAAAAAACACAGAAACAGGCTCGTCACAGTTCCAGTGACCTTTCAGGAGACTTGAGCGTAAAAAAAAAACCTGTTGTGATGATATATACGGCACAAAGACTACAGCATGAAGAGGAGGTGTCAACGATGCTTCTAAAAATATGTGTGACAGCAGCTTCTCGTAGACACACGCAGGAAGGATTTTCATCAAAGTGAAGAAGATTTAGACTGACCTCCTCTTTTACACACACAAACATTCCCGTACTTCCCCACTTTGGATCCAAACCTCAGTCCCAAAACTGTCAAACTGACATTGTTTTCCGTGGTGAAAACATCCTCGCCTGAGTACTATCACTTCATCACACGGGTAGAAGTGAAATGATGCACATGTGACCTGAGTGAGACCACCCACAGCTCTTACACAAACCACCATCACATTGACTGTTTTGTGTTTAGGGATGTTGATTATCTGAAAAGCCACATTCTCCAGCAACGTCAACGAGGCAGCTCACTTTCTATTTACTCTCTGAAATCACTTGCAGAGATTTGGTCGGTTTGGTCTGCACGACATTCATTCCATTTCATTTCAAATTCATAGTCTGATAGAAGACGACAAGCAATAAAAAGAAGACTGAAAAGAGCATTTAATGGTCACATTCCAGAGCAATAGCAGGAGTTAAGGTTGATATGGTGAAGAGGCCTTTTTTCACAGCAGACATTTTGGTTTGTAACAGCAGGCAAAGCACAGGTGTTACGGACAACATTAACGATGGCTCTGTTCCAGTTAGTTTCGTGCTGGGTCATTGCAATGAACCAGAATGCACAATTCCAAGACCTGAAACTGATGCCCCTAAATGTCATGCAGCTATTTTTAATTAAATTGGCTACACCCGTGTGTATTTAACAAGTGTCTGATGTGGAAAAGGTCTGTTGGGTGGTTTTACGTTACATGTTACATGTTTATGCCTCTGCACCTCCACACCTTCACACTGGACGTCCATATGTCTGTCCTATCTCTGGAAGGTGACTTCAAATTTGGCACAAACGTTCACTTGGACAATTCTTAAGTTGTGGCTTGCCTCGACTCCTCGCCTCGACTCCTCTCCTCTCCTCTCCCCTCCCACCAGAGATGTGATCCGAGGACTCGAGGCCAGGATCCGAGGAGAGAGGAGCCGAGGCAACAGGCGTTTAACAAAATGAGATATCCTCTTCTCTGAGCCGTCATTTTAAATAGACGACGGTTAAATAAGAAGTATAAGTGCTGCATCATCTGTCATTTAGTTCCAACGTACCGCTGTATTTTAAGATCTGTCAGATGAGTATTCATGTAAACTTATGAACTATTAATTCAATTCATAATGTGTCAGTAGGTGTTGGGATGCCATGCCTTTTTTTTATTTAACACACACAACTTTGATTTTGCATTTGATCGTTTTAAATAACAACTTCAGATGGAGCAAAACTTTCATTTTTAACTACGGCTACTGCTGTGGCTCCAGACGTGTGTCTTGCATCTTTTACACGTCATGGGTCCTATCGCTGAAAATACTTCTGCAAAGCTTTGAGTCATAGCTCCTCCGGCCATCCTCCTCGATCCTCGGTCCTCGATGTGCATTTTAGGGAATCGAATCCTTGAAGATGGCGCACCGAGATTGATTTCCGGGTCACATCAAGGAGTCGAGGAGGTGAAAAATAAGGAATTGGGAAGAGCCCATAGTCTGTACAGTAGCTCCCCTTTGCACTTTTGAAATGACTTCACAGTATCTTTCCAAGCCGCTGCATTAGAGGAACTGGCCTGAAATATGTTATACAGTAGACATTCTCGGATTTGTGTGTATGTACAAACCTGCTATTCCACAAAACAGAAAAAAACAGTTTTCTGAAAACAGGTAGCAAAAATGAGAACAACCTTATAGCACAGTTTCTTACAAGCTGCACCAAAGTCAATATTTGGATTGAGAACCGTTGTTTTTCAGAACAGCCTTGATCCTTCTGAGCAGCGTGTTCACAAGGGCAGCACAGTGAGCGTCACAAGTCCCAGAGATAGTGTTTTGTTTTTTCCTTCATGGGCTTTATAGTTAAGGGCATATTAACTCTGGTCCACACTCAGACGCAGTGGGTGACGGTGGTGCACGTTAACGCTGGATGCCGTCTGCTATAAAACACAGAAGAGGAGGTCTGTTCTGAGCTACTGTAGAAACATGGCACGAAAGGCAATCCACTCCCTCCCTCGTTCTAAGGCAACGAAAACACAAGGATTCTCATTTTCAGGTGATTATCCACTACTAAAAACATCATCATTCTCCATTTCTGCAATTAGATCTTCCTAAATCCCCTACATCTCGCACAGTGGGCCTTTAAATAAAGGCTGAA
>JAPQRN010000027.1:7255690-7265766 GCA_037367275.1 Coranthus polyacanthus
TGCTCTAAATTGTCTCACAATGTATCAAGTATTGCTGAATGGCTGTATTGTTGTTGTTGACATCTGTTGACATCAGCTAACTAACAGTCTGTACACTGAGCTCTACGTAGATTCAGATAAAAATATGAAAATGTTCTTGCATCTTCCATTATTACCATTATAATTGTTATTTCTTTACTTCGGTCCCTCTCAACGCAACGCCAACTTAAAGATTCAATATGTAAGATTTGTGTGTTATGTTTGTGTTGGAGTCTGTTTTGTGTTGGGAGCTGGTCATTTGTTGATGTTGATGCTAAGACCAATGAGCAGATGTGTTTCTTTTAACTATTTTCTAAATATTGTAATTATGTAGGTCCAAAACAGGATATTTTTTAGTCAAATAACAACAAGAAAGGACCTAAGGTGAAGGGAAACCCCTGGAATGTTTCATTATTATTCTCAGTATTACTGTCTTACGAGATTCAACAGCACAGAGATCAGTAAAGAGCCGGACCAATTATGGCTGTGTGGAAATCGTGCCTCTAAGCTGCTAAATAAACTCCTAGTTGTTGGAAAATGCATTTTATTCATTTAGATTGATACTGGATTATTTTTCGACTTTTATCAGTGGATGGGGCTCAAGTTAATGACAAGAGCTTAGTGAACAAACGGCAGCCTGTGATAGATCATCGAAGTGATGTCAACCAAAGAAGGAAGAGCATATTGAAATAGAAGGCCATATGTTCATCTGCCTGAGTGACGATCAATCACTACAAATGTGACCTGACATTATGAAGAGATGTTACCCAATATGTACAAGCGCATGTATTCATTGGTCTGTTTTTAGTTTGGTTTATTCTCCCCCTTTTCTCCTTTGCTCGGGCCCATGACCAAAACTGATGTGATGTATAAGGCATTACTGTGATGAAAAGTAATAAGGAAAACAAAAATGTGTTTAAATAAAAAAAGATTCAACAGCTCAATCTGATACTAAATCTATAACTGACCAAAAATAGTTTGAGGACTTCTTGGCACAAACTTTTTTTTTCCATCCTCCCTGAGACCCAGCCCGACGTCTGTGTCTATAGTTAGAGAATGTGAAGGAGCCCGAATCTTAAAATATCTGCTACATTAAGTCACCTCAAAGCCTTTTCTAAACAACCATTTAAGGGGATTTTGCTGAAAGTTTGATACCATCTGCAAAGGCTGTTGAGGGCATAATATTAACAAAGGCAGCTGCTTTTATTGGCCTGTTAAAATGTTGTGTACAAGTCACAAGTTGCTATTTTTAAATTATAAAATTAGGGTCAAAGCTGTTTTATTTTCCCCCATGCTTGTATACACATTTTATTAAAGCTTTGGAGAGTGGTAGTAAATGATCAACTAGTTTACTTGCTGGATAATTCACATTAAATTGTTACTGATTCATTTTATTGCGTCAAAGAGTTAAACTGTCACACACTGCTTTGTGCAGATCATACTCATAGCGAGAGTTTAACCACTGGCAGGAAGAGCTACATGTTGTCCTCGCTGTGGTGGACTCTTTGCGGCGTTAAGGGGGTCGAGACACGACGGCGTGCAACCAGTACAAGAAATGAGCCCACCACTTTCCAGGCAGATAGTTCCTTCCGATGGGAGCGGAAGACCAGGGTCATAACACAAACAGCTCATGGAAGATGACTTACCAAAACCGCTGACATTTTCTGACCGAGGAAAAGCAAGAAATGTCACGAGCGCTAAGTATTAAGATGAAATGTGAGGCAAAGTGACAGTATGTTATTTTCTGTCTGAGCTAACTGCTTAAACATATTAGCATGTCAAGAAGGATGACAGAACAGGCAGATCGTTGCTTACGGTTATGACTGCTATGAATGCTAATGTGTGCGTACTTAAGCTTCTTAAAATGAAAATGTTTCCTGTTTTACATAAAAAGCCCTTGTGATATTCTGAGCAGATGCAGGTGGTGCAGCCAGAGGCCTCGTTGCAAGTGCAATAGAAAAAGTGAGTGCAATGACTGGTAAAGTGACTTGATGAACACAAAGGCTGAATATTTATGAGTTTAAGCTTCTGTTTCTCTGCACACTACATATCTTTTGGTTCGTTGTATTTGCTCACATGTTAACAGATCAAACAAAAAAACTAAAAATGTTTAAGATGAAACTTGCTGTAGGCTTATGTAGTCGGTCCTAGTTCCTAGCACGGAGTAACAACCAGGACTGGAAATTGAAGCCAATGCATATTTTTAAAGTGTAATGCTATTGATGACCACTAGGTGCTGGTTCAAAAAAACCTGACTGAGTGCCTTTCACCATTCAAAAAACAGCAACTTCTCTCTTGAAATCCTCCAAGTCCAGGAATCATTCTGGTCTCATTCAATTTATTTGGAAATACTAAGTAGTAGTAGTAGTGATGGCCCTTTAGCAAATTATGACTGTTAATTACATTCTATAGCGAACAGAAGACTGCTGATGTCTATGTGTGGCCTTGAAGCTTGTACACACCTGCTGAGTCGGACTGTTGGAGTATTTTTTCCTGACAGACAACTCTACTGTAGTTGTGGTTAAGACATTACACTAAGAAGGCCGTTCAAGGATTTTGTTCTGCAAATGTTTTGTGAAGTTTACTGGTACTTAACTATAATACCCAGTCTGTTAGCAGTTAATAGCAACCTAGCTACATTAGCTAATGGATAATTCAGTATTACATTATATGTTTTGTCAGCTAGCCTGCTGATTAGGATAGCTAGCACTATTTAGTGTGTTCATATGTAACACTAAGGTGACACTATCAAACAACTGCATGTTAACATTTATCAAGAAGCTGAAATTACTTGTGTTTAACAGGTCTGTTCTTGACTACGATACCTGGCCCGTTAACTTTGCTAAATCAATTATGCTAGCCTTCTAATTAGTGTGTTTATACATTATGTGAAGTTGACATGACTATGCTATGACTAACTTTTACAACTAACTGAAATGACTTGGACTTGAACATCAGCCTATGTGGTCAGTGAGTTAGTCGTATCATTAGCGTCTTTAGCTTGGAGAGGTTCACCCCTTGCTCCTCCCCAGCTCCACTCTTGTCCAAATATGGTCACTTCTGGCCCCATTAAAGTAAGGCCTTATTACAAGGCTTTATTTCGTATATTTTAATGTTAAAAGTGTTCTGCTAATGTTTATATCAGGCCTATATTCATATTTGTTTGCTCTTACAATTCGGTAACCATTAACAATTCTACTATTAAACAGTTTTGATAGTTTTCATCATATTCCCGTTTTAGGCCTATATTTATTTTGTTTGCAACTATAGTTGAAAATTCTATTTATCTGTTTATATCTTATACATTAATATGTTGCAGAAAAAAAAGGAGAAAAATAATCAAATATAGCAGCTTTTACTTCATCAGTTAAGTATATAATGAAAAATGTGGTCAATTTATATAAACTACTTGTTTATTTGGCTCCAAAAAGCTAACATTGCTACCACCAAAATGCGAACTCAAGGCTTCAAAACCATAGTCCACAAACCAATGGACTACTTCTTTTACACAGTCTAAGGCTCCTAGATGATGTGACAACGGAAACATTTGTTGGCTTCATACAGAAGAACACAGAGACCATTACTGATGTACATAGATGTGATTGAGTTTCCTAGTGTTGACACTGACAAGGGAAACACAACGCACAAAACTAAATGACTACGTAACAGACCTCACAATCCTCACAAGTGCTGCCGCTGGGGCAGGGTGTTGACGTGATATGTGTGCCCCAAAGGCATGAAGAAAAACTTCCTGTATTGGCCTGTCATGGGATTTTCTCATCATTATGTGAGCTTAGTCACCAACTCTCTGCTTACACTTTGATTCAACCTGCCTGCTTCCTGAAATGTGACACTACAGGGGAGATAGTGACCTAACCCTGCACTCTCTTGGCCTCTACACACCTTCTCTAATTTACTGAGGAATTAGGTCAGTACGCAGGCCAAGTTCAAAGTGCTTTCTGATGGTTTCTTTACAAACTGTGTAAACCTATAGGCTAGAGCACACAGAGTGACAGATTTATGCTTACAAAATCCTCCATACAGACAAAAAAAAATCTGCCCATTTTGCCTCCTGGCTGTAGCTCCCTTCGCTGCTGTAACCTAGATCTTTGAAATTCCACTAATGCATGACAGCTTGAACATGACAGAAAGAGAAGCAAAGACAACAGAGGAGACAGACGGGAACAAACACAGACCTAAATGCCAGTCCCGAAGGTGTTTACCGTACCTTAAAGGTCTCTGGCTTCCTGCATTTAAAAGGCTCACTAATGGACTAAGGCGTAATTGTTACCATGGAGACTTTATAAGAAAGCCAAGAGTTCAGTTGTGGTGACGGTGTCAGCAAACTGTAATAAACAGAGCGGGATCATTTTCACAGCTGCTGCAAGCAAGCTTTGTAGACATGCCGCAAAAAACGGAACAACTGCTGCCACGACTGATTCAACTTCAGGAAACTGTGAACTGTGAAAAAGACTAAATTTATACCACGAGAAAAGTGATTAACATGAGTATAAGACAAAAAACAAGTTCTGCTTGAAACCTTTCTTATGTGTTTGTGTTGTACAGTATGTGTGTGTGCAGGTGTTGTGTAAGGATGCAGACGGTGGAGAGAGGAAAAGGGAGAAACTGTGGCAACCAAAGGAAAACAGAGAAGAGAAAAAGGAGGAAAAAAAGAATGGATGTCTTCTTTCACTTCAATCCCAATTTCCCACAATTTTCAATCTGATTTTAAAACCTTAACACTGTAAATTGTCTAATTTAGGAAGCTGAAACTGGCAAATGTTTGACACTTTTGCTTGAAAAAAAATGACTAAGGATTATCTTATCTCATGATTTGTATTTTTCTGTTCCTTTTATACCACCACTACAGTTTAAGCCTGAAAATAGTTTATCTACGCTTAATGAAGAAGAAGAGCCATTTATTGGCATTGAACACTGGAACTGCAAAGTAACTGCAGTCAACTCAAATAATTGTGATCAGGCGATTATGTAATAATTGCGACAGGCCTATTGGTCACCTGTCAATAGCATCATATCTCCTTCACTAATGTCAACATTCAACGTTACTTGCGGCTCTTTCATTAGAATGAAATAACATGACGTGAGTAAGTGTCACTAAACTTTAGTACATCACCTCATCTGTAAACATGATTCCTGTCATGAGTCATGTCAGACAGATTTTCATCAGATTTTCATCAGGTGAAAACAACCACGCCCATCATCCCGCGTTACTTCACGCGTAGCTCCTTTTTGCAATAATAACAGCTGACTAAAATGATTAAAAGCAGATATTGTCCAACACAACAGATCTCCTTTAAGATTACGAAATCAATCAGTGTTGCATGTGAAATCTCACTGAACAACCATCGCTTCCACTTTTACAACTGTTGCTTTAAGAAGTCACTGAGTTACTGACAGAAAATATACTTGAGACAACCAGTATTTAACCTAAATGACATTCTCATGTGAATAAAGCTGACTCTATTCGCTGCTTTAAGCTAAGTGAACAACTCCAGCATCATCTATGAATATCTGTAACATACTGCAGTGTCATACTATTAACAGGAGGAAACACTGGGTGTATGGAGGTGGCACAGAGCCCTGCAGAGCTCACTGGAGGCAGCCGCTTCAGCTCTTACATAATCCCTGGTTACACAACACTGAGCTACTGCGAGCCTGTGACCTGAACAACCAGCGGCAATCCCCATCCTGTCACCGCACCACCTTGAATATCTATTTGTGCGTTGGAGGACATTTCAATAGACTAAAACGATATATCAGACTGACTTGCAGAGTTTGAACCGGCTGAGCGTCAGCTGAAAGAACGCTGACTCAGTGGGAAAACCTGACATCTTGTAAATCCATGCTTTCCCTTCCCTTCCCTGCCATTGTTTTATTGACTCACATTGTGATAAAACCGGGATGAGATTAAAATACAGCTCAGTGATGTGCTGAATAAATTAAATTAACAAAGGAAAGACAGCACATAAAGTCATAAGAGGGGCAACGCAGGACAAGCCAAGAAGCATCTCATCTAGATTAATTACTTTTTACTAAGATGACCTTAATATGTTTTAGCTTACTTCCCCTATGACTTGGGTGGTGCTTCAGTGATGGTCTCCTGTATGTGTCTCGTGATTAAATTAAGAGGAGATTAAGAAGAGCAGGGCTGGAAATTAGCACCTGCCAAATGTGGGTGAATTTACTCAACCTACCAGCCACATGGAGAGGAAATAAAAGTAGAAGATGCAAACAAATTATGTAATTGTAACAGGGCGATTTGTGACCTACCAAGATGCTGGTTGAATTGCAAGTCTCTTTTATTTGGACAAAGACACACAGGGTTGCTGAAGCTGAGAAAGCTGGAAGTTGAGCGTAGAACATTAACTGGCGACAAACAGCTAAAAAGAAACACAAGGTCAAGTAGCTCAGGCTTCTGATTCACACTACATCTGTGCGTTGGTGGTGGTAATGCAGCAAGCAAACAAAAAATTACGTGGCAACAAATCCAAGTGGCAACCTCTGGGGCTGAAAGATGAAGCCAACGTGGAAGTACTAAAACCTGCAAGTCTTTGATTGTCCACATAAGGCTCCAAAAGCAAGTCAATCCCCATACGACATGTTAAAATGTCCAGCTTTACAGCAGAAATAAACATGTTTACAGCCTGGTACAAAAAACTGTTTTGGTGTCTTTAGCCAATTTCCCCATTTATAACATAAATATGCTTATGCAGTTATGCATAATTAATTGATTAATGGTCGCCTGCTGGGTTGGATTTTTGAACCTTTCCTTTATTGAATAAAACATTTTTTTGCTGACAGACAGCTCTACTGTAGTTGGAATTAAGAAGTAACACTAACAAGGCCGTCAAAGAATTTTATTCCCAAATGTTTCCCAAAATGAATAGGTATTTAATTAAGCATAACTTAGAAACATTTGCTAATGTTAACATTCATTTGGTACTGCATTATGGTCTGGTCTAAGCTAACCTGCTAATTAGGCTCATTAGTGTGTGTACATTATGCTAAGTTGACATTACTGTTTTATCAAACAACTGTATGTGTTAACATTTATCAAATAGCTAAAATTACTTTGTGGTGTTTAATATAACAGTGTTCGTTAGCAGTGTGGTGTGTGTTTTCACTAAGTTAGTAGTAATGTTAGATTGGTATGGTTGACCGTCACTCTTCCCCACACACTTGTCCAAATATGGGCACTTCTGGTTTCAAAGAACCAAGATGGCGACGAGGTTACTCGAGGCTTAAAACTCAAGGTTAAATGTCTTTTGATGGGAAGGAAGTAAGTCAGAGGCAAGAAGAGTTTCAATATTTACCTCATGAAACAAAGGGCCCATTAACCTAAATAATCATTCTTGAGTATTGTAGATATTGTATTACTTTTCACACGCAGTTACACACTGCTGGTGGACTGGAATCCAGTGACAGAGGGACATTTCCATCCTCAGTTCTTTTACAACGCTACTGTAAAGTATTCTCTGTATGTAAATGTAATTTAAAGCGAACCTCCTTCCACTCAGGCTTGTCAGTGTTAAAAATTTGACCTGACTAAAGTCTATTTTTGGCTGAAAAACACTTATCTGAACAGTTACTGAAAAAGTCAATAAGTGTGTGGTTCTCTGTTATTGTAGCTAAAATGATAATATATGCTGGTCTTAAGTCAACACAAAGTTCCTCCTTTTAGAAGTATTGGCAAAATTAATAATATCGCACTAAATGTTTGAACAAGAGCTTGTAGCAGCAGAACTGGTTGTATTTTATATTCACTAGAGAGATCACTATGTGAACTGTACTAAAAAGACTGGACCACTTTAGAAAAACTATATGTGATCAAAAACGCTCACTGTTTTCACTCACTAAAACAAATGTAGCTGCTCTGGTAATCAGCCAAACCAAAGTTTGTCTTTTACCCTATCTTTGGGTGACACAGTGGACATTTACTCCTCCCTTCCTCTTTCTCAAAAAGCAGAGAGAAAGAACAAGAAACAACAAAAGTTAATAGCTTTATGGCCACAGTATTGAATTAAGACAAAAACAAAAATGCAAAAATAAAAGATGTGAAGTGGAAATAGGTTTTGACAGCAAATGCATATGGTGTCGCTATCATTAGCTTGCATTGTCCCAGCTATGCTCCACACTAATGGCTAATGAGGTCCCTGTAGAGATGCAGATCAATAGCATGATGTTCAATGTGCCTCTGTGGGAAAGCTCACATTTCCCTGGCCACTTCCACAGGGATAAATAAAAAATAGTCTGGTGTCTAGGTTCTGATGAGACAGATACAGAGCTAAAAATGGAATTCATCTGTGGATAAGACCGATAAGGATGCTGTTGCTTCCGAAAGAAAGCAACAGCAATATAACAGAAAAAGCACCTTTAGATAAACTTGTGCACTGAAACATGTAATAAAAAAGCTCATTAGCGCCAGCTTACAACCGTAAAGACTGTTGTTTCACTTTGTGGTTGACTTTAAATTCTCATAAACACTACTGAGCAACACTTTAACCTCCACTGATCTGAACTACTTGGGCCACTGAGTTTCTGTGCGACCACTTGTGTTGCGGAAGTGTGTACTTTAGTTTATGACAACAAAGGATGTGGCCCAGGCTCTCTTCAGGTGTTTAGCTGGGAAAAGACAGCTATAAAAACTCATAATAGAAGAAAAGCACTTATGGATGTTTCCTCAGTGTGGTGGGAGGTGTATTATAACAGAGAAACAAAGAAGAAGTGATTTAAAAGGGAATAAATATATGAAAGAGACCACCAGGTAGACAAAGGCGGTGAGGAGAATCTGTTCAGACTGCTGTTTTCACACAATGATACAAGAATTTATGGGTTTATTAAAAGACACCTATTCTTTCCAGTACCTTCCTTTCTATTTACAGGCATTTCATTATAAAATTAACAGTGATTCTATGAGAACTGGAGCCAGGTACAAAAAAGAAAGTAAACTTCAGAGTTGGGAAGTACAAATACTTGATTACTGTACTTTAGTAGAGTTTTCAGGCATAACTGTACTGACAATGTAGTACATACCTGTTCTTTGTACTCATTACATTAGGCTCATTACTTTAGTTTTAATGCATTTATCTCTCTCTTTTTCATAGATTTTATTTTTACTGTTAATAATACTCTTGCTTCTGGAAATGTCCCCGGTGCAGGATTAATAAAGGATTATCTCATCTTATCTTATCTTATTGAGTTGACTCTGCGCTTTTACAACATTATGACCAATTTCAACCTAAATGATTGGACAACAGAAAAAAGAAAAGAAAACGTGTAAAAGAAAACGTAACAAGACAAAAGTGACATAAACGATGATATGTGAGTAAAGCATCACTACTTCTACTTCTACCAGAGTCTTTTTTTTTTTTTAAACACAAGTTTCTGTACTTCTACTGGAGTAAAGAATGTGTGTACTTTTGCCACCTCTGGTAGATTTACTAGTACTTGTATGCGTCACTCCCCAAAAACATGTAGCTATTTGAGGAACAAGCATCCATTCAGTTGTCGTGAATGAGGCAACGTTTAGGATGTTTAATGTAATGCGGACACATTAGCTGTCGCAATATAGCAGTCACTACTGTGAGCAGTAATATGTGTTTATGACCAGGAGCAGAAACTAGCCCAGCAGACATTCAGGCCTGTAGTGTTTGGTAGTTAGACCAAAACTTTTGCCTGCACATACAGCACTTAGTTTTACTTTCCATATACATTAAAACACATCAAGAATAGATAGTTTGCATGGTCAACAGAAAAAGAGAAATGTGTGGATGAAAAAACTCACTCTGCATCTGAATAAGGTACACGCTCCACACCTTTCATCTGGTTTTCTGGTTCCCTTTGTTTCCCGTCTGCCATTGTTATCTCAACAGTAGGCCTGTTTTCTGAACCAAATCAGAGTTTCTTATCTGTACATCTTATCACAGCAGACTGTGTGTCACCCTTTTTTGTGCTGTGTGTGGTCTACGTGGCAAACTTCACTTAGGCTAACTGGGAAGTTTGTGTCCCACTGCTAAATAAAACACACTGTGTCCCCT
>JAPQRN010000027.1:7272946-7288753 GCA_037367275.1 Coranthus polyacanthus
GGTCTACGTGGCAAACTTCACTTAGGCTAACTGGGAAGTTTGTGTCCCACTGCTAAATAAAACACACTGTGTCCCCTTTTTCCCAGTGCTGTTAGACATAATTACTGTGGGCAGTTAACCCTTTATGAATCCCTTTAACTTCTGGTAAACTAAACAATCACACCCATAGCCAGTAGTGACTCTGACTGCTGGATGAAGAGATTAATTTCCCATCCTCATCTGACAGTCATGTGATTTTTAGTAAGGTAGAGCGATGGGACTGTGCATAACGCATGGAATGAAAAGGATTATTTCCCATCATCCTCTAATCTTGCAAGTATATATAGGCGCATGTCCTATATGTTCAACATGGCACTGCTTCAGGTTTCATTTATCGGTGATTGTAATGATATTTGTTACATATGGTTTAAAGAGCGACCAATAAAATTAATGCACACGGATTAACAATATACCAGCGCTGATAGGATGTTTTACAAACTATTGGTAACGGCAGAAGTTGGCACTGATAGCAGCCAATGGCAAATATTAGGCTTCTAAACTGAAATACTGGAAATACTGACTTTGAGGGAAAATAATACCTCAAAATAGAAAAAAAACTCCCACCTAGGTCTTTACGGTTAGTTTGATGTTCAGTTCAACATTTATGTATCAGTTACTTTGAGTTTGATGTTCAGTGATTCAGATTAATTTCTTTAGGTGTTCGTTACTTTGACATAGTCTCTAATAACGTGAACGATTCATTTCTGCCATGCATTCTGAGTTTTCAGTGTTGGAATTCTTGGTGGCAGGGGTAGGGACGATATGAGCCGATTAATCAGCAATCAGCTTGTCGCTGTAGGTCTGGGCGTTATCGTGATAGATTTTTATATTGGGATAATAACATTTATCGCAGTATACATTTTTCTTTTGTCTTTAGGGTTTATTTTGTTCACACTGATACTTCCAAATGTTTTAATCTTTTGCTGTTTTACTTAATTTTAGTCATTGCGTCTTTTATGTCATTTTCGTCTGGTCTTGTTGCTTCTTTTTCTTCATTGCATACTTTATATCATCGTTATCTTGTCTTGTCTTTTACGCGTAATTTAAAAACACAAATAACCATCTGGTTTCTTCAACTTTTCCTCAAGATTAAAAAGCAGCCTTTAAACTGGAAAGAAACAATGATTTGACATTTATCGTGATAATTATCGCTACCGACTGACATGAAAATGTTTATCGTGATAACAGTTTTGGCCATATCGCCCAGCCCTATTTCCCTGTTCCAAAGTATCATTATTATTTCAGCCTTTAAAAATCCACTGTCTGTCGACCTCTAATTCCGTCCCAGACTCTTGTCCCAATGTGATTTGTGTGAGCAGCAGAGTGCATTTACTCAACATTGTTCGGATGATGGAGCAGTCAGTAAAAACAACATAGGAGGATTATGGCAATTTGTAATGTGTTTTGTCCCCAAATGTATCATTTGGGTCTCGAGTCAAAAAAGTCTGGGAACCCCTGACTTAAATGATGATACTTTGAGATTTTCATTTTCAGAAGTAAGCAGTTTGGTCACAACTGCCTCATGTTTGGTCACACAGCAGTGAGAGCTCTGAACGACAATGCTGTCCCTCTTGCATAACAGAGTTCCCTCTCATGAGATTGACATTTTGCCACACAATGAGAACAATCATTGGGTCAGAGTCATGTAGGAGGATGGCCTGGATCATTGTTAACATTCACTCTCTGTGTAGAAACGACATGTTGCTCCGTGAAGTATATTCACCGTGTTCTGCCAGTCAGCGGTGTGATTGAAAAGGCAGTCAGGACATTCTTCATCACATGAGTGTTACTGGTCTGTAATAGTTCACCAGTAATGGAAAATTAAACAGCACTCAGCCAGACAGGTGCCGCCCATTCCATTCAGCAGGTGGGGACAAAAAGGGCAGCGGCGTGTAAACCAATTTCCAATGCAAACACTGGCTATTTGTCTTGCAAAGTGACATAAGCTGTAATTGAGTGCTGCTGACAGCTGCTTGTAGGCCTGACAACAAAATGACCCAAAACACATTTCTGTCCTTTAGTTTATGTTGTTATGACCGGCAAAAAGTAAAGTCTGGCGCTGATTTTAAAAATAGAAAAGCACCATGGTTTTTATTTTACATGTGTATATGTCATTAAACATTATAACGAATAACATTGAATATCTGATGACATTTTCTTCCAGTTTTGTTAAGGTGACTAATAGTGTGTTACTTTATGTGTTATTTTGTTTAGTATTGTGATTATGCTATTACTTTTCATTAATAATCGTCCAGACTACATATGTATTTTGTCACTTGTAATGTCTTCTTTTTTGTTGCCCGCCTAGGGATGTAAATCAGAACTTTTGCGCAAATCCAGCATGTTTAAAGCTTGTATTTTTTATACTGAGACTCATCAATAAAGTAAAATATCTGCTACAAAAATTGCCAAAAAACTGTCACTGTGTCACAACGCAATAGGCATACAAAATACTATTTGGCACCTGTGGAAAGAACCATTTACAAATTGTGAAAGAAGTATTTTTCTTTTACCTTTCTGGACGTGGATGATGTCTGGGTAGTTTGCCAAGTGGCCCTGGTACAGTGCTAACAAATCCATGATTGGGTCAAGATCCTTGCTGGGCTGTTCTGCAAAATACTCTCCAATGGCTTCATATGCGTCGCCAGTGAAGGAAATGGCCTGGTTGAGTCCAGCTGAGTATGGCTGCTGATCCATTTCAAAGGCCTGGCTCAGGACCTTGAAGGACATCCCCACTTTCTGATACTCCTTCTTGAAGCCGGTGATCTGCTTGCGAGCAAACTCGTTGACGGTGGCGTTGACTTGCAAGGTGCTGTCGTCCATCCTTTTGGTGAAAGTCTTGAAACCATCGATTTTGCTCTCGACCTCCTGGAAGTCGAGGGGTGCCGCTGGGGTGCTGATCGTGAGGAAGAAGTTGGCCCCGACCATCTCGTCCTTCTCTGCCTTTCTCTTCCCCTGCTTCCAGGCCTTCTCGTCCGAGCTGTTGCAGGCGAGGAAGTGCTGGAAGACGTCGCACCTGGCCAGGACTGGGTGACTTGTCATGTGGTTCATCCACCAAATCAGACCTTTCCTCCTCTTGGAGATGAAGTCCTCCTCAAAGCGTCCGGTGGCCTGCTTCTCCGGGATGTGGGGCACCGAGATGACAGGGAACTTCTCCACCAGCCGAGCGTAGAGCCAGTCAAAGTGCTTATACCTTCTGTTCACCTGGGTCTGTGTGTGGGTGGGTGTCAGCTTATAGGAGATGTAGCTTTTCATGCCCTTAAACTTGGTTTGTTTAGTTGGGTCGTCGATCGTGCAGGTGAACGGATACGGATTCTCCTGCCACTCTGGACCGTACTGACCAATCACCACACAAATCTTATCCCCATCTTTCACAAAACCCGATGCCTCCCCAAGCACAAACGCCTCACCTCCTGACTTCACAAAGGTCGAAAACCTGTTCAGGTTTCTACTGACTGTGGCAGAGCTCTTTGCCTGCTGTGCATTCCCTCTTGACATTGAGGATGTTGACACCCTGTAAGTGGATGGCCCGTTGCCTTCAAAGTCATGGTATCGTCCTCCCACGGTGCCTGGCTCGTCTGCAACCGTGGAGCTGTCATCCCAGTCGTCGTCCCAGTCATCATCGCTGCCTTGGCTGGGCTGCTGCTGATAACTGTGCTGCTGCTGCTGCTGCTGTTGTTGTGTTGCTGAGAACGTGCTGAAACCAGGAGGAGACGGTTTGGAAAAGTTCTCTATTTTATTTTGAGGCTTATAAGAGCCGTCGAAACCTCCGGCTGGGATATTGGCGTAACGGGAGTCCGGGTAAGTTTCCCCAGATGTGTTGCAGCTGTTGTTGTTGTACGTGGAGGCGGCGTCGTTCCTCAGGATCTCCACGTAGGACGCGGGGAACAGTCCCCTCTCTCCTTTGCTGTTCGCTCCCTCGAACCAGCCCTCAATGTCTTGTTCGCTGTACAAAGTTACGATTTCGTTTTCTTTCACCGACACCTCTCCCGGGTTTTCGGAGTTAAAGTCGTACAGCGCCCTGGCTCTGAGCGCCATGATTTAGCGACTTTACCTACCGCAGCTGGAGGGAGCGGGACAGCGGGCTAACTTATGGCTGTCTGACCGGGGAGCGAACGAGGGAAGGAGCGCAGAGAGCAAACCAGGCTAGCTCAGTCAGTCAGTCAGTCAGTCAGTCAGTCCAGCCGAAAAGTACCCCGACAAGTCCGCGGACAAACTTTAACAGACTCGCCGCGTGACAGAACTGCGGTAGCGTATAAATAGCTCCTTTAAACGTGGTCGAACCTGAGAAGAAACTGCGGGTGTTTTTTTTTTTTTTTTTTAATCCAGAGGTTGCAGGAGTCTGAAACTGGAGCGAACAACACTAATCTGAGCTTCTCCTCCAGTCTCCCTCCGAGCCGTTTCGGACGCTTCTGCCTTCACGCGCTGCGCAGCAACAGCACGTCGAGCAGGCTGAATAATCGAGGGCGGAGCCACAAGATGCCGCCGCCGCCGCCGCCGCTGCTGCCGCTGCCGCTGCCGCTGCCGCCGCCGCTGCCGCCGCTGCTGCCGCTGCTGCAGTCCACAGATACCACAAATCAACCGCCTCTGAGCAGCAGTGGCATCTTTTACTTATGTAAAAATATAGGTTGCTTAAAGTACGAAAGGTAAAGGGGCAGATTGTTGTTAATTGTGCAGCGATGATGTGAAGATGAAGAAGGAACCTCTGCAGACACCGTCTTGCTTGCATATAAGAGATTTAATGCAAACACAGTGTCAATCATTTAAGACTTATATGTAGCCTAAAGACATCCTAGACACTACACCATCATTTCAGATGAATATATTACAGGATTAGAATTATTGATGCATGAAGGTGTTCATCTTTAATGTTGTGGCTGGTTCAGTTTAATTGCTGTATACACTGCTGGACACCGCAGTCTATGATATCTTTGTAATATAAAGCCTGTATTGTATTTTTGTATGTGCAAAAATACAACGACATTTGGAGTGCTTCTCCGTGTGATGCCCTAAAATTAAAAATTGAAAAGAAAACACATTCTTCAAATGTTCAAAGTTCAATTTAGATAATAAGTATAAAAAAAGAAGAATGGATAAATATGAAAGTGCCTTGTTGGAATGATATTGCACAAAGTGTGATGTTGTTGCACATGTAATGATTTATTGCACATCAAAACTGTTTTCATTTAACATGATTGAGTTGCTCTAGAGCACAGATTGCCTCGGGGAAGAAACTGTTCTTTAGTGTATTATGATGTTTTGTTAAACAGGTTTTGTTTGACAGGGTGGCCCAGTGGGATCACCGCCCAAAGGATAGTGTTGCAAGAAGCTTTAACCATGACTGTGACATTCCTAATTCTGCAATTCCCTTTTATCCAGTTTTCCTGTGTCTCATTTTCCATTGTCTTTTTATAGGTGTGTATTAAAGAATAAGTAGACATTTGAATTTTATTCAGGCAGGGTTTTCTCATGTTTGTCAATAAGAGGAATACATTTTGGGGGATGCCATCGCCCCTTGAATCATATACTGATCATAATTTTGATTGACTGTGTTGATTTTTAGTTTAGTAATAAATAAAAAGTACAATATTGAGTAAATCCCCCATTGGTGCTCATAAAGCCTACTTGTGGATTGCTTTAACTCAAATTCAAGCACCACTGTCACAGACAAACCTCATCTGTATTACATAATACTTGTCCCATATATGAAGATGTGTTGTGAGACGACATCCGTCACTGAGAAACCTCTCTGTGCAGAGTTTATTCAGGCTGGGTTTTCTCATGTTTCTCGGGTTAATTTGGTCATATTGACAAGAAGGATGGCATCCATCCTCCAATTACCTACTTACCTTAACTCATTAGTTGTTTTTTATTTGGTATTAATAATATGAGTAGTAACTGAATTTACTTGTATTAAATGTAATCTTTGCCTCCATAATGTACTGTAGTAGTATAGTAAGTATAAATTAGCAGAAAATGGAAATACTCAAAACTGTACTTGAATAAATCATACAGCGTTATATTTCACCACTGATGCCGGATTGCTTTAAACCCAGATTCATGCACCGACGTCACAGATGAAGCTCACCTGTATTACATAATGTGTTGTGATTCGGGATCCTTAGGTCATTAGAGAAACCTCTAGTCATTTCATGCTCATTCAATGCTCATTCATGCTCATGGTTTGTGATATAGTCACACATGGCTCTTAGGAAGAATATTGTTTTTAGTTGAAAAAACAAGACAAAATAGTAGGCACGTAGTTATAAGATACTGTTTAATTACTTGATGTTTTGGTGAGCAAATCTTATTTTAATTGCATTGAATGGTATGTTTTTGTGAACTTTTACTTTACCTAACCCAGTCACAATTTTCCATCTTGTATTTTTTTGTCTTGTCCACCTCGGTCTCTAACACACTGCACATAAGCCTACATTTCTAGAGACAGCCAGTGATCATCACACCCTGGAAGGCTTTTCCCTAGACCTGATTTCAGATCTGTCAGTTGCACACGATGACAGCTTAATAAAATGCTTACTTCCCCCCAAACCTTGAGAACATTATGTCAACATCGCCTGTCGATTTAAGATAAGAACTCGGAGACTTAAAGACTGCATGGCAGGTAACCCTGGGAACTTGAAGTCATTCTTATCTTCTATCATCTCAAAAGAATGTCAGCTACTAAACGCTAGTGTTATGCAGCCGAATCTCCCTATTTCTTTCAGTTCTGTCAACAAAAACTTGAAGTTATCAGACTGTAGTGATCTGTAGAAGAACGTATACACTGGTACTGACAGAAGATACATGACATGAGCCAGGATCCTCCTCAGGTGGATAGATATATGCACTGATAGACCTGAAGTCACCTTAATGCATGGAGAGTTTGTCTTTCTGACCATGGACCATGGCAGTTTCTAATGCATTAAATTCTTACAAATTAAATCCCTCTACGTATTTCTTTTAGCATTTAAGTAACAGTATTTGTGTAACCCAGCACAGATTCAACAGTAGTCTGTCTGGTTTATCATGTTTGCAATCAGTTGATGCAGTCCCTTATCAAAAGAATAACACAAAACCCCCAATAAATCTTTGACTGAGGCTATGCATGTATGTTATGACTCCAAGAAACCCATTTATCAACGGACAGACAAAATAATTCAACAACAATCATCAATCTGAGACATTTTTGCTGTTCTGTTACATAAACGAACCATCTTTTGCTGAAGCGGAGACATACAGGAGACGATGCGAGGAGGGCTATGTGTATTCTGCTGGTAGATACTGCCCCCTTGTGGATATTTTTGTTTGCTATTTTTTTTAATATTAGGAGGAGACTTTACATGATGTAATAGTAACACTTTGATTTTGAGAAACATTTAGAGAAAGTAATTTTAGTTGCCATTACTTGTAAGAATGCTATTGTTCCTTTTGTATTTATCCAAACATTCAAGAATGTATCAGATTTTCTTACCGTAAATGGTTGCTATACACTAATATTTTCATGGAATTTGACTTCTGATATGCTTATGAAAGATCCTGTAAGAATGTAAATGTTACTTAGACAGGTGTAGTGCAGGTAGGAATAACAAGTCGCCCATCACAGTTTTTTTCTGCTTGCTTAGGCACAACCTTTGAAACTGTCACTAACCGTAAAACTTCACACCACACTAGAAAAACATTTTACATCTCTTGCAAAAAAAACCCCTCTTGAAACTCGCTGAAAAATGCATGTTTTCAGTCCGTCACATTACAAACAAACCTTTTTTCTTTTTAAAATGAGCACACAAAGCCATAACTACACACTGATAGTATAAATAAAAAAAAACACTTGTGGCTTTTGCTTTTCTCTGCACGGGGTAGAACCATTTGAAATGTTTTTGTATTCTGAGCACAACACACTATAAATACTATACAGAACTACGCTACAAAAAAGTGGAAAAGGTTATTTATTCTTTGTATCACTCCTCAAACAATACTAGCACATTTGTGGTATAAAAAAGGAAAAACAAACAGGAAAAATTAGGTTAAATCTTACCTTCTTCGTGGGTCTGACCATAAGATTCCATCCACATCACGTCCAGTGTCAATGTGAAAAGCATCTCCTGCAGCACCGTATCCAGGGCCTCAATTGTCGAAACAAACGCTTACCTTTGGCCGATTTCTAGTTCTAGTTTTGATTGGTAAATGAACTCATTATCTCAGACTGTTTTCACATGCATCATTTTGCAATTGGCAAAATATTGGAGCAAAGTACAGACCAATGCATGCAGTTTTGATAAAAGTTTGTTAGAAAATTACAAACTGAAGGTAATACAGACATTGTGCATTCAGTTTGCCACACTTTGTAGATACTTTGGCTACAAGTGTAAATGGTTTCAGAGATTGAGCTTCAAGAATCGCTGTTAGAGTTTAAGCATTCAGAAAAAACTGTAATAGCGGTGGTGGATCACAGATTTTTCTGTTTGAAGCTACAGGGCAAGAAAGACATTATAAACCACACATTACTCCTGACACTACAGTATATGTGTGTATGGGACAAATGTGAGTCACTTTGGACAAAACTGTCTGCCAAATGGGTGTAATGTAGCCTAATGTAGTGTAAACCACTAGTTCAGGATACAGTACGAGGCCACTAGAGGTCTCTCCTCTCACATTTGACTTTATCCTAAAAAAACAGTTTTATGAGATTCACTTTGCTTAAATAAGCTGCAAATTAAATCCTTATCTGATGTCTTTTGCAGAGGACATTCAGTTAGATGTTCTTTATAGCATGTAGCATGAAATGTTAAAGAGGAGCGTGATCTCTAGGGAACAGGGATTACTCAAGTATGCAACTTACATCACATTAGGAGATTTCTAATGTTCCTGTAATCAGGACAATTTCACATAATTAGCTCGCCTACAGTCACAGTGTTTGTTTCCCACTAGATAATTGTTCCTCATTTTTCTCCTGTTTATTTACACCAGCTTGTGTAACCGCTCAAGAAGGGATTTCTTTGCATATTGTTGAGGGAGATAATACTAGTCAGATTTATGTAGTCCTGAAGCGGACTGCTGTCACACTTCGACATCTATTTAGCATTACACTTCTACGGTAAATGGACATAAAGCTTCTGTAGACAGCAGAGAAGGAAGAGAAAGAACATGATACTGGTCATGACCAAACCTATAAGTCACCCTATCCTTTATGTGCCTTTCTGTAACACTAGTGGTCAGGCCCTACGTGATAAAGAGGAACTAGTCTTTGACTTGCTCTGTTTGTACTGTTATTTCCAGTCATTCATAGTCTATTGTGTAATGCATTATGTCAGACTATTGCAGTTTGTGCTGTTGTAAGCTCGTTAATATTGTGCAAAACTGCACATGTGGAAGTGTGAAGGCTTCAGGTGTTTTTCACTTAAAATTTGCCATTGTTTACTTGTTCAGTGTGTGCAGTAAAATGTAGTTGTCATATTAGGGAGCCACCTAGTGGTGCAGTACAGTTTGAAGTTTGATGTTGGAACTACAGCTTTGGAAATTCTTTGTGATTTCCTGTTTAAATTCAATCTAACAGGCCTTCAATATGACCTTTTGATATCATGTTCTTGGGATATTAATTGTTTCTAGATTGTTTTTCAACATGAGATGTTCTTAATTTTCATGTTACTTGTCACTGAGAACATTTTTTTGTTGTTGTCGGTTATTTAAATACAGCTTGTTTCTTTATTACTTTTATTTATTATTTGTAAAGCAAACGTCTCGTTTGTCTTTTGACAGATTTCTGCCTCACATTTGCCCATAAATTGTATATATTTTGCAGTATCTTACATGGATTGCTACGACACAGTATAACATTAATTTAAGAAAACTTAAAAAATAAGACTGACCTTTTTATTTAATTTTTTTTTCATTTTAATAGTCTGTAGCCCAGCTTTATTTAAATGTACATGTACTTCTTATTACACTACGCTGTTTTATTGCATTTTGAATGTTTCCGTTTGTCCCCTTTAAATGTGTTTGTTATATTGCATGTGTTTTGATATATATTCCAACAAATATGTAGGCTATAGGTTATTAGAGATGCAGGAATGCAAGTTTACAACCCTCCCCAGATATCTGAGCTTAGACACCCTCCCTAAGGTTTTATGATTTGTCTGAAGGACTGTTGTTACATTACAGCCTACGTGACCAAGTCCTCGTCTCTACAGGGCTACAGTGTGTCAAAATACTGTATTAACAGCAATAATAACCGGGAATACAACACACTCACAAGTCGACTCAGAATTCTCCATCATAATTTGCATTTCTGTTAATGAATATTTGCCTAAAACGTATCTCAATAAAGGAGCTCTTAGCCGCGATTCCTCAGAATGAAAATAGCCACCATGTGTTTGGTCATGTGACCACGTTACGTTCAGAAAACGACGTGCGTGACGTAGCGCTGTAGGCTTCGCTAGTTTCCTCAACCAAACACTCAACTGATATTGTGTGATAAAAACTGGAAGTGTGCCGGTGGACGAAGGGCTTTTTTATTGTGGAAAAACCACACGAACCGAGCGGCCTTCGTCCTCAGAACCAAACGCAGCCGCCGCCGGACTTAAACTTCTGTTATTAGCGAAGAGGACGGCGAAAATTTCTTGCTTGTGAACCCCAACCATAAAGGCTGGTTTTTATTTTGCTGTGGCTTTTCGGAAGGCGGGGAATACAAAGCGACGTGTGGTCAAATCCATTACATTTTGGAGCCGCTGAAGCAAAAACGGGATTACTACAAAGCCAGTTCGTGCTGCTGTGACTGGTCAGCGATAGTACATGGATTATCTGGTAAGTAAATGAATCGGAATGGGGTGTTTTCTCATGAAAGACAGGTTCCAGCGTTTGATTTTCATCTCAGGTGGGCTCCTGATCTGTCAGCCCCGTCACTCAGGTGTGTCACTGTTTGCAATTAGCTGTAGGTGAAGCACCGGTTGTTGTTTTATGCTAATGTGTCAGCTGTAGCCTGTAGCACAGTAACTTCAGTGTTGTGTGAACTAGGTCTAGCTAAGTGGTTGACCCAGACCCTGATGTGTTTACATGTGAAACACGATAACTAGTCGTCAAACTACAGCCTCGAGATACTGTAGTTATGAAATATGTAACACGAAGCTGTTATTTTCCACAAAAGCCCCCATTATTGCTAACCATGAAGCTGTACTGTGTGTTAGCTTCAGCTACTTAAGCTGTCAATGAAAGTGAAAGAGGTTTTAATGTATTTTATGTATCTTTTGTCATTATACCTGCCCAGGCATTACAGCTAAAAATTAGTCAATTGTGGCATATTTACAGAAATGTCTATTAATGTGCACCGTCCCTCTTAACTTTAAACAGTATAAATAAAGTCACTGCAGTAGTTTGAGATATTAGACCCATGCATATTTTTAATACCTGTGGCCGAAATCATTATTACAGCATAAGCCATTGTACCAGCTTTGGCCTGGGAGATTATGGTTTTTGGTCCTTTGCCACTTTGACATTGCAGGGATGGGTGCTGCTGCTGAAAACAGTGCAACAATAGAGAGGAAGCAGTAACCAAAGGCTTTCCCAGGGAATTTATAAAGCGAGAGGAAAACAGAGTTCAGACAGACATTGTGTTGTCATCTCGCAGAAGGGGGGGACATAGTGGCAGTGTGAAGCGCAGAGGAACTTGCCCACCCAGTGTTATCAGCTTGTTTATCGCGGGCCTCCCAAGATGCAGGACCTAAAAAGAACTTTGAACTCCTGCTTCATTTCTTCAGTCAAGATTACAAAGTCCAAAACCGGCAACTGGCACCAGGGCAGCTGCGTTATAGTTAATACAAACTCATGAATGTCTAGCTTGTCTGTCACCTTTGGCCTTGGAGTAACAAATCTGGTTTGGAACAAAAAGGGGCCATTGTAGAGCATTCATAGTTTACATAAGTTATTCTGTAATCTCACAGGTTAAAGTTAAGCACCAAAGGTAAACAGAGGAGGCATTGTTGTCAAAGTGAGCACCCTGGTGACATGAAATGAATTAAGTTCACATCCTATGCCACTGATTCTCAACTGGTCTCACAGGCAAATGTATCTGTACAAAATAGACTATTAAAGATTTACCACATCATGATGAGCATTTTTTAAACAAAATATACACATATTTTTATCCCTGCATTCAAAGGACATTGCTCTAATATTAGTGAACATCACAACTGGCTGATGCTGCTGATTAATGATAAAATTAACATCATGACTGTGATTACACACAAAACAAGTAAGCCAAAAAAATATTTGTAGAAGCTGTTTTGATTCTAAATCAATTTCGTGTGCGAGCACTTGGGGTTCAGTCCCTTTTTATCCACCAATGTACGTAAATCCATCTTTAACAAAGTCAGGGTCATATTTGCGTTTCCCATTTTTGCCTGTCTTCTCATCGTTAAATCAGATGTTTCTTACATCACATCTGTCAAAATAAATTATATCTGATGCGTAGCTATGCATTTAAACTTTTATTTTTAGTTATTTATTTTAACCCCATAATCTGCAATCCATTCAAAATGAGACCACGAATCACTTTTGGGTCACCACTTGTCAGTTGACAAAGCTGGCTCTTCATCACATATCAAGGTTTTCCTAGGTTTTCAGAGGGCTTAGGTGCTTTTTGGGGTTCCAGCATTTTCCCTGAGTTTGTGGACGACCTAAGCATATGGATATTTCAATTAAAGATATCTGATTTCTAGAGATAGAAAGATGATTTGATTTGGCCGATTATTGGCTTTTTCCTGTTAGAATGGTTTTTATATTGGTCTTTAAAAATCCACTCTTGGTCGTCCTCTACTAATTTCACATCATTTTGGACCATTATTATTATATCTGTGTAGAAAAACTTGGAAAAGTTAGAGCAAGTGAAAAATAAACAACATCCAAAAAGCCTAAAAAACTTGCTAAACAAGTCCACTGGAGACTAACTGCAAACATTAGATCTGGGAAAAATCATTTAGTTACTTTTGATGCTCTGCATATTGATTTTACATTCATTTCACTTAGCTTGTGGCCAAAATGGCTTGGGTGTTGTGTCTAAGTCTTATAATGGTAGAGAAAACCCAGCGTATATTGCAACCACTGCAATGTCAGTTATGTAGTATGGTCTCCTTAAACATGATTAACCTCTCTGTGCATATTGAGAGGAAAACCAAACCTTTTCCGACTTGCATGCTTGAAGGATTTAAAATTTTCTTTCTGTGACAAACAGTTTTGTGTGGAAGGCACAGCTGTAACTCTGTGGACTGCTGGAGCCGTGTACTTGGCTGTTCTCTGAGGTCAGGCACTCAATAGGCGCAGGGCCTCCTTTCCTGCTGTGCAACACTGGAGATCTGGCACAAAACCTGCAGGCTGCACCTCTCTCAGCCTCTCCTATTAATCAATAGGAAGTTGATAAATAATGTTAGTTTTATGTCTTCTTCTTGCTTAAGGTTGGACTTATAAAGGTTGCTGGAATGCCCTGTAATAGGTGCACATTGCTGTGTAATAACTGTAGTTTGAGTTATGACCGTAGTACAGAAGTAATGAAGCCTACGGGGGATTCTGTTTCATCTGGCCGCTGGGGCATGTAGAGCGACTGTCTGTACTCCTGCACGGTCAGCACAGTGTTAAAAAAGACCCCACAAACCAGCACAGCCAACAGAGGAATTTGGTGCTAGCTGTTACAATTGATACAGCCTGCCTTACCAAATTACAAGTGCACAGTGACTTGTTGCATACTTCACCAAACCAGACAAATGGCACAGAAATGTGCACGTTTTATGTTAGAAAACTAGGCTTTGGTCTTACAGTTATTTTTTATGCAGGACCCTGCAGCCATGGGGGGGATCCTGGAATTGTTTTTCACTTTTTCTAGCATTGCAAGATGCTTGTTTGAGTGTTTGATTGAATTACGTGACTGTGGGGCCTTGGTTCAGGTATGTGTTCTCGGAGTGCCCTTGTAGTTCGTCAGAGGTTTTGTGGCTGCCATAATGAATCGACTGAGGTGGTTTATTTCAGGACAGATACAAATTATTAGTAATCTAGTATCATGACCAGTATCTGGAGGAAAAATTAAAAATCTGTGAAACTGTACAGTTTGCTCTGTTTGACTTTCTGTAGTTGTAAAACTGTAAGGTTGCTTCATGACACTGCTCATATAAGCTCTACACTGTATGCTCTACACTTCACCTACCATTACACATCCAGTTCTTGTCAGCTTTCCTGCTTGTTCACTGTTTCTAGGCCTAAAAAGTACTAATTGTCAACTAATATGTTTTTTGAGGGCAGATATCAATACTGATTGATAGTAATCAAGTTGGTAGATAACCGATATTTATTTATATCGGTTACATGTATTTGGAGTAAAAATGAAAAAAAGTTGGTGTCAAATTTTTGAGTAACACAACTCCAACACAAAATGTCATTGAAATGGCCTTTAAACTGAGTGTCAGACCAAATAAATGTACAAGTCAACATATTGATTTTATGTTTTCATATTGAACTGGAGGGATTTCAAATAATAAGTACTAGTAAATAAATAAATGCTCTTTTCTCATTTCACTTCGGCTGGACTGTCAGTCGTGGTGTGTAACCAATCGCATAATGCTGTGGGTGGGACGTTGCTCAGACCACAGAGTGGAGACAGAGAGGCGGCTGCATAAGAGCCAAAGCAGTGCATTTTAAAGTCATTTATTAGATCACATATCGGACAAAAATGTTAACAATACCAGGAATCTGAAAAATTCTGAATATTGAATCTGATAATCAATCAACATGTAGCTGCCATGACTTCTTCTTAGTCTGATGCATGCCATGGTCTTGTGTATACTATGGCTATTTTACTGCATCATTTAGCCTCATTTATAGCTGTAGGGAAACTCGCCACATTACATTATTAACATTAGCATTTGCCCTTGTAGATAAGATGACTTAATGACTTTATTTAACTTAATTTCTGCTCCCTGACTTGATTGATTTCAGGCTACTAAAATTCAAAGAAAACCAGAGCTGTGATCGTGTAAACAAGCATACATAAAGTTTTACTGCCAGTGTTTATGGACTGTAAAGTTATTACATGAAAAATATGATAATCACTCGCTAACCTAGTATCACAAATAATTAAACAGAAAGAATTTCAGGAAGAATTTGAAAAAGGAAAATACAGTATCAGGAAAAGGAACTAAAGGCTTATTTTTACACTCAGTCAAGGTAGTGTTCAGTTGTTTTCGTTTGATCTTCTCTTTATTATGGATTTGTGCGTTGTTCTCATTAAGAAGCAAAGGATGTCAAACACCAATTAATTGAGTATTTCATGCTCTGTTTGGGCCACAAAATGAATGCATAACATTTGGATCAACTACAGACTGTGGTCATGCACACTAACAGATAAATAATAGATACTAATAGAGATTTAGGGACAAAACACTAAACACTATACACGCTCAAATAGAGGGTAGGAGTCCAACAGTAAAACATAGAAAAACATAGACCAGTACAAACAGTAATTGAAACAGCAATGACTAGAAATGTCCCATAATGTACAGTTTTGCCTTTGTTTAAGCCATAGTTTGTTCTAGTATTGAAAACGTTAACATTTTTATTTCTGGCAACATCATATACAGTGGATATAAAAAGTCTCCACACCCCTGTTCAAATGGCAGGTTTTTGTGATGTAAAAAAATGACACCAAGATAAATAATTTCACAACTTTTTCTTTATTGTGACCTATAACCTGTAGAACACAATTGGGAAAAATAAAGTGAAATCATTCAGGGA
>JAPQRN010000027.1:7295768-7314690 GCA_037367275.1 Coranthus polyacanthus
GATGTTCCACACTGATAGACTCCTCCCCAAAAAGACTGAGCGCTGTAATAAAAGCCAAAGGTGCTGCAACAAAGTATATTACTTTACGGCTGTGCATGTTTATGCAACCAGGTTATTTGAAGTTTTTAATTTTTTTTCATTTTTCCCCTTTAAAGGTTTCAGTTTGTTTACATCACATAAACCTGGCATTTGAACAAGGGTGTGTAGACTTTTTATATCCACTGTATGTAACTTAGACACATTACACTCAGATTGTACCTATAGACCTGCCCTTCACATTATTGGGAAACAAGTAATTATATTTAGAGAGAGTAAAAGGTATAGGACTGAGAGGACCGTTTTGCTTTAGCTGCCTTTACTATAAACAGTTTGGACAGTTGAAAATGAATGGCCAGGGACCTGCTTTTAGTCTCTTGGTTTTAAATTGTCACCTGAACTAAGTGACACCTGTTTACTGGTTTTGGATGAAATAAAATCACATTTTTGGTAGGAAATGATTTGGATGTTAGAAAACACACTTGTTAATACCCAGCTATATTGTATCATGTATTTTTCAAATCACCCTTTTATCTTATCAGGAATAATGTCTCCTGTTTTTGAAAGCTGTCATGAGGCCAGAGTAACAGTATAATTATGGGTGATTCATCCAGGACTTTAATTCTTCAATGTCAAGGTTTTCTCTAGGTTTGTGAAGGGCTTAGGTGCTATTTTTTTGTGTGCAGGGATTTGTTGTTATTTGACAAAACTTATGGACCAGTATTATTCCAGTGTTTATCTGAACTCATTTATCTATTGATCTGAAGTAGTTTCAGTTTTCCAGTGGCATCAAAACACATCACGCAAACTCCTGCAGGTTAAAGTAAATTAACATTTAGGGCTGACAGACTCTAAAGAATCACTATAAATGGACTTAAATACCCTCACTACTCAAGCATTATTATAATGCTAAAAACTACAGGATGGAACGTTGTCTGTAAAATATTGTATTTATACTTGTACTTGGCCTATTTAAAATGTATATATATCAACACTGAATTCCAATTTCATGAATAATAGACAATCCCCACTTTTAAAAAGATTGTTATTTTTCAGAAAGCACTAATATGGTTTTTAAAGTTCAGCATAATTTTGCTGTTTTTCAGGTGCAGCGCCTTGATGACTTAAATGTAGCAATCACAGTGTATTTTAATGTTTAATGTAATCAGTTTGCTTTAGTTGTCTCGTATAAGTTAATACTTTTAAGAAACATAGCAGCATATACAAACAGTATGTAGCACATACTAAAGTGGAGGCCTGCATGTGTTTCTGTGTGGAACGACTGTTTTAAAGCAGACCTCTGTCCAAGGGCACACAGCAGCAGTCTGTAGCAGATTGACATCTCAGCACTGTAACACTCAGGCAGGAGAGATGATGGGAGCTCTTGGCAGCATTAGAATACAGCTCACAACCATGTGGGATACAAAGCTGGTGTTACTTTACTCTTAGGCTTGTCCCCTGTCTGACCGTGTTCCACACCCCACTGCTGCTATAGCACGCATCTCAGGCAGCCACGTTCAGAGGCAAACAAAAATGACCTATTGTATGTAGATAAGAGCTCTAACAATGTCACAAAATATTTCAACTGTGCGTGTGTGTGCTTTTTATGCGGATGGATAATCATTTACTCTCCTCTGGCGAAAGCAGGTTTAGTTTTAATGGACACCACTGGACATTTACTGAATGTTTGGCTGAGCTGGCCCACACTTCCGTAAACCTTTCCTATTATTTGAAGTGCATAGCTTCAAGCTGGAATGCGAAATACCTATTTGATCACAACAGCATTCTTGAACCCCAGGCCCAGTTTCAGCTGCACGTTAACCAAGGTTTTTTTCTACTGGCGAGCTCATTGCAGTGATTCCCTTGTGTCTGTGGAGAGTGCTAGTGAGTCAGCATCCTGGGTCGAAGCTGGATCAGTGCTGCTGTTGAATAAAAGGGACTACGATGGGGTTTCACGATGAAGCACATGCACTTTGTATTCTTTTTATATTGACATCCATCTAACTTGATGGACCATTACTTTTAATGAGGCATTAGTGGACTGTTTTCATATTTTTATTGCATTTCATTTCCTTTACTTAGTCTCAGGCCATCACCGCTGTTTTTCTGTAGGTTGGCTTTCCCCAATTAGAATAACAAATACAAGAGACATGGAAAGGAGGAGGGATTTGTTGTCAGTGGTTTATAATTCTGCTTGTCTTCTCCTCTAACAGTTATGGCCAGCAAATGGCTACAATAAGTACAGTTTGATAATCATGGCTTTTGTAGAAACTCAAGGCCTTTGTAGGATAGCATATCTTGCTGAGATTCAGCCAAACTAAATAGGTTTTCATGTACTGCCTTGTTTATGTGAGGACTTACATTACAAAAGAAGATATCTGTGGTACTAATTGTACTGCACATGCAGTCTTATTTACTAATATATCTTAATGGTGTCAATTTAAACCTGTTACTCTTCTTAAGTAAATGACACTATCATGGTAGTTTTAAACCAGATGACAGGAAAGAAAATGCTGTGTATTCTCAGTATGACAATTGTGGAGTGGACAGTGAGAATGCATTTTAGACACAGAAAAATATTGTTCACTCTCTTGTAGAACCAGGTTAGATAAAACAGAAAGCCCAAAAAGGTTTGTGCCAATATTTACAATTAAATATTAAAATTAATATTTAATTGTAATTAAATTTAAATTACATTTTAATTTAAAATTTAAATTAAATTTAAATTTTAAGATTGTTTTGTATCTTTTTGTACATTTTTTGCTGAGTTTGTGTGATGTGGGTTAAGTTACAGTAGACAATGCAAGGAATAAAGTTACTAAATAACCACAAGTTATTACTGGCAAAATGAATGCTGACAGGGTGATCAAGAGTGAGAAAGAGAGTTATCTCTTTTGTCAGCTGTTCAGGACACAGGTGACAGTAATAACCAAACCTTCAAAACAAACCATCACTGAGCTTGACTCATTTCCTGTATACCATTGGTTAAATTAACAAAATATAGACATTTTATGACCCATTTCTGTGTAAAAAGGCAGTGTATTCCTCGTGAAAAAAAATACAGTATATGCAAATGGCCTATTTTTACGTTACTTACACGCTACTCTCATGCCTGGTCTGTCCAGTTTCATTGATTATAGTGTAAGTGTAATGTTGCAGCAGCTGCTTTGTGAACACTTTGCATACGTTATGTGTTCAGTGTAGTCATGGTATTAGTTCAGGATGGAAGTAAAGGATAGTTCATCAACATTTACAAAAAATTATCTTAAAACTGACAAATGACCCTCATCTTAACAAAGTAGACAATATCTGTGATCCAGGAGTAATGTCTAGGAAGAGATGTTGATAAGGATCAACCATCTAGCCCAGAGGATTACAAAAGCATTGACGTTTTCCATGTGTTTCATTACAGCAGGTCTGAGAGTAACTCACAGATAGCTAACAGAGACATTGTCATTGACAGAGACAGTAACAATTTCTTAGATTGTGCTAAATATTTCTAACCAAAAGCTATGCAAAGAGGGGCCTGTCCAAAACATATGGCCATAGGTAGCTGGGATTGATGACATCTATCACAGACAGACAATGGTCTTCCTATAGAATAACATTTAGCCTTTTAGTTTCAAATTTGAATGACTGCAATAGCATTGTAGATGAAATCTGAACACAGATCAGTTAAATTGTTTGTTGGTTTTTATTGTTGTTATTTGACTAAAAACTATGCATCTTTGCACAATTTTGGACCTATATTTTCCACAATGTTTAGAAAATAGCTTGAAGAAAACAAAAACAAATTTACTCATTGATACTGCCAGCACACAATATTGCAAATAATAGACAGCCTCTGTTTAATCTCTGTCTAGTCAGGTGTTTTTCTGTTTCTTCAGGTAACATGCTGTGCAAAAACACTTCGGTGCTCCACATGAGTCATATAAAGGTGGGGAAAACCCTTGTAGTATGTTTACAATCTGTACTTTAAGTTTAAGCAACTTGTTGCTACAATAATTAGTTTTATTACAGAATTAGTGCGTTACTGCAGAGTAGTACGTCTTATAACTGTGGTTGGGCAGCAGCTTTACTAACGAAACAAGCACCTTTGACATGACTCAGTTTTGCTTGAACAGACAGATCTCTGACAAAGCATCCCACAACAGCGCCTGAAATCCACACGGCCGCAGTCAGCTGTGGTCGATCCCTTCATCCTCCACAATGTATAGAAAGCAACGAGTTGTTTTTATTCTTCATTAAGCTCTGTGTACAGTATGGGTATAGTGTGTGGGTGTGTAATGGTGACTAATCCAATTTGCAGTCTTATTCTGGATCACTAGTTGTCACTGAGCCCTTAATCTCTGTGGAGAGTGAGATCCTCACAAACTAATCTCAAGCTTGTGTCTGTCCTCTGATCCTTGTGGAAGTAGTACTTTTTTCATCTTTCTATGAATGAGTACAGGCAGTAACCACAACCTTTAATCCTGCTCATCTATATTTACAACAAAAAAAGCTGCTGTTAAACTCTGCTTTTGAAAGATGGCTTGTGGATCTGTGCTGCTGACAGTGACACGGTGAAGGGCTGGACTTGTGTTGTTGACCCAACGCTGCTCCTCCTGATCCTCCTCCGTCCATTCACTTACTTCAGAGGCTCGGCTTGTTTGTTGCCGGGGGTTACGCTTGTTGCCGAGCACAATGTCGGAACACATGCAGCTCTCCCTCGCCTTGTGCAGGATTGGGCTTTACACGGTAAGAAAACAAGCACACATGCTGTCGGTTTGTCAGACTGTAGCAGGGATGTGCTGCGTTATGTGTGTGTAAGACTTGTATTGTTGTATTATTTAACCACAGTTAATCTTTCTGTGCTGTGTTTTGAAACAGATGCCAAGCAGCAGTGGCTGCTTTACTGTTGCTTGGTCACAGAATAGAGAGTGGCTGAGTTTCCTTTGAGTGGGTGTTAACATAATATTAAGGTGGAACAGGTGGTACTAAAAGATGTGAATGAAAGCTACATAGCACTGTTATCACAGACTTAAGATTGTGTAATGGAGAATACACAATCTTGGTTGGAGAATGGAAAAAATAATAAGTGAATTTTAATTTATTATACTGAAAATATCTGAAACCCATGCACAAAACATTGTACACAAGTGATTTAGGTGTTGTCACAATATTAAGTATAAAGATGTATTTATCGCTTTAGGCAAATATAATACTTTTCTGCAGCATGTTTCACATAGTTGTATTTTAACCATGGCAGATTACTCATGTTGTGTATTGTCAGGTTAGACCCTGACCGGTTGGTGAAGCGTTTTCAATGAAACTCTTGACTCTGGGTCTGTAACAAGAGTGTAAACATGAAGCTTTAACATGATTCGAATGATGCCCATTTAATTTATACAGAATCTCAGCGATGAGTCATCTCTTCATCCACACATGAATCCAAAGAGCAGGAATACAGCAGATGGCTCCACGGTTTATTGCAATTCAACAGAAGCGGATTTCTCAATTGAATTCCTATGAGGTCTTTTTATGAATTATGTTGGCAAATGCCTTTCATGCTTTACGTAAGTGTACGTGGACAGCTTTCTGTGAGCTCTCTGTTTGGGGACTGTTGTTGACGTCTGTTCTGAATATGTTGGCAGTTTGCATATCACGGTTTAATGCCCAGTGACAAGTGGCTGTGGACCTGTTGTTGTACTTTTAAAACTGGTTCTCACGTAAAAAGGACCACACAAATCGTTAGTTGTAGCCCCAAGTGGCCTAGTATTATTGATGAATGATAAACCTGTTATTTGAGATAAGTAGTCCTATGTTGGGAAAGTTATCAAGGATAAATGGTAGAGGTACACACTCAGCAGATGCCGAAGCAGCCCGACCTAACTAGAAGAAACACAATACTGGTTGACTTTTGATGGGGATTAAAAAGATTGTTTACATATGTAATGTCTTGCAGCTGTATGAATAAGTGCACGTAATAAAAGTGCAACACCGGTCAAGTGACATATTTACATAGGGAGAATCCTTAGAGGTAAAGAGTTGAGGATGGTTATGGTGGAATTACAAACTGTGGACTTTTTTTGTCAATGCTGTCTTTGTTTGACATGTAACTTTCTTCTTTTAGCTCTAACCATGACATTTTCCTAACCCTAAACAAGTTGTTTTGGAACCTTAACTAGAGCTGCACAATCACACTTACAACGTGCAAATATATAATTGCAAAAGGGCTGCAACTTTTATAAATAACAAATATGCATTTGTGAACGTGACACCTATTCTCTGTGTGTAGTCTGCTTATTATCTACATCTGTAATAAAGAAATGACCAATCAGTCTCTGTTTAGGCAGTGAAGTTACAGTGTATGGTCACATGACTATCCAAAGAGCACACCATAAATAAATAAATAAAATAAAATAAACATGGCCTCTGTTGTATTGTGATCCTTTGGATTCAGTGACACTGACCTTGATAACCAAGCAAGTAGACTCATGATTCCATTTGTTTATTGCAAATCACAATATTGTCCATAAAAATCACAATATGACTTTTTCACCACATTGTGCAGACCTAGTCTAAACCTAACCATAACCGTGTGTTTGTTACTGTAACAGTGATGATAACACTCATCATCAACTTACTTAGTTAAGTCCAAACCATGATCGTTTCCTAACTCTATACCTAACCGAACCTTAGCCATGGTATTGTCACAGCTGAAATTCTACAGTTTTGGTTTTGTTTATGTATGAGGACGTGTTGTTCAGGAGACCATGGTACAGTGAACTGTGTAGATGTTCCCTTTTTAGAAACTTGCTAAAAACTTGACTCAGTTTGTTTTGTGAGAAGATACTGTGGATTTAAAAAGAGGGATCAATAAGTATAAGGCTTCCACAGAGAAGCTCAAAGGAGTGCTTGTTTTTATTGGCCTTTGGGCTCTGAGATTGACACCACAGTATCCCGTACAGCAGTGTGAACTTCAACATGTGTGTTGTTTGCGATGCCTGATGGAATGCTGTAATCTATGTCCACTGTACAAATTTTAAACTTTGTTGTGATATAGTAAGGGGTGGACAGCTATGACATGGAAAAGCATTGTGACTGAAATCTGCTCCTATTCTACACTCTTATTTTTTCATTTCGTTCCAGTCACATGAAGCTGACACTTCTTGAATCTTAACTCTGTATGAATAAACCATCCTTGTTGTGACTGGACATGATCTCTGTTTTTGACACTTCAGACGCCCCCATGTTCCTGCTGATTGTTCTGTGTAAAGTCACCTACTCACATTTTGCACACTAAAAATAGTGGCATATCACAGTTTTGCAAATAGGAAACTCTATTTTCTTTTTTTAATCTTGATATCAGTACCTGTCTGTCAAACACCTAGGATGGCACTTGGCCACAGTAGAAGGCCTGAGTCCTTGTTTCACAAAAAATGGTGAATTGATGTATGTGTTAATCTGGTATCAACTACTTTGTAAACATATTCTGCATGGCAATTACATAGGAAGACAATTTCAGAACTTTCTCCTTTCTTTCCCGTTTTGGCATAGTTATCATCCTTGGTCTTCTGTTTTGGGGTTGTTTTGTTTTTCTTTGAGGATATTTTGGGCCAGATTGAGATGGTCCATGATTCTGCCCCTGTATACCATAGACACAGCTTCCATCTTTCCTATTTACCAACAACCCCTGTTACCATTATATTTTCTCTTATATTTATATGCTCAAATACGTTTGTGCAACCTAAAACTTACCTGTTTGACATCTAACCGACTCAGATGTTTTACTGGGAAAAAAACAGGTCAGGTCCACAAGAAACTAAGTGCTTGCTCTGCATTTCATCTGTATTGCACACAGTTTAGGTTTAAACACAATTCACACAATATAAGACAGACAATGTGATTTTCAGTGCAAAACAGCAGTCTGGTTTGTTGAGTTGTGGGACATTAAGTGAGCATGTGCTGTGGATACCATAGCTACTGCTCTTTCGACCTTGTCCTAGCAGGATGCCGTAACCATTAAGGATTTAAGTGATTGTATTAGGCACTTCGTAGTCACCTCATTATGTTATTAATGGAGTGGAAAATGGCCGCTTCACTGGCTTGCTGGTTCAGACCCTCAAGTCCAGGCAGCATCATTCAGAGCAAGAGTCTCAAGGCGGGTTCATGCTTAATTTGGAAAGGAAAGTGTGCATGGTCAGAATGACCTGATTAAAGCCAAAATGAACATATGGACACTACCTAAAAGCCTCAAACAGCTTGGGTTCTGCTGCATCACCTTCATGCTGGATTGTTGTGACAAACAGGCCTGATAAATGTTTGTCCTCCATTCATCAGCTGTGAGCTGCTCACCCCTCCCACGTACTTTTCCATCCACATGACATCAGTTGTTGGTCTCCTCCCTGTTTTTCAGTTTTAAATTAGCTTAATGATTGAGACCTCTGTGCTGTAGAGCAATCTTTTACTCTTCTCAGACAGTGAATCATTCATGGTCATGACCAATGTTTTTTTTTTTAATGAATTTGCAGCATAAAGTAACAGTTTGCTTTTCTTGTTTTTCCCCTCAGTGTTAAAATGAGTATCTATCCACGATTCATGACGAATCATGACAACAAGGTAAAATATTTAATGACCATTTCAGTCACATCTATGAGCTGACAGCTTTCATCATTATCTGCATATTTGTTTTCAAATCACAGTCCTCTATTTGTCCTGATGTTAAAACAGAAATGAGCCAGTTTAGTCCATTGTGCAACTATCAGAACGTCTCTTTTACCAGTCTTGTTATGCATTCTTGATTTTGAATAGATAACTGCAAGGCCATGCCACACGGCTTCAAAGTTCAAAAAGACCTCTTCCCTTGGTGAGGGTAAAGTGTGGAAAAAACACCAATGATTGACCATGGTGCTCACTGAGCTGAGTTTCTGCTGTGGACAGTTCAATGTAGAATGCAATATGCATGCAAAATAAAAAAAAAAAAAAAGAGCATGACACTTTGTATTTGCATGGTGACGTTAACATTTGCATAGCAGTTTTGAGCATTCTGATTTGCTACCTTGGGTCAAGCCAGACGAGGTATGTAATATACTCTTGTATTAAATTGTAATTTTAAAAAGAAAATAAGCTGAAATATCAGTACAATAAATACATTGCGAAAGCAGGTTGGAAATGTAAGCCACTCACATGCTGTGGGAAGAACGCTTTATTTACTGTGCAAAAACCTTTCTATGATATAACAAGCTGAAATATAAGAATATACAATAACTGGCCATCATTTATCAATAAGGTGTGTATCATTTTTCATTCTGATAAGATACCATTAGTAATGTCAGACTAATGTGTGAATAAAGAGGTTATTACATTTCCATTTAGATAAGAATGATAGCACCTCACCTGGAAGGACGTCTACTGTGTCACTTTATGTCCAAAGTGTCAAGACTGAGCGTGAACCAGCAGCAGGGACTTTCTTATGATGGAGCTTTGTAAAAACTTCAGCTCATTTAAAAAAGACCTAACACCTCTGTGCTCAGTGTCACTGAATCCAAAATATCACCATACACCCACTGGACCTTTTACATTGCAGTCTTTTGTGATTATATAATTGGACAGGCTCTAGTGTAAATCTAATATTTACAGAGGGTTGCTTTGTTTATTATTTGTAGTATTAATATTGTTACTTCTTTAGTCCGTGTGCACTTAAAGTGTGGTCAGTCTATTTTAACTGCAGGAGTTTGTGTAACATATTTTGCAAGGAAACAATATCGTGACAACTGAAAACTAGTTCAGGTCAATATTGTAATAATATTGGCCACAAATTATGCAGAGGTGGAATCAACAACAGTCCACTGTTTTCAGAGTATATGTTGTATTTTAGAAGCTATTGTCGACAACACTTTCAGAGTTAGTTTGGAAAATAAAGCTTTAGGTCACATTTGCAGTTTTTAGAGGAAATTCCAATGCTTACCTTTTGAGACTGTTTAAAAAATCATTCTGTTTTTAAGAAAAGGTATTTTTAACTTTCTTATTTTGAAGTACAAGATTTATAATCCACTTACCTTGTTTAGACTTCATCTCCTCGATCGTAACATGGATGTAGAACTCTAAGTTGTCCGTCTGAAATGAACTGTTAACCACACACTGTAGGCTGGTCAATAGAAACACTGTGCAGTACAGCCTAATACATTTAATGTGATGGATTGAGTTTATTTGTAAATAATATTTCAATAGCAATATTTTAACAGGCTATTATATCATAGAAAGGTTTTTGCACAGTAAATAAAGCGTTCTTCCCACAGCATGTGAGTGGCTTACATTTCCAACCTGCTTCCGTCCTTTTGAAAGGCAGGATGGGAGCAGCCATAGTCTCATCCTGGGCCATAAATATCCCACACTTCAAAATAACCACACAACCTGGTAGGATGATTATTGAGTAATGACTGAGGGTCACTTACTCACTATTGACTACTACCGTTTCCTAAAACCTGACTGCCTTGTTTTGTTGCATCAAGGACATTTTGGGAAGGAATTTGGCTCTTGTTGTTTTGGAAACAGCAAAGAATAACTTCCTGTTTAAGATGGATTGGCTGATGGAGCAGGGCGAAGCCACAGTCTTTGTGCACCGTGTATACCAGGAACTCAGACTAATTTCTTTTTGGACAGCATATGCCACATTGTAACACTCACACTATGAGTTGTTGGATCCTACGTAGCACATGGTTAGGTACTATTTACTATGAATCCTGTCTGAAAACTGTCTACTTGAGAAAATCTGGTAAATAAACGTACTTTTTGGTTACACTAAACATTTCCAAAAAGTAGCACCTGCACACCTACTCTAGGCCATAATATTTAAAGTCACTAATATTTTTACCCAACTGTGATGTTTGTTGTAAAAATTTTGCCCTCAAAAATCAGTATGTGGGCACTCCTTTTTTCTCTGATAATTCTTTGACACAATCATTCATCTGTATTGTATAAATATGTGCTGTTGGCCTATATTTTTCTATGCTTGTGGATCTGGAACTTGACCCAGTGGGCTTTTGTTGTTGGATACCTTAAAGCGTCTCTCTGTTATACAATAGTCTTTGTCCTTGTGACACGATGAGGACCCATCGTCACACTGAGCTCAGGCCCTGAAGCACATATTGGAATATGCTTATCCAGCAGACATTGTAATACTTGAGTGGGTTGCAAATTCCTTTTGTAATCTAAGCTGGAGGGCCTCTTTCTTTTTCTTTCAGTCTTTTTGTTATAGGTCATTGTTAGTAGCTGTCGACCGATATGGATTTTTCAATCGCTAATGCTGATTATTTAGAACAAGGTGGTCGTGCTGTTATTTTTTTTCCACGTGTTAAAATACAATTTAATATAATAATAATAACAAATGAGACATGTTAAATGAATGCTCTGTCTACAGTACATTTATTTTAAATTAAAAATGGGGAGCACCATGAAATAATCACTCTCTGATCCCAGCTAACCAAAAATGGCATTTAATCAGCCCAATTAATTGGCCATACAAGTAATTAGTGCACCACTACTCACTAGTCCCAAAACAAAGTGAAAAGAGTTGTTTGTACTATTTTGATTTCACTGCCATGCAAAGTTAATGATTAGGAATTCACCAATACTGAATTTCTGGTCTGATACCAATTGACCCATAGATGACGACAATAACGATGTTAAAATAACAATTTGGCCAATAGCAGATATTAATACTGATGTTTTTTGTTTTCACATTGTTTCATAGCTACCCTCTAGTGGGCTAAACAGTGACATTCATAGTTCTACACTTTCTGTACCATCAGAGACGCACACAGTTAAACACACGACATGGACCACTGCTGATTCAGGCAAGATGCTACTTGCTAGTGGAACACCTACTAGGTTATATTACATTTCTGGATTTTAGGGGCTCCGTGACTTCAAGACATATCAATACACATCACATTGATATTGTGAGAGAGAGATCAATGTTTGGTTCCTGTATTACTGTAGTGTACAATGACAGTATACTGTAGCAGTTGTAACACAGTTGTGGACAGTACTGTGTTCTGTGTTATAGAGGCCATATTTATATTGAGGGAACATGTAAATAAATGCTGCATCTAAGAAAAACTTTGATTGCTGTATCACCATCATGTCCTCATTACTGATGATGACTACAATATCTTTATTGTGAGAACATACAGTATGTATGCGGAAATATCTACACATAACATCCTCTTAAGTACTGCTTATGTCAGTGTCAGTGTTGGAATATCAGTAAGACATAATCATTTGGCTCCAACTGGCAAGTGAATATAATCAGGCTTATTTAAACTGTTCATAGGCTCTTCTCATTTCCCTATTTTTCACCTCCTCGACTCCTTGACTCCTCGATCCTCGCTTGTGACCCAGACATCGATCCCAGGCGCCAACTTGGATGTCTCAGTTCCCTAAAATGCACATCGAGGATCGAGGGCAGAGGATGAGGAAGCTGGATAGAGTTGTCTATGACTGAGGATAAACAGGTGTACCCTTTGGGGAAGTCTTTTTGGCGATCAAACCTGTGATGTGTAAAAGAGGCGTGACACATGTTGGGATTATACAAACCACGGTGAGAGCAGGACTTTGAAAATGAGAGTTTTTCTCATTCGGAACGTGCAAAATGGGGAATAAGCAAATTGGGGAATGGCATGTTTAATTTGGAGAGTTGCCAACAAAAACTAATCTTAATTGTTTTTAGTGAGAAATTTGAACTCCAGCCTTCAAAACATCCATTACACTATCATCACATTATGTCTGACTTTTCTTAATCGTCTCTTTCCTATTCTTTTTGCAGAGATCTTGTTCCTAATGCAGTCTTATGCGTTGTGTATGAGTATTGTACATGATGTCCATCTTCATGTACAATATCACATCAGATTGTTCTTACATATTTTCATTTGGCTGCTCTTTGGCAGTGGCATTTCAAAATCTTTGTTCCCTGTGCTTCTGAAAACAGCATGATCTGCCATTTGAAATAATTACCTTTTGAAGAAAAACAGTGGGTGATTAACCCTGCTGTGAACCTGCCTCGTTTTTTTTAGTCTTTACCTAAAAGCCAAGAACAGTATCACATATATTCCTTTCACCCTTTATAACTGTTGGCATCCATGCAGGAGCTTGTTTCAGAGCAATATGATCCTGTTTAGTATTTTATCTTTTTGTGTTTGTTTGACATTGTTGTAATAGCTTTTTGTGAAAGGTGCTTGATTGAGTGCACATTTCATCCTCAAAAAGGTTCATAGACAGATGACTCAAAGTGATTCTATTTTGTCCAGTGCTTGGGCTCAGTGGCAGTTACTCCAAGATGAGTACTCCTTTCTCCTATTACTTGTTTGTGTAGCAGTTTATGTTTTGGGTTGATTGACTATTCAAGGGGAGAGCTAATTATCCAGCAGACATGATAAATCAAACATGCTTAGCTTCTTTAAAGTGAAGTTGGGGCTGAATGAGTTTTTGTACGACATGAAAAATGCTTAAATCGAGAATAGTGCTTCCTCTGTAACTCAAACGGCAGCAGTTCTTGCTAGTTTTCCATTGATTGTATAGCCTGTGTCGCCCACCTCATAATGTGGGGAGAAGTGACTTTCTCTTTACAGAAACAGCTACACAATTTGAATGGCTTTCACTCAGAGCTTTTGTTTTGAACAGCGAGTAGACATCACTTTATTCACATCCTATCTGTGCAAACATGGGGCATGTAGGTCTGGATATGCAAGACTATTCAGGGTGTTAAATAGAGCTGCAACTAACATTATTTCATTGTCCATTTTATTTTCTTGATTAATCAATGAATTGTTTGGTCTGCATAATGTCAGAAAATGCTGTTTCCCAAAACCCAAGATGTTGTCCCCAAATGTCGTGTGTAGTCCAAAGATATTCAGTTTACTGTCATAGAGGACTAGGAGAAGAAACCAGTAAATATTCGCATTTAACACATTTATTTGTTACATCTCTAGTGTTAGGGTTTCGATAATCCAACATAAAGGTAAATAACACATGATTAACTGGACCATAAACCCGATAGAACAGAATAGAACACAGAACATCTTAACATCGCTAAATGTGTTAACAGTTTAGTTAATGTTGCAGATACTGTAAGAGGGATTTCCTGAAAGGCAGACTCGGCAATACTTTTTATGTGGCTCACAATAACATAAATCTCTTCAGTTGTGTTTTGCACAGTTGCTCTGATAAATCGTGCGTGTAAAACCAGACTTGCTGCACAGTCAGACGACTGCAGTTCAGAGAACATCTCCGACTGTAAACATGGGTAGCTGATCGGGATCTGAACTCCATTCAGGTTTTAAGTCCGACATCATGGCTTTATAAACTCCTGCAGGTTAAAGTAGACCAACTGAACACTTTTACTTTGAATGTTCCTTCATCTCGATTTCTGAAATGTTCCACTGCAAGTGTTTGTCCTGTTGTGACCATGAAGAACTTTAAAACCACAAAGAAGCACATTTTACACTGTTTTAATCTTTTTGAATAAGAAATCAGATTGTCCGCTGTTTTTCACAACGTTAAATTAAAATAACCAAATTAGAAAAAGAAGAACTAAATCATGTGTGTTTTTGTCTTGTTAACTTTTAATGTCGTTTCATAATTTAAAACCACAAATAGCCATCTGGTTTCTTCACCTTTCACTCACGACTAAAAATCAGCCTTTAAACTTGAAAGAAATAATGATTTGACATTTATGATGCCATTTCTTGTGAACACATTTGTTCAGTATCGACTGATATGAACATTTTTATCTTGATAACATTTTTGGCCTTATCGCCCATAGACCTCTCCATTTTCTAAACCGCTTAAGAACTAAAAATGAAATAAAACCATACAAGTTATTTGGTGCCCTTCAAAGATCTGGGCTTTTCTAACAGTGATACTGATGGCAGACTTGAGGTGCCTCATTTCTAGGCACACGTCTCATACTCATTTCTAACTGTGACTGTCAGAAGCGCAGACAGTGCAATCTCTGAGGAACTCGTAATTATGACAATGGAGCTGGTGCAGATGATGCTCCAATTACTATTTCTGACAGCTCTATTTCACAGCAGTATAAAATAGGAATCCCACCTTGTTAAGCACAAGCAATGCAATCAGTCACTGCTATAGCGCAAGAGAAAAATGAGGTCACATGAACTTTTAAAAGGGTGATTTCTGTAGGTTTCAGAATACCATAACCATTGGCTATCAGCTGGATGATCTGTTATCTGTCTGTCTGATGAATTAACAATAACACACAGGGCTTTGTTACCACATAAAGGCAGTCCCAAGCGAGGCCTGTTCCGCCTCCAGATGTAATCCTCTTTGATATGCGTGATGGGAGAGAGAGACCCAATCTCATATAAAGGGGTTTCCTCTTCCATATTTTTGAATGAGCAAAGATATCTTTGGCCCAATGTGGAGGAAGTATGACAGAAATTGACGGGCAGCTGTGTTTTTGAAGTCGATACGGCCACGCTGCATGCAAACACCCACATGGAATCATTTTCTAGCTGCAAGCTTCTGTCTCACTGTTATTCATGGTTAAAAATACTGACAGGTTGATGTTTCTGGAAGGTTTTTGTGGATATCTTGAAGTCTCAAAATGTGACCATGCTTTTTAAAGCTGCAAGAGCCGAAATCAGGGGGAAAATTGGCAGAATTTGAAAATACACATCTTCCTTCTGCAGCTCTCTCCTCTCGATCCAAATAAGAAGACTAATTATAAATATTCATAACCTGATCTGAAGAGAAGCCACTTTTCCAAGCTTCTGTATCTAGCTACAGAGTAGATTCATGTCTGATGGAATCTAAACAGCCATCAGTAAATACAGCTGTCAATCCCATATTTAACCTCCTACGTGTCTGAAAACACCTATGAGCAGCCAAATCCTCCCGTCACACGGTACATTTTCTGGGTCAACAGAGCAGTGTAGAATTCTTGTTTCCTGTCAGATCACTTGAATTACAATATGCAGAAAGGTAATTAGGGACTTTTTTGCCCAATGATGCCAAAAAACTATCAAGCACTGCAGCTTTGATGTTTTTGCTTGACATTTACCCCAAAGGTTGTTATGGTTTTGTGTTTGTGGGATACTGTGACACTTTAACTTTAGCTCATTTAGGATCAGTTCTCAAATTAAATGTCCTTAACTGCATCATCAAGATAATAGCACATTTTCTAAAATGTGGAAATTTGTGTTAACCAGTATTTTGAGAAGTGAGGAAGGATCATGTCTAGACAAGCTTGGAATGTTTGAAAGAGCTGCTCATTTAAAGAAAGCGTAATGGCGCCCTCTGTTGGCACAAACAGAGGAGCTTAAGCTGCTGAACCTACTGATGCTTCCCTGGTGTTTGTCATACATCTTTTAGTCCAAAGCAGCTGCTTTTCATTGGTAAACTCTAGTAAATTTAATTATGGAAATACTGAGCGTACACACTACAGAGGAATAAAAATTTGGAAACTAAAACACACATACAGTATACAAAGGAATTTACACGGGCATGCCGTATTTAATGCCTAATGGCAAAAAACGTAGTGATGGAGACCAGCAGCAGCAACATAACATCAGAAAGTTACTTAAAAACAAGTCTATAAAAGTCTGTCTTGAAACGATGTCTTAGTGCTGTCTCATAGAAAAACACAAGCCTTTCTACACAGTATGAGTTGTTTTAATTAACCTCACTGGAAGTCATGACTTGTTTAGATGCAAACGGAAAATAAATACTGAATTGTACACTCTCAGAAAATTACCACCATTTTGTTGGATCTTTCAAAGATTTTCAACACTGTTACCTTGGCTTCAATACTGGTTCCTGAACGAGATTGAACTCAGGTATTGAAATTTGGTAGCAAACGACAACTTATTTTTTTTATGCTCGATACACAGTTTGGTTGGTGCCATTAAAGCATCCAAGTTCAGTACCCAGACCTAACGATTAAAGCTGTAATATGGAACATTTCCACATTAAAATATCTACAAATGACTAGGCCTGTTTTATATATTTTGTTGACTTGTGTACTTAGATTATATCAAACTTTTCCAACAATGTTCAAATTCAGAGAACTCTTTAATTTTTTTCAACAGCCCGTTTCATTAGTGTGTACAGTCCATACATCACTAAACATAATGTGAATAAAACTTCAATACATTACCTCGTCTGTAAGTATGATTTCTGCCTGAGTCACGTCACATAGATTTTCAGAGTCAACTACTCCCATGATCCCATTTTACTCCACAGTGTCATTTACTACCACGTTCTTTGTTATTGTTTTGATTGAGAGACTGTGTGTTTAAACTGATTTTCTACTTAGCTGGTGATTTATTACTTTACCTTAAACTACTTTCGGGAAAATGACTGGACTGATGATTCATTTTGACTTGTTTAATAAAAGCCAAATGATGCCTTAAACCCATAACATCTGTAATTGAATTGGCAGCCGTCTGACTCCATGATCGCTCTGTACAATTGTGTAATGAAATATGAAGCTCCTTTGAGAATGAGACACACTCTTTGGTGTAAACACTTGTTCTCTCATGACATTGGTGTTTTCCACAATGGTAATTTGCCTTTATGTCACAAGACTAATTCAAATTTTTATGAGACATTAGTTTGTCTCCCAAGACTTCCAGAATTACTGGATCTACTGTTGACACAGCTCTTGTGGGATGTAGTTTTGCACGGAGTGTTTCCAACTCGCCCGTCATCTGTCAAAGAGCTTCAGATTTTCCTCGTTGAAGAATCATCTAATATGATCCCACCGGACACCGTTTAGGACATGAATGGCAGTAGATTGACTTCACTGAAGCTTTCACTGTCCAAACATTTCATTGTGTTTTGCAATGTTTGTAGCACTTTTATCCGTACGTCAGCTGATGCCGCTGAGGCCGCAGCAATAATTATAATCATCAAAAAGCATATGCATTATTTTTATAATAACATTTTAAATAAAAAACAAACAAACATAAATGTCCACTGGTGGTTGACAAAAATAAAGAATGTCCTCAGATCGCCTATGTATTTTGGATCAGTACATGAATGGCACTCACAATAAAATAACATAACACTTCACCAATCAGTTCATTGGCACTCAATTAATTAGCCCTTCTCTTTAGATAGTATGCTTCTATGTGTAATGCGGTGACAGTCAGGCCTGCAACTAATGATTATTTTCATTGCCAATTATTCTGTTGATTATTTTCTCCATTACTTGATTAACCATTTGATCTATAAAATGTAGAATGTTTCCAAAAACCCAAGATGATATTCTCCAATGTTTCATTTGGTCGGCAGCTCACAGAGAGTCAGTTTATTGTCACAGAAGAGTAAAAAAACCCTGAAAATATTCACATTTAAGAAGTTATAATCAGAGTCAAGTCTGATGTGATAAGTCAAACTGATTAATCAATAATCACAATAAAATATTATTTATATATAATAATAATATAGTGATGATAATAATTATTTCTGAATAACCTACACTTTAGCTTTTATTACGTGGGTTGAATATTGTTCATAAGTTTGACTCTGTTTATATCTTGGCTTCAATACTGAAATGATATATTTTTCAAAGCCAATTTCCCATTTTAACAACAAGAAAATTACAAAGCACAATTATCACAGTATAAGTTATTAGTTTTATTTTTCAGCTCATTTGAAGTTGTCTGTCAGTAATATTAATAAAAATGTATAAAAGCTGTTTGTACATGCTGCACTAAAGCTGATAGAGATTTACTCCTTAGGTATTGAAATATGAAACGATACTGAACCAGGTAATTTTTGATAGTTCAGTACCCACCCCTATATATTAAATTTTCTATCCAAAAAAATAAATATCCAGATGTCTTTTATATTTTGGATCGATAAGCCAATGGTATTCACA
>JAPQRN010000027.1:7314790-7331202 GCA_037367275.1 Coranthus polyacanthus
TATTAAATTTTCTATCCAAAAAAATAAATATCCAGATGTCTTTTATATTTTGGATCGATAAGCCAATGGTATTCACATTACAATAACAGAAATCTGAGCAAACAACATTAAACAGGGTTTTCCCTCAGTTTTCAGAGGGCTTAGGTGCTGCTGGTTGGGGAGTTTGAAATGATTCAAACAATGTTACTTCAAGTGTTGTTTGAGAACATATTTGTGAAAGAAAGCTGGCAACACATACTGTACTGGACTCAGGCACATGGGTGGGGGTCCTCCAGCAAGAAAATGTCATGTTTTTTAATAAAAAATATATTTGCATCAGTTGGATCATTATAATTATCTCCACATTGATTTTACATTAATTTGGCTTGGGTGCTGCACCTAAACCTTTATAATGGTACAGAAAACATGGTTAAAATGGGAAATGCTTATTAATTATGTGGTGTGCTATCCATTTCTATTGCTATCCAAACATTTTCAGTCACTCCACTAATCTTTGAATTAATTCACTGGCACTTTTCTTTACACAGTGTCAATGAAGAACAACGGAGTACTGCAGGTAAACAGTTTGCAAATGTGCTCAAAACTAGGCATAAAAGTTGCTTTATAAGTTTATTTACACAAGACACTAAAACACGTTTAAAACAAGTAAAAGTTTATTACAAAACAGACAGAGAAGGAGTTTTATTACACAACATCCATTTCTTGTTTTCAGTCTATAAAATTCACTGATGTGTCCTCTGGGTGGAGCCATGTAATCACCGATAGGCTCATCACCTCAGCATCAGCAAAATCACTACAGATACACTGTGGCTTTAGCAGCAAAATGGTCATGACTTAAACTTTGTCTGAATGTGTGGGTGTTTCATTGATATTAGATGAATGTAGGTCGTCAGACACAAGGCTTAATATGTACCATACAGAGCCATTCATCTACTATTATATTCATGGGGTCAACTGAGGGTAGTTAACCTAGTGAAGGAAAATCCTTATGTCTTTTGTTAAATCCTTTACATCACACGCTTAACTGTGGTTTGTTTTAAGAGTCATTTAACGGCACAGTCATGAGAGCATATATGGAAAACCTCTGGCCAGAAAAGGGCAAACTGAAAGTGGCAAATTTTTGTGGTATTTAAGGCAATGTGTAATAGCATCCAAAAACCACATCAAAGAAGAACACAATTTATGTGATTTTTGTCTGATGAAAGATGGCTGTCTTTACTCGAGCTTGTTTATTATATGCAGTCATTTTCACTCTTATAAAAGTTAAGTGAAAAGGGCCCAAAACACATGAAATGATTCAAATCCCTTTGCGTCATCGGTGATTACACACTCGAGGTATTTGAGTAGACTTTATTAAAACCATTAACCTGTAGATTTCGTATATGAACTTTACATGGGGACGCAAAGAAGTGGAGAACTTGAAGAGAGATGACGAGCCCTTGATATCTTGACATCTTCAGGGTTCAACACCAGTCTAAGATCAATGTGGATTTGCAGTCTGAAATCAACCCCAACATTTTCTGAATTAAAACCACATTGTCCTCCACGTCTTTCCATAGAAGGTTAACATTGGGTGGTTTCTTTAAGGGTTAGTTTCTGTAGATTTCTGTAGTGTTTTCTGACATGCAGAGGTTTTCCCCCAGTCCCTCTCATACCCGGGTCATGCAGGATGCTCGACGCGTTGTCTCGGGGGAGGCAGGCCTCAGGAAGAGCTTAGGCTACCTCTGCATCAGATTGCACTGTGCAATGTCATAGGTAGGCCTGTGATGGATCATGGCGCAGTTGGCCTCTGCCTGTTCTTTCCTGTCTTTGACTAAGTAAATGTTTCCCTCTGTGCTCAGCCGTTTATGAAAGTTCCTTTGCGCAATCCTGCCATACGCACAACATCTGTCCATCAGCCTTGGCTCTTACTCTGTGAATGTGTGTGTGGGCGTGCACGCACTGTTCTCTTATTTGTCTGGTGTCCATCTCTTCTTCCGGTAAAGTATGATTTTTGTTAATAATTTGGAGTCCTCGTCTCAAGTTTGTAGATCACAGCAAGCTGTGGAACACTCTCACATGGTGTTAATCTGCACTGCCTTTTAAGTATTTGTTTATTTTGTGATTTACCAGGGGCAAATTCAATATGAGTGTTTGCATAATTGTGTCCTAATGGGCAACATTCATATTTATGTGACTGAGTCAACTCTGGTAAATGTTTCATATTGTTTATTTGCCACCCTGTCTAATGTATCTGACTGGAATTACATTTTAGATCAGTGTAGTGTCAGCTGGTTGTTAGTGGGGGAGGGTAATATATTGAACAGGGACGTACGATTAAAATTATATGGCGATTGGTTATATCGTTGTGTCACAAGTCACACTCTTTGACTTTATGTTGAGCATGAAGGCAACACAAGCAAACAGGATACAGAACGGGGAAAAATTCTGAACAGGTATTGTTTGCATGGAAGTGCCAAATAAAAGAATGAGACAAAGTACAGTATGTTTTCAAAACATTTCTTATTAACTAGAAATGAGTTTGAACGTCTCTCAGCATCTCTGATGATGAGCTCAGAAAGATGGCGTGAAAAGTATGAACTGTCAGAGTGAGAGTCTGTCGACCTCTTCATGTTCATCACAAACCTGGCTCAGTACTGGCTCCAAGTTCAACCAGTGGAGAGCACGTAAGACACTGGCCATTATTTTCTTTCATATGTGTGTTATAAGCTTTAATTAATTTCGTAGACATTTTCAGATCCATTTTTAAACATCATGTTGCAATTTGCATTTGTTATTTAAAGCACTTTCTTTTAGATAGTGTATGATTTGTGAGTTATTTTTGAGGCTATATATTAATTTGTCATGCACTTCAACATGTATTTTGATTAAATTAGTGTCTTTGTTACATTTGGATTACAACAGAAATTTTTACCCACTTTAGAAATATATTGAGAGATACAATGTATATCACCATTCAACCTAAATATATAGAGATATGTTTTGTTTTTTTTTGGCCCCTATCTCCCAGCCCTAGTTGTTAGTGATATTCTACAATGTGTGTTCATTTGGCGTCTCTCTTAATTATTTCAGTGACACTGTTTGGCCATCCAGTAGGTGTCAGGATAATGCAGGGCAAACGAGCACGGAGGACGCCTCAGCAAAGTAGTGATTCCATACAGTACTGTAGACCCTGAATGGCATCGGTTTCTTTTCATACATCTTATTTTGAATTTTTATTTTTATTTTAATTAACAACTGTTGTGTAAGGCAGACATATCATTGGGTAAATGTTCTATTCATGTCACATATTCAACATTACGCCTGGCCTCGTAAAGCAGGAGGATGGGCTTGTATGATACAATTATTTGTTCCTTTTGAAGTAGGAAAGACATGTGGAGTCAATTGTCTTGAGTTAAATGCTCCCTGTGTGGGATTCAGTTGAACCGTTTGTATAGTAACCTACACATACGTTTCCCGGCTTCAGTCCATAGTCCTTACTGTCTGCACCATCTTTCACACACATGTACACTGCAATCAACAATTACTAAGACACTGACACATGTTTTGTGGTGTAGTGTTCCAGAAAACTGGATTTGAAATTAGACAGTGACTATAAAGCTGAAGTGCTGACTTTCAGTTTTGATTTGAGTCTTTACAGCCACGTCAGTTAGGAATCATAGCAGTATGCACGTGCCTTGACAGAAAATAAGTCAACAAAACTCGTTGTCATTAAATTTTGGGCTGAGAATTCTTTTCATGCTCGCCTTTGTGCTTGATTATAGGGCTTTTTGTGTTCAGTTTCTTCAGCAACTAAAGGCCATTTCAGACCAGATTTGTAACGAGACAAAACTGTTTTAGGATGTTGCAGGAAGAAGTTGCAATGCCATGAATTGGTCTGCAATTCAGCTTATCAAATTACCAGTGGCTGGTTTCAGAGCATAGTGTTAAAGTGTGGGTTTATTGTCTCGATAGTTTGTGTTTTTTCTTGATTTGTGTACTTGCATTATATCAAACATTTCCAACAATTTGCTAAATCTGAGGAATCCCTAATTTATTAAGTGTTGCAGACTTTTTCAGTTGATTCCCTTTGTCAAGCTCCCATTAACAGTTAACAGCGTATTTCACTATATTGATGTGACATAATCACTAAATGCAGTGTGAATAACATTGTCACCTATTTCACTGAGTAGCCTCAGTGAAATACTCTGAGTGACTAAGTTGAGTTTAAAATCTTGCAGTGTATATATGTTTAAAGCTTCTATTATTTATTTGTTGTGACAGGTAATAGTGGAAGTGGTGGATCTGCAATATGAGGTAACTAACATTATCTGCTGCTGTTTTGACTGAGAGATGCATCATCTGTGCTTTTAAAACACACATTCAGTTGTTTGAAAATCAGGTGACTTTGCCTTTCAAGAAGATTTGTACATTTTTAAACATCACCAGTATGTGTTGAAGATTAATTTTGTAGTTGGCTGTGTGTCCCAAAAAAACTTGATGATCTGAATAAAAACTAGTAATGCTGGTATCATCACTCAGTTTGACATCAGAGCATCTGCCAAACCTTGATTCGGGAGCAGAGTGCTGTGGAGTTATAGGGTTGCTTCAACATGTTCCTGCCTCTGTCAGAAAAACATATGACACCTGTATCACAGAGCGTCTGTTGGGTGGGTTTGGATCAGCAGACAAAGTGTGGTTCTGATTTACTCTTGTGTAAGCGTTGAAATAAAGTGAGAGTGTTATTTATGAGAAGTTTACTTTGAATGGGGAAAAAAATGAAAATGCAGCTGGTTCCAAAAGCAAACATGGAGCTAGATTAGTTTTCACATACAGCGTAAGCCATGTTATTCACCCCACAAACTCCTAACTACACTATCTCTCTACAATTAGTGGGAGGTGAACGAGTTTAGATGGAGGGAGGAGGGGCAGCTGGCTAAAATTGGCGCCCATAACCGTTCCGTTACAATGGAGAGGAGGCCTTTAAACTGGATAAACAATATACCTGAACTAAACAGCAGGCAGTAATAGAGGGAGATTGACGTAAACTAGCGAGAATGGGCAGAAAAGAGGAGGTAGGTGAAAGTAGATTTCAAGTTTTTGAGGCAGGCCCTACAAAGAATCCGCCAGTCACAACTGAGGGGCCCAAAGCGTGTGATTATTAATTACTGATGGCTTCCCAGCCTTTGAAAATCAGGGGGCCGCAGACATCATATGTGTGGAAGAGGCAGAGAAGCGAAAGGCCTGTCATTACCATCACAGAAACAAAGCTCGAATTTGGCTGTCATGCATTTTTGCCTAATTGACTGTTTTGATGCAAGGTTTTTTCTTTTTTTTTTTTTCCAACATTTTGTTTTTGAGGGGGCACTGATGCCCCCTACTCCCCAGTTGGGATGAGGAGAACTTCGTGGGCTTTCAGCTTCACCCAGCAAGAACCTTCCGGAGGTTCTTTGATGGCAAGAAAAGCCACTGGAGACCTCAGGGGCCTCATTGGCCTCCATTTACGTATCGGCACCATAACACTCCATTTTTGATTCCTGACAAGAAATGAGTGAGGAGGAAAAGTAATGTATGAAAGGCGTACAGCGTGTGTTAGCCAACGTATGTGCTATATGGAGTGTGTATGTGTCTGCAAGGGTGGTACTTTTTGTCTGTGTGAGGCTGCAATGAAAGGGGGAGGCCAGGGACCCACAAACCACATGAGGGGTCTCATAATTTGCATAATTAACTGTTGACACTAACTGTGCTTAATGAAGGCCTATTGAAGTCATTGACCCTTTTACACAGCCAGCCCCTGGGAATGAGACAGAGGCTCCTCCAGCAAAGGTTAAAACAATGTGTCTGGTTAACTTCCGACAAACGTGCCGGAACGCCCCAAAGTCTCAAAAATTCATGCTCAATGGAAGGGCTAATGGCACAGAACGACCTGTGATTTCCCAAACCTGAAATACCACCACATGTTTGGCTTGGAGGTCTTATCCCTCATTAATTTTTTGTTCTGCAGAATTTGCTCAATCACATACTACGTAATAATCAGGCCTAGTTGATGATGCAGTTGCGTAACAGTATTGTAATAGTGTCATTTTTCAACACACTGTTCTACACAAATACATTTTTTTCTGCTTTGTGGACATAGTTACAAAAATGATTCTCAGCAATAGTGGTTTCTGTCAGTCTGTTCCCCTTTCGAAATAAACATTTCACAAGTAATAAGTAACAAAGCAGATGACTACAGACAGAGAGAGCATTACATCAAACCAAAGTAGTACATTTTTAACTTCATTTATTTTGTAGGCTATCGAACAAAAAAATAAATACTGATGCCACTAACTGTAAAATCAGGTCCATTAATTGTCATCGTCCTATCCCTAATGGAAACACCTCTTTGAGTAATTTAATCCACATGACTGATCAGCATATTCCCTGGAATCTTCCTGTACATTCTCATAAAGCATGAATACATGTCTGGCAGTACAACAGGTAGTGTGGACTGATGAAGAGACCACATTGTTCCTCTATTATCATCTGTGAAAAAACATCACAGCCATTTTGGATGGAAAACGGCAATGGAATATTCTACTTCTTAACAGTTTATTACAGCCATGCATAATGTAGCCTATAGTTTGCCACATTCTTAAGACACTATGCAGCCCAGTTTATTCCCTCCAAACAACTTAATGGAAATGTGTCTAATTCACACTTTCTTTCTTTTTTCTTTTTTGCAACATTTCACTTGACAGTTCTGTGGAAACACAGTTATGCACAGTAAAAGTTTTTAGTGATGATGTTTCTGACCTCCCACTCTGGTGGCCTTAAGTGTCTTGTTTTCTTTGTGTGGGCTATGTTTTGCACAGGGATAGCAGTATTTAATGAACTGTGTTTTGAAGCACACATGAAACAGTATCAAAGGTATATTCCAGACCATTGTGAATGTCTGCCAGAAGTGCATTTTTGTAGTTTGCCTGATTTCTGTCAGACAGATACCGTCTAGTATTTTGTGACTGTAGACCTACACACAGAGTAAAGACTTAAATACAGGCCACCTGGGACTGTACTGTGCTTACATGTGTTAGTCTATTATTAGACTGGGTGGCACTAGCCACTTTTGGGCTGTTAAAACTCCAGAAATCAAGTGAAAGCTAACAGTGTGTAAACTAGAGGTGTGTGGTCAGGGAAGGCTGTGCCAGTGCTACTGTTGTGGAAAATACACACTGATAGACCACTTAGCATATGGCTGTGATCCTTTTATATAGCCTTGTAAATAGGTTCATTCACGGCTCAGTGTTTCTGAAAGAACTACATTCATTCATTTTTAATGTTAAAGCTTCAATTTAACTTAAGGCAAGAGAATTTCACTTTGACAATCTTTATAAGAGTAGTTGTTGGAAACATAGGTATGCCTTTAAAACACGAAAAAGGTAGATATGTTGGTAACTTCTCAGTTTAGCTGTTCTTAGTACATCAAGAAGAGCAGGGCTTTCCCTACCGTTACAAGACTTATGTGCAGCACCTAAGCTAAACAAACAGAAAAAACTCAGATTTCTCTACCACTCTGGAGAGAAAAGAGTCAGTACCATATTAGCCCGAATGGACTGTTTTCTTATGTTAAAAGGCCTTTAAAAGTGGGGATCATCTATTATTTGCTGAACTGGGCTTGTGTGTTGACTTCATCATGTGCTGCCATGTTTCTACACTATCTCTGAACTGACTTCCTCTCTTCTTTTTGACATTTTATAGCAAGCAGAATCCAACAGTAAGTTGCATTACCGTCACCTACTATGTTTGGACGTGGACCAGAGCTAACATCCCCTTATTTAAAAAAACCCAGAGCAGACAAAACAAACACTAACTGTAATGAGGAACATGCATGTTTTTTTGTGGCCACTGTAGGGGAGGGTTGTGGGTATTCTTTTGGTTGCAATCTGCAGCTTCATTGCTAGATGTCACTAAATATCACACACTGAACCTTTTAAGACATTCTAAGTAAAACTTAAGTGCCATGCCTGTTACTAGTTGTATGGTCATGTGCAGATGGGTGTTTTTGTCAGTTTCCTCTAGACTGAAGGACATCTGATCACAATATTTATTAGTCCCTTCACTGGCCCCTCCCCTAAAACTTTACAATGGGATCACGTCATGTAAATCATGAAGATATGAAAACTTAATGGATTAAAAAACTATGATAGAGTAAGTTGGAGGTGTCTTAACTTTTGACCGTAAAGTACCTTTTTTTGTTGTACCGTACCACTACATTTTCTTCATAAAAGTACAATGAAATTCTAAAACTGATTTTTGGATTAAATTGATATTGTCAAGCCCCAGTCACACACTTCTAGTCACAATTACTTGAGGGAGGATTTCGCATACAGTATGGTTGGATTCCAATAAAGAGACAGAAACCATCTGTTGCAAGAAATTGTCAAACGTCACACTCATCATTGTCATTCCCCCAGAATCCAGCTGTCTTTTATGTGTTATGACTAATTTCTTCTTATGCCGCTGAAACCACTTGGTGCTCCCTTAATGTCTAACAATACTCAAGGGTCATGACGCTTCTCTTCCTGAACATGTCCCTCTGTTCTGTCTTTGGCGTCACTGTTAGCGGTTCACTCCTATTAATGGCTTTTCCATTTTGTTGGTCTTAAAAGCCTCCAGAGACCTATCCACCCTGTTCAGGGCAGGAGAGTGGAGCGATTCTCTCCTCATCTCTTTAGTGTGTCATAGACCGGCCGGCAAAAAAAATGCTTGTTTCCCGCTCCTCAGTCTTAATCTGCACACTTTGACATGTTCAACAAGGTCTTTGGGAATATTATGAATGATCGTTGCGTTTGTATGATTTGATATGACGAATAGGTCTATTAAAGATTTTCCATGTTCTCCCCCCATGTGAATCTATTTGTGACAAAAAGGCGTTTCCAGTGTGACCCCCGCACTCATCAACCTAATTCTTGGCCACTGAACAATGTTTAAAACCAGATTTATTGTTTAGTTGGTCCCCATCAGTTTTTTTGTCTCAAAGGGGCCTAGAAATAGTTGATGGGGAGGGGTCTTTCACATTTAATGGCAGTGTCCTTAAGCTTTAAACTTTCCCACACTTGTTTAAGGGAATGGGGGGCCCTAAGATTTGTTTTTATCAAAATTTGAGTTTGTCGTCGATAGATGTTGTATGAAAATGTGCTAACTGATGTAAGTAGGACAAGTACCCTCCCCATCTACCCACCCTTTTTATGTCTATGAGATGGGGCGCCCCCCCACCCCCCTTGGTTCTTGCACACTGGTTTCAGGGCCTTCAAAAGGGGGCCCCTCAAGCTTTGATCCTCTATATGGGTGCGGAAAAACATCTTTTTGCCCTACACTGTGCCCAGGAAACCAACGTTTTTGCCGCCGCCGTATTCTAATGCCGCCAAGCTAATCACCCTTCCCAATTACAAGATTTATATACCGTAATGGCAATGGTACCCCCTTCAACCCTCCAATTCCGCGCCCCCTTATCTACCCTCCGGATGTCCCATGGAGCAAAGGTGTCTTCAGTCTGTGAATGCAGCTGCCTTGCCACCACCTCAGCCTCTTGCTTTCTTCTACATAAAGAGGGTAACATGAAAACAGTCCTGTGGGTAGGCCCCTTAAGGCTGTCCCCCTCATTCTCTACTTAATGTACTTTTCCAATGTCGGGAAACACAGAGTAACTCCAAGGTGGACTCCAGACAGATAAATGTGTCGGGAGAAAGCCTGTGGCCCCTTACCATTGTGGACCTGCTGCTTGGATTATATTTCTTCTACTAATATCTTCCCCATTAAACCCATTTAATTTTCTACCATCATATCAGTGAACTCAATCAAAGCTGTTTCATACTTTGAAAACATGTTCTTACTATCCCTCCCTCACTGCATTTTCCCTTCATATTCTTAAAAGTCCAAGTTTACTCATGTAGACTGGGGGCGGTCTTGAAATTTGTTGATTAAGGAACATTTTGTATATTTGTGTGACTGCATGAGCAGTAGACGATGGTGAATCACTGTGGACCACTCTTGGCCTCTTGAATGGGACAAACATGGGGCCCGTGTCGTGCTCGCTGAACCCACTACAGTTCTTGGATCTGTCCCAGGTTCTCCTCAGGTGAACTCTAGTCCAGCTTGTCTAGAGGGGAAACACTTTCTGTCCAGTATCTGGGAAGTCTTTTCAAAGAAAATAGATTTTTTAAGTGTTTAAAATGTTAACTGCTTTAAACTTTATTTTACATTAAATATATGCATATATAAATAAAGGTAAACACTGCTGACTGATTTGCTGGACTAAAATCTGCATAGTCAAATCAGACAAACTGCAGTTTTGTATTTTACCAAAATAAAATTATGGCAACACAATTACTGTTAATATCAATGAATGTGGTGTTGGATGGGGAGTTTAAACAGACTGGGATTTCTATGATGACCAGGAAAAGTAGCAGTGAGCTTTAGCAGTGTTTTATGGTAGCTCTGAAAATGTCAATTTAACCCTAACCCTGTATATACAATAATGCAAACTGTATTTGCATTTTCATACACGGTTTCGGAGTGAATAACTCAGTTGCGAAATGCGTAAAATGGCTGTGATGTTGCTTTTGTGGATGAGGCTGACGAATTATTTAATCTCATCAGTCCACATGTATCTGTTGCTACCACCAGCCATGTTTTAGCACTTTATAGGAATATCCAGGAATACACAGGGGAAACGGCTGATCAGTCATGTAATTTCACATTACGTTTGCTACATCAGAATTTATATTGAAAAAAAAGGGTTTCCATTTACCAATATGTACATTAACTCTCTTTCAACAAAGGCAAAAACCACCTCAAGCAAGCGTAAAATCTTGTTTGCCAATTTTTTTTTCTTCCATTTTTACTGTTTTTATGTCCATCAACATTTTCAAATGGGATACTCAAAAAAGGCACATAAAGTATGGTTATGGAAACCGGCTTGGCTTTGTCTGGATTAGGATTAGCTGATAGCTGGCTATAGACTTAACTACAAAAAAGGTACATTAAATAGTTATTGAAAATATATATCCCTGTATCCACATACCTCATCCCACGTAGAAATGACTGGAAAACCTGGACTTTTGTTGTAGCAGAGCTGCAGTCTACAGTGCGTGGTCAAACTAATGTTTGAGCAAAAGAGGTTTCTTTCCTATAAACTTACCACTGATTCAGCTAGTTGAACTCAGAACTAATAAGTTCATGCATTGTACAGCAGTGCTGACCATAGAAGCTGTAGATGTAGTGTATGTATCTAGGATTTGCATGGATATATTAGCACTACATATTAAAAAATGTTATTACTAAGGCAGCATGAAGGTCCAAGCCTTTCTATTAGCTCAAGGTATGCCGCACTTTGTCGCACTTCTTTTTGTGCATCTCTGTGTGTGTGGATGTGAAACGTAACAGCGGGTGCTTACAGCCACATCCAGATGGTGCTGGAAGCAAACAGGGCTACACTGTAGGACCCCTCAATAGGACCGTCTAGACTGGTCCCTGACCAGACAGATACAGCCTCCCATCAAATTAGCGTTTGTCAGATTTATGGTAATGGTCCGCAACAGTCTTCCTGTCATTGACATCAAGATTTACAGCACTGACACCCCCCGGCCACACATACACATATACACCATCCTCATCCTGAGCATTCCCTTTATCCCCCTCACTCCTCCCCTTCTCTCTCCATCCTACTTTTCTTGGCCCCTACCCATGGCTACTGTGCAATTCTTGCCACCACCAAGAGATGTTGTAGAAGAGTGAGTGTGTGTGTGTGTGTGTGTGTGTGTGTATTTCAGGAAGTTTAATAAGAAGGCGGAGGCCACAAAGTCCCTCAGTCTCCTTCACTAAAAGCATCACAACCCAAGTGAAAAAAGACCCACTTGGGGTGGCAAAACCACCCAAGCCCCCTCTGCCGCTGCAACAATGGGTTGTGTCAAGGGTTCCTGTTAATCCTCTCTGATGTAGCTCTAGTGTTTTTAGCGGAGAGTTTGGGAGAAGGGTGAGGTGGTGTAGAGATGGGGTTAGGGCTGTGTTGGTTACTGCAGCTTTGGGATGACACAGGGTTTAGGTTTTAGAGCAGCACGGAAGAAGAAGGGATACAATGTTGGTTGTTGGAGTGAGAGTGGACAGACAGACCGAGCCTCATGTATGCAGATTAGCATCGTCTCTCCCCCCTTTCATGTTGGCGTTTTTGGGTGGTAACTCGATCTCCGGGCCTTAGCACTAGCAAGCCCGGTGGGAAAGGCTTCATGACAGATATCCCGTCCATTCTCAGCCCAAATGTTTTTCCAAGGTTGCTCCTCTGCCTTTGATCTGGCTTCCACCTCCACCATGCAGGGTCACAAGCTACCATGTCAGGCCAAAGAGGAGCGGGCCAACACTGGAGCTGGGGAAGAGAAGGAGAGTCTGTTGTTCAACAATCTCAGCTTGTAGTCTAGACTAGAGGTCCAGTTGGCCCGTAATTACAGTTTTTTTCTGGTAAAATGTATTTAAAAAAAATTTGCTGTTCAAAATGCACAGTAATAATTCTTAGACTATACAAAACATTGCTATAACTAAGCCTATCTCTAAACAGGACATTTGTGTTTATTTTTTCTGTGCATTGGCTTATGTACATCACAAAATGCAAAAACACACTGGACACATTTGATTTCAAGTCGCAACGGAGGACTGTGCTAGAATGGAAAAAAGTAGAAAATACAATGTAACCTGGTGGTCTCTTGGGCTTAGCCTTTTTAGATGTGTCCATGCATCTCTATAAGAAGGATTGTCCATTGGTTGGTTGGTCCCCATTCTGTTTTAAAATGTAATACAGGAATGGCTTGACAGTATTTCTTCAAATTTGGCAAAATGTTCGCTTCAATTCAAGCATGAACTGAAAAGACTTTCGTGGCCAATGACCAAGGTCCCTGTGACCTCACAAAACACATTTTTGGCCATAAACACACAAATTCAGATTATGATGCCAGGATAGTGGATGCATGTAATTGAACTTATGGTTCATGCTCTTAAACAGGTCACAGGTGTTATGGGATATAAATGTTTCGTCATTTGAAATCATTGTCATTCTTTCATCAATCTAGGTATTCATTAGGCCTGTATGATAAGAAGGAAGTCTGCAATGTGCCATAACATTGTTCAGTATTTCAGTGACGATATGACTTGCAATAAATAAGAAAAGTAACTTCCAAGTTGACATCATCCCATCGCCCAAATGGTGTGAAATCATGGCCCATGTATCCAGGGCTCCATCTGACAATTCAGATGTTTGCATGTTAAGTGTGTAAGTATAATGATTTTTGTTCATCGCAGTTCAGGCAATTCTTTTTTTGATTTGTTTATCTTGCATGTTCTTGTTGCAATACTGGCTTTATAGACGAGCACTGTTACAAATGCTTTGGTTAACTTCTCCAATAATTTTCTTTCAATGCAAGTGTGTGCTAGTCTGGCTCACAGGATGTACTCTTTTGGAATAATCCTGCCATTGGGCAACTTTTTCAGTCTTCATTCTCCTCCCTTCCGCTATCTGTGTGTTACTGTGCCCAAAGTGGTCCAAGAGTTGCAACTACATGCTTAAAATAGCATGTTTTGACAAACATGCATGTCTTTTTATATGGCTGCTGGGATTTAGTAATTTTAATATCATGACTTGCTTCTCCACAAGCAAATGCTTCACCAAAACAACTTCTCCCCAACCCTATTTTGATATGGCATATTTTTTTGCGTCCTGAGTGATTTGTTTAAAGTAATACAAACGAGCCAAACAACCTAGAGAGAATGATAGTGGATTGAACCACACATTGCTAATGACGTGTGGTTCATGTGTTCATGTGTATATGGTTATGTGAAACTAAGTGTGTACAGTAGACACTATGATTCCTTCCTGGTAATGAAACGTGACCGGTAGGATTCAAATTTGTCTGGTAAAATAAACCCTTTATGGACACCAGCCAGACAAGAAAAAATAGAGAAAAAAGTGGAAACCAGGGATAGGGACCAATTATCGGATCTGATATTGAAAATTTTACAGTTATCTGTATATTTTTTTTTTTTTACAGACTCTGATTGAATGTGCGACTCTCTCTGTTGTCACTGCTCTGTGGTGTTACCACAGCTGACAGCTGATTGGTTACATGTAATGAGTAACAGCCTATCAACACTGAACTAAGAAAATAGATTATAGTATTTATATTCTGTCCAGTTTAATGTGAAAACTGACAAATGTGATTGAAATATTGTTGATTTGTACTTTCTTTATTTGATTTGACAGTCAGTTTAAAAACATATCAACAAACTTTTTGGTGGATTTAGTCTAAAATTTGACACCAGCATTTTTCATTTTTACTGCAAATGCATATTGGTCTAGACCTGTCTCTCTGCTGTCTTTAAAAGTGGACGAATCCACTTTGAGCTGATCCAGTCTGATATTACTCCACCTTACACCCCTTTTCTCAGTACAAAACCTAAACAGCAGGCAGTACTGCACTGTTTTCCTGTTTGTTTTGGACACTGTGTACACTGTGATGAAACGCAATGTTATCTATTAGGCAGTGTTTCAGACTTCTTATTTGTCTTTCTTTTTCTGTCTAGGTTAGGTAAGGTTAGGTTTTTCTGTCTGTTATATATTAATGATAATGAAAGAAATGAGTGAAATATGACACTGCTTTAGAGTACTTATTGTATTTTCTTCTCGGAAATCTGAATGTTTTTTGTTCCTCTTACAAGAACCAAATGCTTTTAACTGTACAGTGCAATAGATGCAGTGTGTTCCAGCGAATAGCTGGGGGGCGCTCTAACTTCACTCTATGGCTTTGTGTGTGTGTGTATGTGTTTATATGTGTGTGTCCCAGCTTGTCTCCTTGTCCAGACACCTTAGCGTCAGGGCAATAGTGTTGGAGCTCTGAAATGAAGGCCAGACAGACAGAAGTGGGATGAATGAATTGGGTAGCGGGGCTGATCAGAGAGAGAGACACTGAGAGAGAAAGGATGTTGCTTAAGAATAAGGGGATGATGCGCCTGCAAAACAGTGACAAGCAAATCAGCTTTAAAACAGGGCCTCCCCGTACACACACACAGACACACAGGCATAATGGGGTGTGGGTTGTTTTGTCGACTTAAGTAAGACACGGTCTACTTCACCAGACGGGATGTTGAGCTGGTGCAGACAGGGTCATCTTCTTATTGCTGTATGTCTGTCATTTAGCGCAGTAGGTCTCTGACACTGTGTTTAAAACTGTTGAAGTCAACATTAGATACATTCAACAGCATCAGAAACATTCCACACAACTGGATGTGAATTGTTTAGGCATGGAATGGGGAGTGACGCGTATCCCCCAAATGTACCAGTGTACACTTTCAGTATGTGTGTGTATGTGTGTTTGTACAGGGATCTATTTCTGATGTGGGGGGTAATGAATGACACCTGTCCTTAGTTGGCCGTCATTTTTGAAGCGCTGTAAATCTTGTGTTTCATCACCCAGGGCTACAGTTGAAAGCGCATCCAACGGCTCGCTGCTAAATTCACTTTTTGTTTGTTTTATCTTCTAATTAAGGTTTTTACCAAAAGCAGTCAATCGTGCCTGTAGTGACAAGCATCGAGCCTCAGGGTACGGTGGAAGTAGCATATGGAAGATATGTTACCAGAATAAAGGGTAGTGGGTGGTTTGCTAAGGTGCAGCAGCAGGGACCCAGACCTAAAGCCATTCATGGGCAATGTTGTAACGCTTCTGTGTAAAGGAAATTCAGTCATTTTTTCTAAACATGTTATACATGTTAGAAAATAGTTCCTGAAAACATGTGAAAAGACTGTGTAGAATTGTGAAGTTGAATTGTGGAGTTAGATAGGTTTGGGTTCAGGATTATTTGGGTCGGTCAGAATTGGTGGCTCGAGCCACAATCAACATAACCCCTCCCCTAACACTACAACAATATAACAACTGCAGAGCATTAATAATAGTGCTTCTCCCACTCGATAGCAGCTTGGTTATGCTCTTCAGTGACATAGTTTGCTCACAGTATTGACTATCTCTGTATTTAGAATATTTTCACCACTTTACCTTACCTTGCTGTGGGAACTGAGGCCCTGACCCCTTGAAAATTAGTAATTTTACCTCACATAACACTCGTGGCACATAACATGTTATGCTGCTGCGATTGGTCCTTCTTTTTGTTTTTTGTTTTGTTTGGGTTATTGTGTCACATCAGTGTTTTTAACATGTTAGTTGACATGTTAAACACAGGAGTTCCTAGTTGGCTCACATCCAAACTAACCAGAATTTCCTGTGTTTTTGTCAGTAGCATCTGGTGATTTTAAAAAACTGCGATATAAGGCTGCAGATTCATCACAAAGGGCAAAGCTACGAAATATTCTAAATTCAGTGTACGCTTAAATGGATGATGATTTCTTTTTAGGGGAGCCT
>JAPQRN010000027.1:7338587-7354629 GCA_037367275.1 Coranthus polyacanthus
AGGTAACACACATTAGACAAACATGTTGTATCCCTTTAATTACCCTGACGCCACAGTCCAATTTGTTCCATCCCAGTGGAAATATTTTTATACTACTGTAATACTTCTCACAATAACATAAAAGATATCTAACGTGTTTGGCGTCGTTGCTCTGGCAAAGCAACTACATAAAACCAGGATTACTGCATGATTATTTTGTTTTGTTACATCAAGTCCTGCAGGTTTGGTCGACTCACCGAAGACTTTTAGTTCTGACATACACCAAAGAATCACTGTAAAGATACTTAAATGCACTCAGTAGTCCAGCCACATTAATGCTAAAAACAATCCGTGGTGCACTGGATCCATTTGAAATGAATGTTAGTGGAGCAGGAAAGTACAGATAGATTGATAGGTGTGAATAGGATGATTTACAAACAGCATCTGTGGAACTTGGCTCCTTCATTGGCCGATGACTAATATCATCTGCTTCTCAACTGGAATTAAAGAGTAGCGAAAACGATAGTTTAAATAAAAATTGCACATAAAATCTCCAACATTTGCAGTTCAGTTTCAGATTTATTTATTAGTGGAGTAGAGTTTGATGTTCAGTGATCCTTAGGTATTATTACTTTTACTTTTGGGATGGGTAATTTCTGTCATTGTCAATTTTTTTGTGATGTAGAAAATTGGTATAAGTATTGTTCAGGAACTGGTATCAATAAGCCCTGGTTGGCTTGTACAACTATGATACACAAGAAAAGAACCAGTTTCAAAGCCAGGTAGTGGTTTTGAAACATTTTGAACGATACCCAACCCTATTCTTTCTGCAGCACTCCAGAGACACACATTTTTACTTTGGAATTACTTGTGACTTGTGATATCTTCATCACTTCCCAGCCTCCCATGCTTCATTGTCTTGTTTTTGTTTTGTTTTAGTGTTTCCGCGCACTGTGCTGTAAAGGACCGCCGCCGCCAAGACCAGAGTACGATGTGGTGTGCATCGGCCTGACAGGTGCTGGAAAGACCAGCCTGCTTTCACGCCTCTGCAGCGAGGGCAGTGACGGCATTGTTCCCACCACAGGTATGTGCTAATGGCATGTTTTCTGAATTAAAAAACATGTTCTTAAACACAGAATAGCCCCATCTCCCATCCCTCACACACGTTCTTGAAAGCATTCCAAGCTCCTGAAATGCTTTTAATCCTTCAGGAACATGTTGTTCTCTGGATTAAAATCACAGATAGATTATATTATTCAGGTATTGCAGCTCTCCAATAGGGGGAAGCATGACTTTAGTATGTCTTCCAGAATCTCAGTGCTCATGCCAGAAATACTCTGCTGTATCTCACCAGCCAATACTCAGCTTCTTTCTTCTAGTCAAGTGGGAGACTGGTGTTAAGTATGTCCAGAAGAGGAGGCTTTAGGGCCAGAACATCACTCTCCTGGTAGTCGACGCTCTACTTTCCATATACGCAATACAATTCCTCATGGACACGGACATTCCTCTTCCCTCTCCTGGCTTTATCAGTGCTGAACTGTTTGCAGAAGTCCCATTTTAGATGTAATCATTGTGCACTTTAACGACTAGAAGCTAAATATAAAGTAATTCCCAAACGTACTGCTTGTAACTGTTAGTATGTGTCTGTGGAAGGGGTGAGGGAACATGTGTCTGCGCCTGCTGCTGAGGGGGCCTTAATAGTTCAAATATGTTGATTACTTACCTTAGATTTTTAGTGATCTTCTCTGAAATGAGATTTAGCTGTCAACACCGTCACCGTCAGCCAACATCCACAGAGAGAAGATCATGAAGATTAAGGGGGAAGTCTCCTGTGGCCCCCCTCTGGATGATTCTGCGCTGTAGTAACGTGATTAAAGACCACATTTAGCACTTCCATCAAATGTTTAGAAAATCATAACTGGTCGTCTCTCCCAACTCTCCTTCTGTTTGTGAACGTTACCAAGAAAGAAATTCCCACAAAGGCAATTTAGCATCTTTTTGACAGCATTACTTTTCTCTTTTCAGTGGCTTTTTTCTTTACATTTTCCCACCGTTTTCAACCCTAGGATCAAACCACATAATGCATGGTATCACTTTAGACATTAGCTTCATCCTCCCCTAACTCCAGCATAGAACAAAATACTTTTCTGTTTAGTGTTGCTTGTTTTTCTGTTTAACTAACCCGGACCACACAAAGTGTTCTCTTGTTTCGTTGATTTTTTTTTTTTAACAACACAAATATGTTGTCAGTCCTCTTTTGTGTTTGCCAGCTGTTTGGTTTGGAAAAGGTACACTAAATATCCCAGGGAAATGATTAAATAGATTATCTGACGTCCAGCTTTATAGTATTAAAATGTTCCCACTATTGACACAGCACTCTTGTCAACATTCTTTAAAGTTGACATTTAATATGATCACTTTACCGTTTCAAACACATGCCGTTCACACATGTACACAGTTGTGTTTCCATTAATTGAAGGGAAACTGCAGCGACTTATATTGCCTAAAGCATACATTTGCTAATATCAACCAGAATCACGTTGTGTCACCCTAACCCTAACTCTCACCTTAAAACAAGCCTTCACCCTAAAATGTAATGATTTACATTATGTCCACCATAACACAATTGGTACTCATACACACAATATATTTTGACTGTACATTCATAAATTCTCATGTTTCTCCTCTTCAGGTTTCAGCATCAAAGCAGTGCCATTTCCAAATGCCATCTTGAATGTAAAGGAACTTGGAGGTAAGAAATGAAAATATTTTTTCTTTTGTTCAGTTCGGTCACCAGAATAAAATGTTGCCATAGTATGTTTCTGCAAACCATGGTTATATATAATATCAGCAATTCTGAACTAAAAGTAGGTTTCATAGTGTTGTGTCTGTAACAGAAATTATGAGAAATATGTTTACTTCATGAGTTTTATGATTAGGATTAGGCACTGACAGCACTTAGACAAAGATCCCAGGGCATGGTTTAATATGAAAAGGTTTGCAAAGATGTGATTTTGAAGAAAAAAAAAAGTAGTTGCTTTTCCATCCAGCTGTTTTTAATCTCATTTTCATTTTGCACTTAAAAAGGTTTTACACTTAAGAGAGGTAGAAAAGTTGTAAGCAGTTGTAAGTGCAGTGAAAAGAGATTTGGCAAATCATTGTGTGTGTGTGTGTGCGCATGTGTGGACCAATAATATGACTGCAACGTTCCCTCCTTTAATTCAAGAGACAAACAGAATTGGCATATTAAATGGGAAACAGCAACGAAATGCCATCATACAAAGACTTTGACAAACCATGGCCAATTCTGAGAAGCAAAGTGGAAGAGTTTGAAACAATGTTAAGTGATCTGAACCAGCGGTTGGTTCAGGATGTAAAAGCTAAAGCCAGCTTCAGGTTATTTTTTTCCATGCATCTGTCAGCTCCTCATTCAACAGCTCAAGTATGACTCTGACGTAAATGTGATTTTCTGACAATTTGGTTCAATTTGCGCTACATTTGGATGGAAACCTGCCTAATGTATTTAGTAACATTTAAACCAACCCGTGATCTTTTCCTAACAATAACCAAAACTCGTTTACTGCCTAAACCTAAAGACTTATGGGAGTTGGGATTGGAAAGTTGGTAAAGTTCTGGATTTTGTATTTCCACCATCCACGTCATTCAACCTCCTACCTATTGAGGAAGGCAGCAAAGTAACGGTTCCTTCAATGACAAATCACTTTGAGATAACATGTATCCATGGTTTCCAGAAATACAAAACGGCAACAGTTTTCCTGGCGACTGGGTTGCTTTTGCTTACATGATACTCAGTTTTAATGTGTGGGTGAGTGTGTGGTGGGTGCAACAGAGTGCTCCATGACTGATGTTTTCTTGCAGGCCAACCGGATGTAAACAGGTTCATTAGATACAACCAAAACTAACTTGAAGTCTACCGAGTGAAATTGTAAATTATATCCTGTATTAAAACTACAGACATTCGATGTATGATATAGTATTTACCAACCTACAATGATTTGAGCACAAGCCCATTCAAGTGTCTGAAAGGTGCTTTGAGGCTCTAAAATCCGTTCTCATATCCCTATCTTATCTGTCAAAATGAACCGCTTTTACTTTTACTGTTTAAGCGTGTTGTTTTTACCTTCATGTGGACAGACGTCACACCTGTTAGTGTTTAGTAAAGTGGCTGCACCGTTATTCCTGGAAGTGCTCAGCACTCGAGAAAGCCATCTAATAAGCACAGATGAGAGATGTTGAGGCAGAGACACAAACAGAACGAACGCAACGCTCGTCATCCAGTTCTTAAAGCAAGTCTGAGCAGAGAGATGTATTAATGTCATCATGTTTTGTTTTGCTTTGTTTTTCGACCGCTAACATCATTTATGCGAGACATGTGACAGGTGTGGCGCATATTTTGAAGGCTCACCCAACCCAGCCTCCCGAAAAGACGAAAAACACTCACAGACACACACACCAACACATACACAAAGAGGCACCAGGGGACCACCAACGAGGGTGCTACCAAATTTGGACAGAGCGCATTGGGAGCTATTCAAAAGAGGTTTTTCTGAATTGGGTCAAAGGCTGTCTGGTGGGACATTATTGTGGTTGGAAAAACACTGGTCCCATGGATGACACGTTTGATTTAGAGAAGTTAGTATATGCTGCCACCACTGCAAAGGATGATGAAATCTGCTCTCTTTTCTGTCTGCCCCCCCTGCCTGGACCCTTACTCCTCTGCTCCTTTTCTTGTAAATACACAGAGTAAAAGAATTTGAGCGATTTATGGTGCCATCCATTATGGAAGGGTTACAGAGGGTAAAAACAAGCACATGATGTTTTGACGCCTCTACTGACTACTTTTTATTTGCTGTGCAGTATCAGATTTAGGCTTCGGTCTGAGGTGAAACCCTTCTGTTTGGCTGCATGAACGTGTAGTGTAGTAATTCCAAAAATATATGACGTAAATGCAGAGTCTGGAGAGTTGATCATGTTGCATAATAGTCAGGTTTTATAATAAGCCCATCAGATAGCGTTCTGATTAGAGTAACTTACCCAACACTTCCCATTTCACTCAATATTGTTTTTTTATTCTCCTTTCCCTAATGCTTTAAAACAAGCAAACATTCCCAGCTTAGTTTTGTTCTTTTGCACTGCATCAATGATGCAGAAAAATGATACAAGATGTGACGCACACCCATCAGTATTCCTGACCCCAAAAACTTGTTTTACACAATACCTTTGTGGCTTGTTTTCCTCACTCAGCCTTGAGTAAAGCAAGGGAGGAAGTGCTTGTTGAAAAGCGTGAAGGAGTGAAGCACTTCACCTATATTTTCTTCTTTTCCCAATGGAGATGCCTTTAAATGTCAGTGAGGTATTTTCCCTTTCACAGTAAGACATGTACAGAAAGTCTTGTGCATGTAGGTGACATTTCTGCATTAACATATCAAAATATGAATATGTCTGTTATTATAAAGGAGTATTAGGGCACACTGAGGTAAAAAAAACCAAAACAGATATTTTGAGAATAATGCCATAATATTTGGAGGAAAAAATTCACAATATTCTCAGAATGAAGTCATACTATTTTGAGAAAATGTCAAATGCGAATAAAGTCACAATTTTATCTGCATGGAATTTCTTAATAGGAATTAAGAAATGACATACCATCAAATAATGCAATGTAAACTGTGAGACTGATGGGACAGTTAGCGATAATGTATTTATTAAATACGAGTTTGGTCCAGCTGGGAATTTTGACAACTCATAATATGAAGACGTTGTTTCATTCAAAAATATGACTTTTTTTCTTGTAATAATGAGACAGACTGGTTTTTATTATTATTAATTTCTTTTGTTGTTATGAAATTAGGACTATTTTTTACTTTTGTCTCTTACTATTTTGACTTTTAATATTACAAATGTATCCTCTTACCATTCTGAAATGTAAATATTCTGATATTATGACCTATATTAGGACGCAGAGCTCATACTTCCGTTATTCTACATCAAATGTTTCCAACAATGTTAAATTTCAGAGAAATCTATCATTTATTCGATGTAATGGCCCTTTTCATTGGTTGCCTGTCAATAGTGACGCATGTCCTTTACAAACAGTAACATGTAATGTTACCGCTAATGCAGTTTCATTAGAATGAAATACATAACAAACATAATGTGATTATCCGTCACTGATCATAATGTGAATAAAACTCAAATACATGACCTCGTCTATAAACATAATTTCTGTCATGTTAGAACAACTCCCATGATACTGTGCAACTTCCCAATGTCACATCTTTTGTTATTGTTTTGATAGACACCCATAGAGTGGCAGAAATGACATACTGTGCATTTAAATTATGGGTCAGACTGATCATGTAATGCCCAAATGTAGATAAAATAGCTGTTTGTGAGCTCTTCATCATTTTGTTTAAACAATGTTCGTGAGAATCACCCATATATCAGTTAAAACCAAATTAAAACCGTCCCCACAAAAGCCCGAGCATTTGCACATTTCTTATTTTATCCTTGATTTTCGTGGCAGGAGTTTGATTATTGCACAACTCATTTCATCTGGGAGACAAGAGTGGTTTTACTTTAACAGAGAAAAGAGGGAACATAGGAAAACGAGCAAGTGTTGGGGTCAACACCTCTGGCATTTTATGCAGTTTGCAAACATCGATGTATATGAAGTTCCCAGAACTTGGCTCTTGGAGTCAGCTCTGGACTCTCTTCTCCTACTTGTTATTAAACAAGCTGTGGACCTTTGTGAGAATACCATAGATTACTCAACTGTAACTGCTAAGCCTGGGTATGCATTTTTAACCAGAGCCAGATATCACAAGAACAAGCTGACCCTCAAACCAAACCGAGACACAAAGCAGCCTGTGTGCAGGAAATCCTGATGCATGAGGCATGGAGTGATATATTACATTCATCAGACTATACGTTTTGTCTCACTCATGCATTTGTCCTTTAAGTCCCTGCTGTCTTGTTTTCATTTGCTCTCTGCTCTCTTGTGTCTGTCTCATCCTTTCCTTCCTGTTGTACATTACTTCTCTCCACCATTGGTACAGGATTGTGTTACTATGTGTATTATCGCTGTCCCTCTGTGAGCCTGTCTTTCAACCTTCACTTCCTTCTACTACAAGCTCCTCGCTGTGTATTGATTTGATTATATTGTCCAGGCTAATGAAATACAACCTCACCCTCTGTATCAGACTCTGTAAAACCCGTCTGTCTCATTATTCCTTCTGTTTATGTTTATATACAGTATTTTATATTTGATATGTATGAAACCTATGGTCAGTTTTCTGCAGTGCAGTCAGGGTGAGGGTTTTCAGGTCCTGCGTCCATTCTTGTGAACGCAATATCTCAGGAACATTTTGAGGAACTTTCTTCAAATTTGGCAAAAACATTTACTTGAACTCAAAGATGAACTGATTAGAATTTGATGGTCAAAGGTCAAGGTCACTGTGACCTCACAAAACAGTGCAAATATATGCAAATATGTTGAATATGGATGAATGATAACTAGAAAAAGGGACTGAAACCCGAAAAGCTCGCACAAGAGAACGTGAAACATTTATTCAGTTTCATAAGAATCACCAGCACCCAGTTGTGAAGTTCACTCAGTGTATTATAGTGTATTATTAGAGTAATGTACTCTGAATGCAGATGTGAAAATATGTGCATATTTTGTTAAAAAAAAAAGAAAAGAAAGAAAACCTCATGAGGATGTTGCATATGTGTTTACTCGCGTTTTTTTGTTTGTTTTTTTTAAAATAAAATTGCTTTGTTTGAATTCTGTGAAATGTGTCACATCTTCATGACCATAGGAAACTACTGGTCCCATGAGACCAGTTAAGAACCACAGGCAGAGTCACAGGGATTACACCAGAAAAACACATCCTGAGACAAAATTGGAAATCTGAATTTAAACTATACAATATTTAAGCAAGATCTCCAACTGGAACATTATCTTTGTACTTTAGATGACTCCATTTGGTGTTATTTGTCAATGTTCAGATGCGGGTCTAGTGGAATTCCAGTGTCAACAGGTAGATTTTATGGTATTGAATATGCCAGTCATTCATGTACACTCAGGAAAACTCGGTGATAAGTATCATTATCTGTTTGAATTTAATTATTTTAAGCTACAAAGACAGAAATATCTGCCTGTATATATAAGACTGAGACCAAATGTGTATAAGATGGAGAAGTTATTTAATTCTAAAGACATTTCCAAACTTGCAAAGTTTTGTAAAGAGATTGTATCTGCATTTGGACGTGGGTGATTCCTTGAGATATTTATTTTCTTACTTTTATTTATTATTTTTTTGCTGCATGAATGGGATGATTTGTTGACCTCCTGCCTTGTTTTGTGCCTTGTGTATGTTCTCTTTCTTACCCCAGGAGGGGTCTAATGAGAATAAATTAAACTAAACTAAACATCTAAAATCGAAAAGAACTGTTTTGCGATTGCATGGGAACCTGCCAACTTTTTCATTTGCTGGTACACTTTACAGATAACATGCAGATATCTATACAGTTAGTAGCAGCTGCACGTAACACATTCACACTCTTCATGCATGAACGACGGCATCGATCGATTTCCACTCACTCCCAAAACCGCATATATGTACGAAATTGAAGACACAAAATATTAATAGCCTTAAAAATATTACACAACTGTTGCATTTATGCTGCGACAATGCCAAGGGCCAACAAGATTGGGTTGAAAGTGAAGCCATTGTGGCAGTATGTTAAAGTGTAATCCCACTGACAGCCACTAGATGCTGGCTCCAAAAAAGTCCTGGCCCCCATAAACTTACACTGAACTTCTCTCTAGAAAAACTAAATCAGTGAAACATTCTGGTCCCATTTGCCTTGGAATGAGACCCTGTAATAAGTGTACTGATGGTCCTTTTGTAAATTATTCCTCCATTAAACAGTGTATTATTTACACATTTTGTTTAATGTGGAAAAAATACCACCAAGGATTTTATATGCCTTCAGGCTTTGCTTTGTGTATTTCCTCCCCATTGAAATCAGATACATTTAAAGTTTTACAGACTGAACTGCGAGTGTTGACAGCTTCATTCATAAGCTGTAAAGATCACTGTTGAGTTTAATTTAAGCAGATAATTGGTTGTTTTCTGCGTGTTTTGCTGCTCAGTTCTGACTGCGACGGTGTGTCGGTGAGAAAGTGGCATCAATGCCGACCTTCTATAGATCTTCTGTGCTGCTGGGTTGAAGATGTGACTGAAGCATCTACATATTCGAATTTGTAAATTTTTTGCAACATGTAAACTGCAACTCGGCTGGTTGGCCGAGGTGTAAGCCCACAAGGCATGGCAGGGATTTCAAACAGTGAACGAAATGCGGTGACAGCAGCGTGGCACGATGAAAGAACAAAATAATGAAATCCAAAGAAAAACTGAAGCTGAAATTTAAATGAATAAGTCCATTTTCCACAGCTGAACTGCAGACTTTGTAAAATTCAGACATATGTCCGCTCTAAAATAGTGTGTTCTCTTAAAACGTAGCCTGTCCTCACAGATGCCAAAAAGGCGTTGTATATCACCAATGTACTTGTTTTAAAAAAATATGGCAAGGGTAGCCGAAAACTCTGACATACAATAAATTCAGCTTTTACATTGCACGTTGTGCGGCAGTGAATTCTAAACACATTGTCTGCCTCCAGCAGAATTGTGCCTATAACCAGGTTTTTTAAAGTGCATTTAATCTTGTGTGCATGTAATAGTGATACTCAGTGGTCTGAACACAGTGTGACTGTTGAAGATGGACTAAAATTATTAAATTGTCTTTAAATTATCGCCACCAGTTGCCGAAGTGCAAGACTGTTTGAGACAGTGTCACCTGTATAGCAAATTGCATTAATTATAGCTAGCACGGAGAAAAGGATTTAGCAACAGAGCAGCAAAACTGGGCAACAACATTGTAAAAGGAACCTCTTTTGTGCTCATCTGAATGAAGTGTAATAAAGTCTTTTGAGGCGGTTGACATTGAGAATTTTGAATCTTTAGTCTGGCGAGCATTTGCTGCCCAGCTGGTGCCAGGTATGGGGATTAGGTGGGAAGGGCACCTCCGGGGACACAGGGAGGAATCTATTAAGCGTGTTGTCTGTGTGTGTGTGTGTGTGTGTGTGTGCATATGTCTGGACAGTGACATGACGTCAAGTCTAGACGGGCCATTTCACAGTGCGCCTTCATGCCACACGATGACAGCTGATGAAGTGGTCCTAATAATCACCTCTCAGTGCTGTTGTTCTGTAGTGTTGTTACTTTTTGAAAGAGTTGAGCTTTTTAAATCAACGCAGACTGGTGGATATTTGAACTTGAATACTTTACAGTACTGGGGACAAAGCTTTGCAGTATTATTCAGTCTGTGCACTATACTGGAAATCACATGGTTTATAATAAAAGGTGTGTGTTAAAATAGGCTAATATAAAGATGTATGTGCTCATGTTTGCAGAAGACTGGTTTAAAATGAGAATTAACATCAATCATGGATATGATATAAAGAAGGACAATGCCATCCCTTTCCATCCAGAGAAACAAATCTTGATATGAAACCGTGTATACGTGGAATATCTCGTCATATTACACAGGCCTATCACAGACCTATCATTTATTTTGTTGTGTCACAAATTACACTCTTTAAAGCAATATGTTTCATCATTTGGACATCACTTTGCATACTTCCAAATGACACCGATGCAGGCAGTGTTTTGTTTACTTATTATATTTTATTATAATTTTACTATAATATTTATTTAGAATATTTATTATTTGGATCTTGAGACTTTATTTTTTAAACTTGAAAGGTTTCGTAACAGTCATATATTATAGGTCATTTTTGTTTGCATCTGTAATTCGAATTGAATTGTGGCAAGGTGAGTCTTAGATGTTATACACTTCTGTTCACGTTAGTAGTAGTACAGTATGCCAGTGAAGCATCCAGTCTGCTTAACCCACAAAGAAGAAGAAGAACAGGCAAGTGTTATTGTCATGCTCTAAAAATAAAGAATAATTTAGAACCACAAATAACCGTCTGGTTTCTTAAACTTTCACTCAGGAGCTCATATCGTTGATTACAAACTGCAGCTTTACTGCTAGATGTCACTAAATATCAAACCCTGAAGCTTTAAGATGCACTGTGGGATCAACGCATACATGTAACTCATGCACTGTAGTTGAATGTGCTAAGGAGATATCTTCTCCTTCAGTATAAGTCCATCTTCTACACATACAGAGAACACAAGACGAGACGAGACGAGACGAGACGAGACAAGAGGCCAGAACATCACATGTAATCCTTTCTGCAGAGTATTCAGAAAAACATTTAGCAGTTTTGAGTTGACCACCAACAGGCAAAGGGAATATGTGGGCACATCTCTAAACAAAACCACTACAGCATAGTCATGGCATCGCAGACACAATGTGGTTACTATTACTATCAAATGGGACCAGTGTGCCTAGCAGGGAAGATTCTCTTTAGATAGGAAAAGACCCAACTCTAGTGAAATAATTTGTAAATTGTCATTTGAGTTTAAAGCAGATGCCAGAAGTCCCAGGCTGTTTTGATTTCAGAGTAGAGCGGTGTAACTGATCTCTATTTGAGGCCTCATTCAAGGATATGTACTCCATTGATGTCTTTTTGTTTTTGGACATGGTTAATCCCATATTTTACATCCCATAATCCCATACCTTATCTTCAAAGTGCATCAGCCAAACCAATTCCTTGATGTTAAAAATCTAAGAAATTGTTTACATTGTGATAATAGAGACAATGTCAAAACAGTATGTTTAAGTGTGGAAGGAGGCATATGGATATGGAAGTTATAAAGAAATTTGTACTAAATAGGCTGTAACTTTACAGATGCCAACTCCATTTATCATCCACATCCTATGCTTTAATGATGTGTATTCGAGACTAGGCTTTTTACTGACAGACGTTAGTGAGACTGCAGGTTGATAAGTGTATCAATAGCTGAAGTATTTTCCACCTCGCTGCAGCCCCTCAGCTCATTCTGCAATGAACTAAGCAAACTTTATTACTAGAGGCCTCCCTCACTAGTCCCACTGCTCCCTCCCATCCCATGTATTGTAGCTGTTTTGTTCAGAGAGAAAACACTGTCTGTTTTTCGTTAGGGAGACTTCAAAGAGGCTCGCTTTCAGTGCTTCAGCTTTCAAGAGCGAAAAAAGAGATGATAGACAGCATGTATGCGTTTTGTTCAAGCTAAAAACGGGCAAAAAATAGAAGGGACGGAAGGGCAAATTGTGTTTTTCAAGTTTACTGTAAATCAGAAACTGTACCTGCATCAATAACCAACGTCAAAGAACCTGAACAGTAGCATAATTTAGAGCAAATAGAAATACAGGAGAGTAGGTTTGAAGTGCACATTCCTGTCTGAAATGTAGATGATCACAAGATGTTTGAATTTGCAGATAAATTCAGAAACACAACTGAAGCAATGTCTGAATTCAATGAGAAGACTATCTGCTTTTAATTTATGCTGTTTAATTGCTTGCTGATGTTTTACTGGCATTTGCCTTTGAGTTTGGTTTATTAACTCATGGTCACACTTTTGTGAAGAAATAAGAAGTAACCTGATCACTGAAGCATCATTTATACTTCCACTTAAAAGATAGACACGGATTTGGCATCTCCATTCAGTTCCACGGTGAATTTTTTTTTTACGCAGAGTGTGTTGTTTCTATGGTATTTTTGAGAACCGTAGAATGCTTATGCTTTCTGATTGTATTTTAAGGTTAAAAGTACATTGTGTTCTATTTATACAAAGACGTAGAGCTTTGTTGTAAATCATTTTTTTCCTGACAAAAAGACAAAAAAAAGTTTGGATGCCACAGTAGTGAGGAGTAACACGTGCACTTGATGAACCAGAAAAAAGAGATGTAGTTGTTGTTTTTTTTTTTTAATACACAATGAATTATCAAATGTCTACAAAACACAGAACATATATATATATAATACAGTCATTATGATTCATGTCTCCCAGACCTCAAGTCAGCATAAATGTTGTACATTAATATATAGTGTGCAGTACATTAAATAAGTAATTCCAATCCTTGTTTCTCTTTGAGTCTTGCATGTCTTCATCTGTGAAATTCTGCTGGGCTGAGTGGGTGGGTGGGCTGGACGAGGTTTTCCTCTGATCAAATTTCTATCCGTTTGATTCCAGAGAGAGTTACTTACATCACATACTGACATCACCTACTTGTTGTTTTCCACACTCTGTTACTATTGTGTGTCGTCCTGCCATATACAGCTGTTGAAAAGTGATGCAAACACTTACAATGTTTTGGGTAAAGCTGAGGAAAATATGCCCCAGAACTGAAGCATGAGTTTGTAGTGCTTAACAATCCAAGATGGGATTAAATCCATCTTGTAAAAGTGAGAGATGCTGCTTTTGTTTGACCGACTTAACCTCAGAAGAAAACGTACGTAGTGCAGCAACAAGATACATATGTGATACTTCATTTTAACCGGTACTTGTTACTCTCTTGATCTCTCTCTCATGTTAGCTTACATTGTTGCAATTTGTGCTCACATAATAGACCAGCAGCTAAACTTATCAAGTCCATGTATGTAAAATGGATGTTGAAAGCTATTCTTTGTCCTTTGCACTTTGTAACTTTGTTTTTAAAGTTGGTATACATAAAGTAAATATTATTCTGAGATATGTAACCAAAGACAGTTAAGAACAAGACTGTTGGCTGGAGAGTGATTTCCTGTTTCAGTGTCTCATGGTTTCTCCACTTTCCTCCCTCTTCAGGAGACTAGAGGCAGATCGACCGATAAATCCCAAAGTCACCCAAGTACATATTGGACCTGTTTTTCACAAGCCACGTATCTTCTGAACATTCTCACATTAAAATGACATTTCTCAGACACATGAATCAGGAGAAAATTGACTTTGTTTGAGGCCTGTCTCAACAACTCTCACGAGATCTGGCAACAAATCTCATCTGAAGGAGGTAAAAGCGAGTCGGAAAATAAAGCGAATGATAATTATGATAAAAAGATGTTAGTTAACAGCAAACATTTTTTATATTAGTTTAGCATTATTATATTAATATTAAAATGCATATATTGCCATCCATCCACACAATGTTCTTGACCGTTATGACCAATGAGGAGACAGGATGTGAACGGTTTCATATCATTGGTGGAGTGTACGCTGCACCGACTTTGTATATAGAGGATCTTTGATGTAACACTATACAGCATCGGTGACAGGACCATATATACAGTAGTGTGTGTTGCAAACTATAGGTAGGTTTCCATCCAGCAGATTTTCTCTCTCTTCAAAATATCGCAAAAACGTTTTTACACATGGGAGAGGTGGAGACGCGTTATTTGTGGTTTTAAATTATTCTTTATGTTGAGAACATGACAAACACTTGCCAAGTAGTTCAACATTTCAGAAATATATAGAATAGTCAAAACAATTACAATGAGAAAATGTTTGTTCAACCTCAAGACATACATACTGTAGAATTAAATTAAGTTAAAAAGTCAACTAAAATGATAAAACACTGAAACATTTCACTTAGCTGAGAATGTAAACAAAGTAAATCCAAGACAAAAATGTATTATCATTATTGTCATATGAAAATATATTGTGACAATTGTCATCATTTTATCACCCAGATTTCTTAAAGATTCTCTATGAATTCTTGATTCCGTCCAGTCTCCTGTTTGTCTAGAGCCATTCATTCATAATTCATACAGCCACAGCTTACCCAGTGAATGAAAGAGGCGATAAATCACTACTACAGGGTCAGTGCAACACATGACTTTTATCAACATGCTGCTTTTGTTGTTGGTTTTTGACTAATGAACACTGAGCAGAATCTAAAAGTATAAATTCAGTCATTTTAATTGTAATGTACATAGAAAGAAAATGAAGAGAAGCGTTAAATGTCAGTAGGAATGAAGTGGAACTCTTATGAGAGTCTTACTCGACGAATGACAGAGGGTTGACACTCAGGATGTCAGTTTGAGAAGTCCTCCTGTCAGACCAATAGGTGGCAGAAGTCGCCAGTGAGATCTGATGAGACATGACGGACATTCCACCATTTCCAGGCAAAAGATGAGAGAAACTTCCCTAGTCATTGTCTCAAGTGCCACTTTGTCTGATAGGTTTCCACTCCAGTCAGAGGTGTGAGCAGAAAGAGTGGGGGAGGAAAAGACGGAAAGGAAAGGAGGGAGAGAGCGAGGGGAGGGAGCTAAATGTCACTGAGAGCACGTCGTGATGTTTAAACATTTGCCAGCCTCACAGTTCGTCATTTCTTGGCAATTCTCTTACTATGAGCAACAATAACAAAACAACAGTTCACGAGTTTGCAGAGGAAGTCACCTAGCCAAACGGAAGAGGAGCCTTTTAACCAGAAAAGTACATCCTGAAAAAACATTTACTCTCTTGCATGTGCAGTGGCATAGAGCCCTTGTAGTGAGCATTTTAAAGCAAATATATATATAGTGAAATATGATTACATAGGAAACATGTTAGGAGAACGTGACAGCAATGACATTTTAATAAATTGTGTCTTATATTGCGATAGGATCAGAAAGTTAGGTGAAATACAAACATACGCCATCTAAGCTACATGAAAATTTAGAAGGAAAAAAAATACACCTCAATTCAGAATTCATCCCATGTCTTTTGAAACGTCTAACAAAAGAGGAAACAATGAAACAATCCACAACTAACAACAAAAACCTCAACAAAAGACACAGAGTGATATACCAACACATTATACAACAACACATAACACAAAATGGGGTTATACACTCACCGGCCTCTTTATTAGGTCCACCCGTTCAACTGCTCATCAATGCAAATACCTAACAGGACAATCACATGGCAGCAACTCAATGCATTTAGACACGTAGACATGGTCAAAACGATCGGCTGAAATTCAAACCGAGCATCAGAATGGAGAAGAAAGGTGATGTAAGTGACTTTGATCGTGGTGTGGTTGTCGGTGCCAGGCGGGCTGGTCTGAG
>JAPQRN010000027.1:7359375-7369681 GCA_037367275.1 Coranthus polyacanthus
ATCAGAATGGAGAAGAAAGGTGATGTAAGTGACTTTGATCGTGGTGTGGTTGTCGGTGCCAGGCGGGCTGGTCTGAGTATTTCAGAAACTGCTGATCTACTGGGATTTTCACGCCCAACCATCTCTAGGGTTTACAGAGAATGGTCTGAAAAAGAGGAAATATCCAGTGAACGGCAGTTGACGCCAAAGGTCAGAGGAGAATGGACAGACTGGTTGGAGCCGATAGAAAGGCAACAGTAACTCAAATAATCACTCGTTACAACTGACGTATACAGAAGAAAATCTCTGAACGCACATGTGCAACCTTGAAGCAGATGGGCTACAGCAGCAGAAGACACACCTGGTGCCATTCCTGTCAGATAAGAACAGGAAACCGAGGCTACAATTCACACAGACTCACCAAATTAGACAACAGAAAACTGGAAAAAGTTGCCTGGTCCGATGAGTCTCGATTTCTGCTGTGACATTCAGATAGTAGGGTCAGAATTTGGCATGAACAACATGAAAGCATGGTTCCATTCTGCCTTGTTTCAGTGGTTCAGGCTGGTGCTGGTGGTGTAATGGTGTGGGGGATATTTTCGTGACACACTTTGGGCCCCTTAGTACCAACTGAGCATTGTTTAAACACCACAGCCTACCTGAGTATTGTTGCAGACCATGTTCATCCCTTTATGACCACAGTGTACCATCTTGTGTATCATCTTTCCAGCAGGAAAACGCACCATGTCACAAAGCTCACTTCATCTCAAACTAGTTTCTTGAACATGACTGTGAGTTCACTGTACTCAAATGGCCTCCACAGTCACCAGGTCTCAATCCAATAGAGCACTTTTGGGATGTGATGGAATGGAAGATTCACATCAAGGATGTATAGTCGACAAATCTGCAGCAACTGTGTGTTGTTATAATGTCAGTATGGACCAAAACCTCTGAGGAATGTTTCCAGCACCTTGTTGAATCTATGCCACGAAGAATTAAGGCTGTTCTGAAAGCAAAAGGGGTCCAACCCAGTACTGTACCTAATAAAGTGGCCGGTGAGTGTACATTACAATGCTTACACAATTAAACTAATAATGTCATCGTTATAGATTGTGCTTGACCTGTATAAAGTTTGCACCGATGTTTTAATATGAGAGAATAAAAATAAAATCTGTTTCAGGATCATTCTGATATTTTTTCTCTACTGGAAACTACTTACTACTTACTTACTACTTACTACTTTTGTATTGAAGTAGTAACACATCTTAAATTCTCTTAAAACTCCTGTTGGCTTGAAAGCTGGTTAAAGGAACTTTGTAGGTTCCTCAGAGGCTGTGTTCAACTTGAATTTGGTCAATAACTTCCAGTAGAAAAGAAAGGAGTAAGATGGAAGCCAATGGTAGAAGAGCCTGTGTAACATGGAGGATGTGATGAGCCTGTCATGGTTTGTGGTGTTGAGTGAGTTTGTCAGCATCAATAAGGAGAAGGCGACAACAGCGGCTGTCATCAGGCAGTCAGTCCTCGATTTAAGAATGTTGTGGGGTCTGTAGTAAAATCGTAAGAATTAACTAGAAGTAGTGCATTTATATTATGCAGCAGGGCAGAAAAAAAGAAAGCACTTTTGAGGCGAGTTTGTGACGAGTATCTTCTTCAAATTCCTTACACTGAGTTTCTATTAACTAAACCATTGTCTGTGGATGTTCTTGCTCAAAGTTAGCACAAAAAAGGAAGATGAACTGAGTGTGGGGTGGCTCTGAAAATTTAGAGACTCCATTTGAGTAATCCAGTGAGTATGTGGTTTTACTTCAAGGATTTATCAAAAGAAACACTCGAGTCTTATAACAATTACTTACCGAGCAGCTGAGGAATTCATATGAAAAAAAGAAACACGTTGGTTTTGGTTTTAAGCAAAACAAGGGGAAATACTTTGAGTCTTCACTGTGATTATTACTTTTGCTCGCGTTCTGTAATTATTCTTCACATTAAAGCTGCAGTCGACAGAAATGAGGGAAAAAAAGACAGAATTTGAAAATGCACACCTCCTCCTCCTCCTCCTCCTGCAGCTCTCTCCTTTGTATACTAACTGTATATAAAAATAGATGACGTGACACTGTTTCATGCTACTATAGAAAAGTATAACCAAAGGGTAGAAGAGCAATTGGTCATTAGAACTGTCAATCACCCAAATCTCCTCTAGTCATAGATTAGAGGGGGAGATTTTAAAGTCTGAAAACAGAGCAAAGAGGAGGTACACAAGTCTAGACAACTTAAAGTACAAAATGCTTAAAGGTTATTATGGAATTTTTGCCCAATGACACCAAAAAATACTGCCTACTGAAGCTTTAATGAACATTTCTCCAAACATTACAGCAGTATTTTTAAATCTGTTTTCCTCAGTATTTATTCTGTATTCTCACTAAAAATGTGTCATTGGTCAAAATGCTCTAATATAAAAAAATTCTATTTCTACTCAATCCCTTTTCCTGTTTTTATGAAAAGGTGCAAAAACACTGCTGATAACCAGTACCTTGTAACATTAACAGTTCCAGAAGTTGACACATTAACTGCCGTCCCGTCTCTTTACAGGAGCTGACAACATCAAAAAATACTGGAGTCGGTACTACCAGGGCTCACAGGGCGTAGTGTTCGTACTGGACAGCGCCTCGTCGGATGAGGACCTCGAGGCGGCACGTAACGAGCTGCACTCTGCCCTGCAGCACCCGCAGCTCTGCACGCTGCCTTTCCTCATCCTCGCTAACCACCAAGACAAACCTGCCGCACGGACGCCAAACCAGGTAACACAGCTGTTTACAACCGCTGCTCATCCCCCCTGGTCCGTTCATCTCCAACATGTCTTTCACATGTGTAGCAAGCACTGCAGCTTCCACCATGGCATGAAACATGATCTGTTTGAAAACACGACACCTGATGCAAAATACATTTCTTTACTCACATGTAGCACTAATTTTATATACATTTTTCTTTTGTCTTTAGGATTTATTTCATTCACATTGTCAAACACATACAAAATGTTTCAGTGTTTTCATTTGTTGAATAAGAACTCAGATTGCACTCATTGTCTCTAGTTTGATTTAATTACTGTATTTTGATGTAATCAAAAAATCTTTTCATCATGTTGTCCTTTACACGTTTTTTTTTCTTTTCACTGTAGTTTTCTTCTTGTTGCATCTTTTACATCGCTTTCATCTTCTCGTCTTTTTCATCTTGTCTTTTTCATCGTTTTCCCTTTGTTACGTTGTTTTTGTCTTGCTCTTTTCAACTTCTTCTTTTATGTAATTTTTATCTTGCATTTTTTACATTGTTTTGGTCTTTCTGTGTCTTTTATGTAGTTTTTGTCTTTTTACACCTTTTACAAATAATTTGAGACCACAAATAACTGTCTGGTTTCTACAACTTTCCCTCAGGACCAAAACTCAGCCTTTAAACTTAAAGCAATGATGATTTGAGATTGATTGGTAATAATAATCAATATCAACTTAATTTTTTGTCATGATAACGTATTGACCAGCCCTACTCACATGTGTAGCTGTACACAGCTGATGACTGTTGAAGAGTTAAGAGTGACATCAGCTAATGTGTTGTTGGTGACATTGGTGGTCATTATCTGTTATGTGAATGTTTTAGAACTGCACTATGTATGAGCAACAACTGTAAAGATTTCACCTAAATATCTAACGTAACAGTTGACCATCATCAGAGGGGATTCTGAACTCCTTCAAGTGAAGCTGGATTTTCTGATCTCAGTTCTCTTTGTAAATACATTCATGTGTCTCACAGGGTTAGAGAACATGCAGGGCATGTGTTTCCAAGATGCTTGCTTTTTATCCTTGCCAGTAAATGGTCCATGAAACAGCTTTTGGGCTGTGGAACACAGATTCCCCCACTTTTTTTTTTTGGTTGGGCTGTGGTATTTTCTACCCTTGAATGAGTCTTACTAGGCCAGTCAGCTTAGCATTTAATCTTCAGACGTAAACTGTGAATTATAAATAAAATAGTCCTAAATTTCTGCAGGTCCTTTTAAAAAGTTTAAAATCCAATAATCTGAATTTTAGGACTCAAAATGTATAAAGGTTCACTGTGTAAGATTTAGGGACATGCAATTGCAGAAACAGGATATAATATTGATCATAATGTCAAAAAGTCTTGCCAGAATTATAACATAACATTACATTATAATACATTACATACATTATATTATTCAAAATCTCAATATATTTTGAAAATGTGGTGTTTTAAGTTTAGATTCTACATGCCATCCTTATTTGAGTGCCTCTGTATAATTGTGACAGGTTAGATACTGATACGAACACTGAGCTGAATCCTCACTCTGGTGTCATTGCTCTGTTTTGTGTGTTGTCTGAAAGGCTGCAGACTCCAGATTGTGCTCTTCTAATCCTCTCAGTATATTGACTAAAAGTCAGAAGCAATGTTCTTCTGACTGTCTTTTTTTTTTCTTTGCTGAGCAGTTTGCCACTCCACCAACCGACAGGCTGTAATAGTTAGAAGATAGTAGAAATGTCATGGAGTAGTCATGGAGTAGTAGGTCATGTCATCACCTTCCCTCAGGACAGAATTAATCACTGCTTGTGGAGGCAGAGACAGAATAGAGCACAACTGTTCTGTCTGTCTCCGTGTCTGTCCTCCATGCTGCTAGCCGTTGCCGTAGCGTCAGCACTGCAGTAGGATGTTATGGCTTGCATTTCCACTGCAATGCTCACTCATGTTTCAGAAACCTGGAACTTCACTTTCCCGTACACACCCACACACAAACGTATACACACATACATCATCAGCAGAGGCCCATTTTAATGTTTCTAAAAGATAACTAAGATGGATGCCAAGAGAGCAGACCATCTGCATTTCCAAGCCCAGACCACCAGTGTTGCTGCTCTTTAGTGATGTGAAATCTGCACTGGGAAATGAGAGGGAGAAAAGTCGTATACCAGACTCTGCTGTTACGACCCAAACGGAATTGGTTTGAACCAGAAAATCAGAATTACTCTATCTGGATTGGTTTAGGCCACTATAGTCACAAAAACCCAATAATCTTATATATTGATATTTTAAAGGGGACTTATTGTACCCATTTTAACAAGTTAATGACGGTCTCACATGTCCCCATGATGTGTGTAAAGCTTCAACTCAAAATATCCCACAGATCAGTCACTGTACCATGTCTGTATACTTTTTCAGGCCTGTTACAAACCATAGACAAAATATAAAATCTCCGTCACAAAGCACGAGTTGTTACCAACATCTCCACCATCTTGGGAGGGGACAGCTACACACTGCACTGCATGAGGTTTTACTCTAAATAGGACCATGTCTTCTTATTAAACAGGAGATTAGAAATAATGGCCTCCCTCTAATACAAGCTTCCTTCAAATAAAGGCCTGGTACCATCTGCAGCTGAGGTAAATAAAGGGCCCCAGATACGGTATGTTCCAAACAGGCTGTTTCAGTGTCTGTCACTCTAAATGCAGATGAGCACATTCACAGATATCCAAACACTTGTATCAGGCTCAGTTATCTGAAAAGCCTGCTTTATAGTTGAAAAAGGCTCGAAACCCTTATTTGTCACAATATGTCCCCTTTAAATGACAACTACAACACTGGTGTCTTTTGTGGCCCTCATAATTTAGCCACTAATTCCACTCTGTGAGTTGTCCACACTGGCCACAGGCCTAAGCGTGACATATCCTCTGCTATATTTGACCTGCCATTGCATCGGCCTCCGTTAAGTATCGACTTTGCGTATTTACAAACATTGATAACAGGTGAAAGCAGCTAATAGGTTAAGAGGGATGAGATGGATGTTGCCTAAAGGTACTTTAAAATATGTTAGGAAGGTTCACAGTTGTTAGTAAATGAAGGAAAGGAATTTCTAACATGAGCTGCACATAATAGAACATATGGACATTTATGCTTTGAGCTGCTGTTTTATATTTATATTGTGTGTGTTCTGTCTTTCTCTCCATCATATTTGAATGTACAGTAAAGGAAAGCAAATACAAAGGTACTGTTCAGCTATTCCAATATCTAATAATTTAGTTGATTTAAATTGTGATCATATTTTCAGTTTTTTTTCTACAACATTTCAATTCTATCTTAACCTTACAATATCTGTATTGTCTTTTTTTGGCATATTATTCAACCCTAATCTTGAAGTTGTTGAAAAGAATATACTCACTATACGATTTGGACTCGCAGGCAGGTCCAGATATTGAACCTTTTAGATATCTCTCAGTCATCTGCAACACATCTGTGCATATCTCGGATCACATCTTTGAAAATTCACATTCACGATTTGCCTCTCACTTGGAGCTTTTGTGGGTGATCTCCAAAAACTGTCATCAAGTGAAAAATAGGAGCTAAAGTCATGTAGTGTAAACGCTGCCTTATTCGGCATGGTTTCCTGTTAGTATATTCTTTGTGTGACGCTTTGTGTGTTTGAAATGACATGGTTTTTTAGTGTTACCATGCCCGTGTGTGCATATTTCTATCTGACTCATAACTGTGTCACCAAAGGAGCTTAGTGTTCAGTGACTCATAAGTAATGTTTGAAACAAAATCTGAGACAACAAGGAAAGGAATCATTGACTCCACCTCTTCTCTAACACCTTGTTTGTTTGTTAGACTGTATGAAGCTCATAAACGATGTAATATCCTTTTGTTTCTCATCAGTAAAAAAAACAAAAAAAAAAAAAACAGGTGAGTCACAAGCCAAGAGCAAGAGGGCAGAGTCTGTGTGTGTTAAGTAAACATTTGTTCAGCATCCACAGGGGTCTCTTCCTGCAGTTTATTTTCTGTTCTCCTCAGGTTCCCATGATATCACTTCTAGTACACTTTAGAGGGGATCACACTTCAGTTATGGAGACCTGGACTGTGCATCTGGGGAAAATTTATGAAGAATTAAATGAGTTATATTAAATGTGTTTTAATAAAAAAACAAAGATTTAGGTCATGAGGTGCTTAAATGCATAGGAAGGCTTTGTTTAGCTCGCTGAATTTGAAAAAGATGTTAGCTGTACTATGATCATAGAAGTACTTGTAAAAAGTATTTTTTCAGTGAATTGTAGAGTCTCTTGGTGGTAGTGCAGCCGCTAAGGCACATTGCTCCTTAGTCCTCCAACTTGTGCAGGGTTTGTCTTCAGGAAGTTTGGGAATATTTATGTGTTGGCATTATTTATTAATAGAGGTTGTCAAAATGCTCTACTGTAGAGCTCAAGTCCTTAATATTAAATGAAAATTCCTCTCAAAGTACCCAGGTATACGTCACAAACAGGTGGTGAACCACTCTCAGCCCTGGCTGGTAATATGGTAAGTGCAGTGTCTCCTCAGCGGCGGATAAAAGCACAATTAAAGATATGCCACTTCCTATCTGTAGACCTCTATCATCCCCAGCAGTAACAAAACCTCATAGTGAACCTGAGCAAGTGTCAGTTTGAATGCTTCACTTTGGAAAATACATATCGCACACAGTGTCACTCATTTATTCAGGTTAGTCAGGAATGTGTGTGCCTGCACTGTGGGTAACCTCTGACATGAATCTGCTAAAAGTTGAATTTTTCCAGTGATATTTTGTTCTTAAAACACTGGTGTGTTTCCTGTGTTGGGAGTTAACAGCACTAAGGCTGGAACTGATCAAAAATGCTGAAATGGTCAGTTGATATTAATAATTAGCACAATTATGTCAAATTATTATTTGTGTTCAGTTTAGAGGCTGACTCTTTGTCCTGACTAAGAAACTATTCTTTATGGTCAGAACATGATAAACAGCAAATCATTTCACAAATCTGGAGCCTTCTAGTAGAACAATCAAAACAATCACAATAAATCTTTCTTCAACATAAAAATGTCCAGGCATAAAATTGAAACAAACATTGAAACATTTTGTTAGTGTTTTAGCTGACAATGTAAACAAAATAAACCCAAAAGACAAAAGAAAAATTAATATTCTGATATCAATTATTATTTTCTATATAAAATGTTTTAGGGCGAATTACTTATATACTATAAAATGCCTGGTGTTGTTTAATGTTGTTTGATATCTAATTTCAATACCTAGATCTCTGCATGCAGCACGCTCATACTACTTTAATACATTTGTATGAACAACATTATGTCCAACTTCAGTTTGTTTTAAATCTGCGAAAAAATGCAGAGAAGCTGAAAAATGAGACTAAATATTTGTACCATTCTATACTTTTGTTTTTGTTGAATTTGGTGTTTCGAAAAATGTATCGTATTGAAGCCTAGGTATCGGTATCGACATTTTTGAACGATACTCAGTCATGAACTGCACAACACATTAAAATGTGTAAAGTGTACAATCAAATGAGGTAATGTTTTCTCCCCAAATTTAAATCCAATAAAGTTAACATCATCTATTGCATTAAACCGTTTTGTTTCAATGAGCACACCTAAAACCTGTGCCGTCTGAGAGGTCTTCTCTGGATCCTATAGCACTACCAGAGGAGGTCACGTCCACTGAACCCACATCCAGCCCACGTGTCTTTTTTCATAGGACTCAAAAAGGTATCCTACATGACAACATACATACCGAGTATGTTATATTTGTTTTCATTATTTATTAGAATTTCCATTAGCTTTTTGCTAAGTAAACTCAAGCCCTGCTAAGGGTCAATGCACAGACAGTAGCTTTTGAGATGTTTTGATCCAGTGCAGCTACTTCACTGAAACTTGTGCTTAGAAGCGTCATACTATTCATTAAGTCATTTCTGGGTTAGAACCATAACAGTGTACAAAGCCAGAGATGATTGAGGACCTAGTTATCTGAATGTAGTGCTGACCCGTAAATCGCATTTTCAGCATTGTCACATGTGTTAAACACATGATAAAAGACTGCCTGAAATGCTATGAATAAGAATTATTATTGAATAGAAGATGAGATTAAAGATCCCTGACCATTGTAACACTTTGAAACTAATGTTTTCAGCAATGTCCATAGCTCTTGATCCAACCTCGTAATTTGCCCCAGTGAACTCGTTCCGGATCCATCCTAAGTAATTCCTTTCAAATGTTTAAACGATTTAAGCACGTCTAAATGTTTAGTAGACAGGTCAGTCTAAGCTCAAACAAGAAGTCATCTGTAAGGCTTTGTATATACCATGTGTGATGCATGGACATAATGCTGCAGGTCTTGCCACAGTTTTCTCCTTCAATCCTAAGACTAGTGCCTTTCACAGGGGACTATGCTTGAATACCCTATAACATCAAGACCTGTCTCCAACCGCTGTGTCGCACATATATGAGGGCAAGTCTCAATGTGTCTGGATCTTCTGAGATTGAATTTGGCATGCCCGTAAATCTGACACTTTAGTAGTCAGTAGTATATGAAACATATACTTGTCTATTGGCTGATATAGTGTATGCCTTTAAAAGATTAGTCACTCTGCAAAGATTTAAATGTTTAAAGTCAAAATTAACATTAGTAGTAGAAAATAGTATAGAATTGATAATATGTAATTAGGGTTTTGTTAATGAAATTGAAATTAAAAAAACTGCCATATACAGGCAGATGAAGGAAAACCCTGAGTAACTTCATGAATGCAGATACTTCCATACAGGTGCACTGTATAGTACAATTAAGCTATTAACAACTGGTCATGCTCATGTACAGAAATGCTGACCAGGCCCAGATGATTCTGATTTAGATGAAGATGGCACGTAGAAAGGATCTAATTGACTTTGACCGAGGTTTTGTCGTTGGGGAATGGAAGGTAGTACCTGGAACTTTTAAACTTTTGTTCCAAAACTCAAGTCCCAGAACCTAAAAGATTTCTTCAGACTGTTTGTCTGCATTTACACTGTGGTCTAAAGTCCCACAAATATTAGGCAAATGTATGAAAAAAAATAAATCCTACTGGATTTTATCCTCAGCGTAAATATGGCAATAAGGCCTGGACTTCATCATCGGTCCATTTGTCATATGCTTTCTTTCTAAAACTCTGTGGTAATGTGTTGAAGCACAATGAAAAGCTGTAACTACAGCTTTTGAAAAATGTTGGCTTAAATACTGTAAAATGTTGTAAGTACTAACCAATCAGACATGTTCTTGGGAAAAGTTCCTGCAGTGGAAATGTGGTCGTAGACTGTGCATGTGTGACATACACCAACAGAATCGTACAGGTCTGAATGCTTATCTTACAGTGAGGGCATCTGCCAGCTCTGTTGTCCTGTGGTTGCATTTTGCTGACATGTTTTGGGTCCCCACGTCTCCTCAGGAAAGGGTCACAAATCAATCCAGAATTGTTCTGAGTGATCAGCCTCTATGATGATACAT
>JAPQRN010000027.1:7373405-7397402 GCA_037367275.1 Coranthus polyacanthus
GAAGTAAAAATAAAGAGAGATAATGAGGTTGCACAAGTGTGCACACCCTCTTATGACTGGGGATGTGGCTGTGTTCGGATTTAACCAATTACACTCAAACTCATGTTAAATTGGAGTCAACACACACCTGTCACCATTTAAAGTGTCTCTGATTAACCCCAAATAAAGTTGAGCTGTTCTAGTAGGCTTTTCCTCACATTTTTATAGCCACATCTTCCAGCACAAGCCATGGTCCACAGAGAGTTTCCAAAGCATCAGAGGGATCTCATTGTTCAAAGATATCAATCAGGTGAAGGATACAAAAGAATTTCCAAGGAATTAAATATACCATGGAACGCAGTGAAGACAGTCATCATCAAGTAGAGAAAACAAAGCACCACAGTGACATTACCAAGAACAGGACGTCCGTCCAAAATTGATAAGACGAGAAGAAAACTGGTCAGGGAGGCTGCCAAGAGGCCGGCAGCAACATTGAAGGAGCTGCAGGAATTTCTGGCAAGTACTGGCTGTGTAGTACATGTGACAACAATGTCCCATCTTCATATGTCTGGGCTATGGGGTAGGGTGGCAAGATGGAAGCCTTATCTCACCAAGAAAAACATCCAAGCCCGGCTTCATTTTGCAAAAAGACATTTGAAATCTCCCAAACGCATGTGGGAAAATGTGTTATGGTCCGATGAAACCAAGGTGGAACTTTTTGGCCATAATTGTGTCATTTTTTTACATCATAAAACCTGGCATTTGAACAGGGCTGTGTAGACTTTTTATATCCACTGTATATTTTTTGCGTTTATTCCAAAAATAAAAATGAATATTCCACTAATATTCCTGTCTATATGCAGCAGTGCATACTTCACTTAGGAATGCCCTGAAATGTTGCAATCCTGTCAAAAGATGGAAAAGTGTCCGGAGCTGCTTGTGCCGTTTGGCTTCTTGGGTTAAAATAGATTTTTTGTTTAGTTTTCCACCAGTTTTGGACTTGTTTACCAATGCAAACACAGCCTCCCTGTTTCATTTCTTCATCTACCTTCTTGAAAGGTTTATGATATTTGTTACTGGTTTTTCATAAAATATAATAGTAGGTATCTTTCCTTTTGGTCATGCATCTGTACTACAGCATTGCAAACTGGTGGCTAGTTGGTTTGTACAATTCACAGAGCTGGCTGTAAACAGGAGGCTATGTGTCGCAAACTGCAGTAAAAGGCCAAACTCAGATTCATCTTCCAAATCCAGTGTGTACTTATCCAAAGAACTCTCTTAAAACTGGAATAATACTAGAATGTCCCACATGTCGTAGGGTGTTTTTACACCTGCAGTTCATTTTGCCCTGGTCTTAATCATTTGAGTTTGTAAATTTGGAGCATTTCCCCCCTTCCAGTCCAGTCTTTTTTCATAAGTTTGGAAAAAATCCACTAAAACACATCATTGCAAATCCTGTGAGAACATCACTCTGCTTTTTGGTCAGATATGTCTCGGGGGGAGTAAGAAAGAAATTAAAGAAGGAATGTTCGTTGTTCCGAACTAGTGCATATGTTTGAGAGAGAGACGTTCAGCTACCATCACTATATGACCTAGTACAGTCTACATGCTGTGTCACATCCCACACCTGGCTACAGGAGCCGTTTAGCTCAAATGTGGTAGTGAGGTTGTGTTACATTCCCACCTCAAACCACTTCAGAGTTTGTTTGGAACCGTATCAAGACCACCTCTTCTATATTTCTTAAATGTATTTTTTACCATTCCATGAGGGCAAAACATCTCGGTCCAAAGAATTTTATGTACTATTCAAACCACATACCCATTTGTACCAAAACCCAAAATGATGTTTATCCAAAAAAAAGTATATTATTTAAAAAAAAAACAAAAGAAAACCAAAACAGATGTTATAATAATAAACCATAATACCAAAAAACAAAACAAAAAACACACATAAACAACATATTAAAAAACAGAAAAAATAAATTGAAGGGATTTCTCCTTTCCAGAGGCTGACAATTTTCAGGAATCCTGTGGGAATCTCACAGGATGGGAGCCAAGTTTGCTATTGATCCTGTGATTGCACCGTGATAGGGAAAAACATCAACGGGAGTGGGCAGCAGCAGGAATTGTAATAGAAAGAAGTTGGTTTATATATAAATATGCTGTTCTAATATGAATAATAAATAGGGAGTATTATTAAATACAGCTGAAAATCCCATCTTTGTTGAAATGTGAGGTGTCAGAGGTGCCACAAAAACATTTCAATGCCTAAGGATTCAAAATTAAACAACATGAGAATGATGTTTAATTCATTCTCATGTTGTTTAACATGAGAATGAATTAAAACATCATGTTGTTTAATTCATTCAACATGAATGAATTAATGGGAATTCTGTGAATGTGGTGAGGGAAACCCAAGAGTAAGTCACTGAGAGGCTAGAGCTGGATTAGACAAGGGGAGAGACAACAGGAAAGAAGGAGATGAAGCGAAACTACTGTTAACTGAAAAAGTGGGATGGCTATAATATCTAACCTTGAGAACCATGATGACAGCTTTTCTACAGAATTGAAGACAGAAGCAAACACAATTACTCTATCTGTCACACACGTAAAGTCAATTGTTCATGCCTTAGTTCATTGTAGGAAAACAGCGCCTGGTCTGAATCGGAGCACATCTGTTTTCAGTATACCAGAGCTCAATCTGATGTTGCTTGTGCTTTGTGACAAAGTTACACGGCACAGACAAGCAGCCGCTCAAGTGTACACACTGTACAACTGCAATTCTAACCTTTCTGCCACATCAGCGAAAACAATGTGAGATACAAAGGAGCCGAGGTCGGTGTCACGTCTTAAGTTCTGTTATATTTTTAAACATTCTTCTGACTCTTGTTGTCTCAATTTCCTGACAATCACGACAACTGCCAAGAGACAGAATGGAGACAGTGACAGATTGTCACCCCTTCACCAACCAGCATGCAAACATATCATTAATCATCAATTTGCCATGTTTTGACAGCAACAGTCAGACAGACATACACATGCACTCAGACACACACGGGCACATTGACGCAGGCATTGTTTGTTTCATATGTGCCATGTTTCTGTCTTCAGCTCATCCTGAAAGGAAAAAAAATCTTTCAATAGAATAGTTCCTCTTTGCCACAGTTGTCAACTATTAACACAGTCACAAGCCAAACTGAGAACATCTCCTCATATGTCATCAGAACCTGGATAAATAAGACATTTTTCCGGAATTGGTCAAGGGAAAAGCCTCTGAGAAGTAAAGCATTAATGCTAATGTGCTCACGGTTGACGTTATTTAGACTTGAAGATGATCACAGTGTTTGAGCAAACTTCTTATCGAACAATATTTTCCTTTTAATTATCCTTCAAATGGGTGAAAATCACTCTCAGTGCTATCAGTGTGATTTTCAATAGTTGTGGGTGTAAAAGATGTTTTTACATTCACTTCTAGGCATCTGCATCTTTATTCCATATTGAAACTCTTACATGCTGTGTACGTCTGAATGTGTCAGAGAGACACTTTAACATAGTGATAGACAGTGAAAGAAAGCATTACACACATCCTGAGATGCCATCTGATGAGTGGTGAAGTGAGACTTTGCATCTGCATAAATGAAGTCACCACTGTACAGTCACCACTGTACAGTCGCCTTGGATTCAGCTAGTCATTTATTCTTCATGTTTACATACGTGGTTAGTGAATTACTGGATGGTATGTTCTAGTTATTTTTTAGGGTTCTGCGCTGGTTGTTATAAACCTCTTTTGTATTTATTTTTTTTATTTTGTGTAACCTTTAGAAAACCCTTGTTGTTAATGACACCGGTGGCCATTAAGTGACCTGCAGTCAGCATCTTGTTGCTCACATGCATGTTCATGTGCTTACATGGAGTTTGTGCATGGAGTGTTGTGCTGGGAGCAAGTCACTTGTTGATGTTTGCGGACTCTGCTTTGGATTTTTCCCCCCAAAAAATGGACCTGAGTCCTCCACATTGAAATCAGCCAAGGAACGTCTTATGTTTTTAGATCTATTCAAACATTGGAAATAGAAAGAAGTGATGAATGCAGGTGAATTTCTTCACATTGTTCCCCATTGCACCTTTAAGTGTCTTTACTTATTTCAGCTATTGAAGGAAAATTGATTTCTAAATTATTATTCATCTGTATCCTCTGCATTTAAAGGGTCACATAGTATAATTGTCACCTAACTGTTTTTTCCTTAAAGTGGAAGTATAGAAAATCTATGCAGACATTTCAATTCAGCGCAATGTTAAACTATTAATATTATTAAATAAAAAAAAAAAAAAAGGAAACAAAAGAGAAAAAAGGAGACATTTGCCTAAATGAGATTATATCAGGTATTGCACAACAGAAACACGGTTATGGCATGTTTGTGCTAGACATTCATGCAGTGCTTAACAAAACTATAATTGCACTGCCTTGAGCGTTGAGCTACGCCTATGTAAACTTTATAGGGAACTTCACACAGTGTGTGTGTAACTGTGGTTAAATCATCAGAAAAATAAAACCTTTTATTATGTTCTGTATTTACACACATCTGCATGCACACTCCTTTTAGGCTCATTACACCCCTGTATATCCACTCAAGTAGAAAACACCACCATCACTTTCCACACAACAAGCTCACTCTTGATAGTTTCCCAGCCAACATCCACCGCTGTCACCCTTGTTCAAAAAAATCCTTGAAGAGGTCAACTGAGAGATTAAGACCCCTCAAACGGGGTCATGGAGATCAGTGATCAAACAGAGAGGCAGGCCCAGCCCCCAGACCCACTTCATTTCAGGAAGCCTGATAATAGAGACAAAAAGAATGGTTAACAATGACTTCCCTACACCATGACCCATTCACCTCCTAATCTTTGGGGTGGCCTCAGCTATTGCTGTCACCAGCAGCTCCACCAATCACTGAGCAGGACATCTACATCAACTAAAAAGGTTGATAGAGTAAAACCGATAACAAGAGTGTGCTAGTGAGCCAGTGTTCGCTAAATTGCTAATGACTCTGGAGTGCAAAAATATAACACTGTCTAAGGGGTGGGCGATGCGGCCAAAATTTTCAATCATAGTATGTGTAATTTGATATCACAGTAATGACCTAATTATTATTCTGTGAATTCAATGAAGAAATGGTTTAAACCACTCATACTGCACACCAAACCATTTGATTATTGTCTCCTATTTATTTGGAACTTCGATGCAGACAGAAACTCATATGAGAGTCAAAAACAAAAGACTCAAAACAGTAAAACTAATATCCTTTCAATATTAAGCTTTAAGGTTCCAAATGAAAACAATAACACTGTCAAAATAAAATAGAGTACGAAAATGTCCGGTAATTATGTAACTCTTGCTTCATGTGGTTGTGAAATCACACAAGATCTTGTAATCACACAAGATCCCGCAGGAGAAAGAAGACTGTTAATATCTACATGTTGACACATTTCTACTGTCACATGGTAAATACCGCCATGTCGCCCAACCCTACAGGTCATTGCAGAGTTTGCAGGTTCCTGCATTAAACTACACTTCAATATACTTGCAATCTAAAATATAGTTCTGCAAAAATAAGCACATTCAATTTTGCAATCAATTTGAAATATTTAATGCAAAACAATGTGATTAGACAATAGTATCTGAAGTTAAATATATTTCTTTTGTGTTGATTCCACATTCATTTCATGATTTTACATGTAAACATCCATCATTACAAGCTTTAGTCTTAAAGGTTCAATTCATAAGATTTGTGCTTGCTCATGTGCTTATGTGAAGTTTGTGTTGGAGTCTGTTTTGTGCTGAGAGCTGGTCATTGACTGACGTTAGCTAATTTCATTTCAAAGCTAACGGTGGCTAATGTTGCACACTGTTGCCGCTATATTGAAGCAGAAGAGATGCAATGAAGAACTTGGGAGCAATCATAACAATTCATCTGGAAAAATGACCCATATCCTCTTAGAAATCAGTGTACAGGATGTAGGTAAATGAGACAGTCGATGGCTAACTCCATTTTTAAGATAACAACAAAGACCATGCAGTCACACCTGTGATACAGCAGTCTCTTTCATATCCCCCTCTGCACAAGAGCTCTTGCAGTTTCATGGTGTGTATCCAGGGGGTCCACAGGCAGTAGTCAAATAAGATCTCTTACATGGAAAGAACAATTTGTTGGTTGTGGGTTTTCCATTATTGTGTTAGCAACATTCCTGCGGACCACAGGAGAACAGAAACTGGCTGCAGTGGAGCTCACTCAGCTGTGGGGTTGGTAATGCTGCACTGTCCAGAATGTATGCCTAATGACTTCTAGGTTTTCACAGTCTTTAGTACTGTAAGTCAACATTTTTGCTCTTCACTTTATGCAAATCTTGATTCCCAAAGAAGATAGAAGGCAAACTCTCCTCTAGTCACAGAGGAACTGGTCCATGAAAACTGTCGTCAGGGTTCAAACACTGTTGTAACAAGGCCACTACACTGCTCTGTTTTACATGTATCTGCACCGCATATGCTTCTGCTCCATAAACAAAACCACTGATGTTGTATCCCCATGATGGCACTAACTTTAAATGTATGATCATCTATAAAATGCTTACAGATCATTGTCAGAGGCCCAAAAAATGACAACTTGAACATTTATTGTGCATGTATTTTGAATTTTTAGTTTGTCCCACAGACTCATATGGAGAGAGTGGGGCTTTATGACCTATACTGCAGCCAGCCACCAGGGTGAGATCAAGATGTTTCAGCTTCAGTTTTGGGGAGCTATCATTAGGTCCATCTTCATATCCAGTCTATGGGCACAATGAGGCCAGCTCAAGAGTCCTCTGGGTCCTCTGACTACACGGGTTGCTACCATAGCTCGCTATGTAAACTATGTTCAGGTAGAGAAGTGAGCAGGCTGACTCACACATCCAGATACAGAGTCTTTCGGGATGACAGGAAAGAAAAGTATGCATTTATTCTTTCTGCATTGAGCCCTACCAGGCTGATGTTCCTCATTTGCTTGGAGTCTGTTGCAGTTATCAAAAGTGCAAATATTAAATTCTGCTATGAAGCAAGGTACATACGGACACTTTGACAAAACTTCCCCACAGCCATCGGAGGGAAGGACATGAAACACAAGTAAGCCCAAAGACCAGGATCAAAAAAAGTGCCTATGTTAGACAAACATATGATGAATGAAAAACGAAGTGCAATAAAGCCTTCATGTCTAAATTTACATCGTAAGTACATTCTTTTCAGCTCCAAAAAAATATAAGATCTTCAAAGGAAAAGGAAATAAACTGCTCTTTTATGCTGACCTGACCTTAACAATCACTTAAAGATGGAGACGCAAACTCCTTAGCTTAAAAAAGAAATCACATTGCAAATCACATTCATATGTTCATTCACATGCAAGATTTCTCTACCTCCCTTAGTGTATTTGATTTCGAACACTGCTCTCATCTGTTCTCAGAGCAACAAAATCATTCAGAAACTCAAACAAGCGTATTTTTTGTATTTAATGAGTTAATGAATTTTTTTTTTTTTATCTCTATCTAAGAACGAGTTATGTCGTGCCAAAAACATTACTGCAAAACTGACAATATTATATGCTTATTGTTTTAGTGTTGCAAAAAGCTTGAACCCATATTTGTACTTCTGTAATTGTTCGGATCTCAGCTTGAGAGGAGGGTTGACTAATATCTCTTTCACACTGAGCAAAATATCCACTAACACCTGGCTTTTGTCTTCAATGTGAAAGTTTATAATCGCCATTCATTCCCGGGTCAAATGACTCTGTAATCACAGGTATTTATCGGCTCCAGCTCAGATGGGAAGGAAACCCTTTTCCAGTGCAGTGCTATGATGTGTATTAAAGTTCAATATGGACATAGTTGGAGTTTTCCCACATCCTCCAAAGCCTAATATGCACAATTTGCATTTTTAGTTGAATACCCCTGATCTATAAGGAAAAAGAGATTTTTTTCATGAATCCTTATCAAGGGAGCACATTTTTGATGAGACGAGTCACAATTCTGGCTCCTGTGTCCATTATGTAGTATGCCTCAGTGTTCTTTTCAACGTAAAAAAGTTTAAGCCACCTAATAACTCTATCTCCTGTCAAAGTCAAAGTGTGGATATTGCTTCAAAATAAAGCAGAAGAGAAACAATGGAAAAGGCATGCAACAAAACCTAAAATTTTGTTTGAGGTTAGTATTACACAGCTTGAGCTATCATGTGCATCTCTTTCCCAGTCACTGGACAAAGTTGCTGTTTGTTATTTTCTAAGCAGTCTACTTAGTTTAAAATCATTTTAGCAGCTTTAACATTTATAACAACCAAAGGGTTGGAGGAACTGATTGATTCAAAGTGATGGATTTGATTTGATTAAAGCCTAACTCCCACAAAGTTGTTTTGAAACCAATTTTGTTCATAATGACTTCTGAGAAAAAAAGGAATTCACAACCTCTTTTCTTTGATTTTGGTTCCTCTGACATAAAACCCTTTTGCAATACAGTTTACTGAGGTCACTATTTTTTCTTTTCTTCACAGTTGCCTTTTCCCAGTGCAATTAGTAAACTGATGATAAGGTGTTTTGGTGCGCTCTTTATTTTGAGGCTTTCATGTGGATTGCAAACATGTACCTGTTTTGTGAAACGAAACGTGACAGGAAGGGTGAGGAGAAGACGAGAAGGCAATGTTTTCATTTGACTGTCTTTGGTATTCAGGCCAGATAATTAAGTAGCTCTTTTAACTTGTCTCTTCTCCGAGACCTCCAGATGCGCCTGAGTGTTGTCAGACGAGGTGTGTCGCTCCAACACGCCCATCCATGAGCAGCTGTGCGGATGTGCTCATTTATGCACCCGTGGAAATCAAACGATCATGTTTTACATCAACAAACCTTTCTTCCATAATCACCTTCCTCGTTGTGTCACACTCCGCATGCACAGCACGGTGTTATGTGGCCAATTCACGGCTCGCCCTCAGGAATGCAGCTGCACACCAACTCCACCACACGTAGACACGCACAGGCACTGTGGTCTCACTCTCCTTTACTGTCCTCAGCTGGAAAAGGTTTAAAAAACTAACTTACTCAAGAGCCCTGGGAAGGAAACCATAAAGAATGGATTTGATGTAAGGAGGAAAACCACAGTGCAGGCTGAATTGTGATAATGACAGACGGAACACTTCCTGGCTTCTTGTTTTTAGGGGAGATACTGATCTCAAGCAGTGTTACCTAAGATAGTCAGTGTAGCCTGGGACAGAGATCACACAGACGAGGCTGGGGAAAAGCGAGAGGGCCAAGGAAACACAAAGCGCAAACGAGATAGGTATTGTGGCAGAACGTCAGTGCCCCAGACCTCCCCTTTCGCTTATCTCTCTGCCCATCGTCTGGGACTCTTTTATCAGCTCACCAATTGTATCCAGGCCACAGATTATGCCTGTTTTTTTTATGTGGAGCTCTACTTGGCAGGCATGCTCGAACACAGTCTCTATCGAGTTATCGCATTAGTGATAAGGAACTGATTGACAGCTTCAGTCTTTGTTCATATAGTCTTATCATATGATCTCATCTTAAGAGAAACAGTAAGGGGGCATGTTTTGTTTTACACCAGTAAGGCAATGATCATCAAACAATTGTTTTTGTAGGCTCAACATGCAGTGATCTTTCTGCATGTTGAGCCCACAAAATCCCACAGAATCTTTCTTCTCTGTTCCTAAACCTCACAATTTCCTGTCAGTTGTGATGGAGATGTAGAACCTAAGAGTTTCCCTCTGGTGTTGTCTTCATACCTTCATGTCTTTGGTAGTGGTCGAATGATTAATGATCAAGCTGATTATCAGATCTGATTTTTAGCATTTTTACCATTACCGATAGTTATTTAATGTCCGATAAAGTAAATGAATTTGCAGATGTTCTTCTTTGGCTCTGATGCAGCCACTTTTCTCTGTCTCTTGTCTACAAACTGTGGTCTCAAGCAGTGTCCCACCCACAGCGCTATCTGATTGGTCCATCAATGGAAAATTATTTATTTACAAACTAATTCCCTCCAGTTCAGTGTGAAAATAAATACTGTTGAAATATTGAATTTTACTTTTTCAAGGTTATACCAATAGCCAGTGAGCTGAAGCGTCACTAGCCGGATGATGAGCAGTGTTAGCTTGTAGCAGTAGGTTGCACTACCCCCATTTGAGTGTAAGGGCACTTAAATGAAAGTCTAAATCAAGGTTTTTGTTACGTTCTACACATCATCCGGTTAGTTTTGGTTTCGCACTGCTCTCATCATCTACTGGAGATGTGTGGTCTGCACTGTGGTTTGTGGGAGGCCTTACACCTGCAATTCTGGTTTGGATCAAAGGAAGTAAAAGTGCCCTAAAATAAAACTTTATTTTCAACTCACATCCAGCAACAAAATGTATAAAAGCTGATTCTGTCTTCTTAGCCCTGACTTTATCCATAGCTTTTTCTCCTACCTCGGGGCTAAACGTGGCACACACAACCTGCTACTGATGACGGTCCACCTCCATGTTTTTGTTTTGATCTGAAGTCCAATATATGACATTGGTTCCAAATATCAGGAATCCTGATCACAGAAACATATTGATCGAGCCCTAGTCTGTAGTGGGTGAAGACAGGTTTATAAACTAACATCTGAATGCCATCAGTGCAGGTAGCAATGCCTCCTCCAGTGTACTGCTGCTGTTGCATTGATTTACAAGCTGATTCCTATAGTATATACAGTGTACACATACAGTGGACATACTCACATTGATGCATTGATTCTCTGCATGTTGTCCAAAGCCTCCATCTATTAGTGTCTGCATTCCTTCATGCCACAACCACCTCCAGATGTTATCCTTCTATACTGTACCCATGGATATTTTCTTCAGAAAAGGCAAGAAACCCCTACTTGGGTTGGATTTCCCCCCATAAAGCGACTTTATTTGCCAATGTTTTTCATCTCTTCAAAAGACTCTGACATGGGAGCCCCTCGACAGAGCACTCTGGATAAAACATTAAGGGACCAGGCTCAGCACAGACAGCTCAGGTTATAAAACTATGTAGTTTTATCAAAACCAAGTCCGTGTCATTCACAAAACAAACACTTTGAAGCTTCTTTGCAGGAAGAATGTACTCACTGAAATGGATTGGTTACCATGTGACTGCAGTGTTTTTGATGATTTTGTTTGACTGCCCAGTTATCCTTATATCAGGTTCTCCTCATATCTTAATTTATTGAACCTGTAGTTAAATAACACATATCAGTAAAGACGCACTTCAACCACTGCACCTTAGTGAGTTTTAAGGAACTGCGTACCCAACTTTGACCAAATTGCTCATATACTAGCCTGGCTCACAAGATGTACTCTGCTGAAATAATCCTGACATTGGACGACTATCTCAGTCTGTTTGATTAGTAAGTTTGATTAGTGTCAGTGAGTCAATAAGCATGCAGCCTGCTTGTACCCAGATCTAATAATGCTGGTGATTATTTGGCTGTCTGGTGTTAAATTCAGTCATTTACCCGTAATTACCTCGACTCTACAATCTAATTTGTGCTGCCATGTGTCTCATAATAACATAAAAGATGTTATTATGGCCGATGTTTTGTGCTGCTGCTTTGGCAATGTCTCTGTGTAAAACCAGGATTACTGCACAGGCATTTTGTTTTCAGTCGTCACAACATTATTTTCCTAGTCGAAGAAAAGCACGTTACACAAACTCTTAAAGGTTAAAGTGGACTAACTGAACACTTTTAGTGCTGAAAGACTCTAAAGACTTTAATACACTTACTAGCCTAGCAACATTAAAGCTACCCATGATGTAACACTCTCTGTAAAATACTGTATTTACACTGGTACTTGACCCATGTAAATGAATAGTTGTGCAGTTTCTGGACAGTGCTGTTATTTGCAATGTGAAGTAGAAAGCTGTTTGTATTGTTTAGTCAATGTGCATTCACATACAATTAAACAATGTCAAAAATATCTTTACTCAACAAAAACTCAAAATGCAGCCTGTATGTTTGTTGTAATATATTCATTGCGAATATGTTACTAACTGTATTTTATTTTAAGTAATTTTTTATTTTTTTACCAAATAATGCACATTGACACCTTTGCAAGTACTGCTTTTTGTGCGTATGTGGAATATAGATTTAATATAGAAAACTACTTTTGAATTATGGTTCATCTTGTTTTGATGTTGAAAAAAACAGATTAAAATCATGAGAACACCAAGAAAAATCAAGATGTAATTGTTGGCCATATCACACAGCCCTATTGAATTCACCTGTATTGATATATCCTCTTGTTGAACTATTGACAAACATTTTTCAAACATATTTGTTGTATTGTCTGCTTTGTATCAACGACCTGTGAATGTATATACATGCATATATGTGTTTTACTTTACTACTACTTGGTTTTCTTGGTCGTGCAACCAACTTACCCCCTGCGATGGTAGACAGCAACCTGTGGGCTTGTCAGGTACCATCAGTGCAAAGCTGGTGCCATGTGACACCCTTGGCGGCTTGCCAAAGGCTAATTGTGCTAATTGGCAAGCGCCAATCCTGTAACCAGGCTTTGAGGGGTGACCCACCGACACAGATGAAAGCTCGCAGATTTGTCTTGTGTCAAGGACTTGTGGGTAATCAGCGTGCCCAGTGACCTGAAGGCCAGGAGGGCAGGACCGCAGCGCTGTGGCCGGTCTGCATCTTGAGTGGAAAGACTACTCCACCCTCTTGGTCCCTGAGACATCAGTGTGTGGATATAAATGGATCCCCAGTTTGCAGAGGGGATCCATTTAGACTTTTTGAACATAATTCTGAGCAGATTTTCGGTAACCTTTCCCACTGTAATGCATGTGGAACTGAATATAAACTCAGACTAAACAAAAAAATCTGAATATTTCATGCCCGAGGTTATGTGCATTTGAAATGGACCTATGCTTTTTTGTTTGAAAACAGAATGCAGAATGTCTAATACAGGTTCAAGGTTCATAGATGAATCCAGAAAGCAGACAGGAACTCTTCCAGCAGCTTTAACAGTCAGCAGGTCATTTTACTTTTGCAGCTTTAGTTGTCTGATAGCCTTAGCTTTCAGGGGTGGAGGGTGGGGGGTGTTCTTTGTTGGCCGTCTGCGGTAGAGAATCGGTTTAAAAAACTGTTGAACATATGCCTCTGTTTGTTACCTAATGTGTTTGTTAGTTGTCTCAAGCTCATTTTACATTATGTCACATCCCACAGATCCATGTGCAGGATGTGTTTTATGTTCAGCCTTTAGGCATAACAACAAAAAGAAAAGAAAAGAGGAGAGGAGAGAGGAGACTTCAAAAACTGAAGACAGGATGGGGACATGCTGTCTGAAAATCTGATGATTAGAGAAACACGCCTGATTGCCATTGTATACGGTTACGTATCTCTGTGTTTTGGACATGTGCATCAATTCTCTACAACAACCAGTCACCCCTCGGTAGTTCATTAGAATATACAGTATCTTGACCAAACCGGAGTTATTATCGTTACAGTAGTTTTTATTTTTATTCAGTCTTTCAGTTTGATTTCTGATTTCAGTTTTAGTTTTTCAAGTTCACAGATAGATTTATTTGTATTTTTAGGAATTGACTAATTATTTTATTTGACTTTTTACTTAGTTTAAGAGTTAGTTTTTTTCCACATATTATGAGGAAAACCATTTTTTATAGAAACTGAAAAAGATAGAATGAAAAAATGCATGACGTCAGATATGATTTACAAAACCATTGTTTATTAAAGGTCCCATTTTGTGTAAAGCCATTTTATTATGTTATATTGTATTTTTAAATTAGTTTAGAAAGCCATTTTATTTAAAGTGGTACAGTAACCACAGAGCAGATCGAGATGAAAAACTAAAGTGAAGCTGGTTCTGTTTTGTTTTAGTTCATGTTGCATTGTTTATTGCAGTTTTTATTTAGTTTTTTGTTTTTGAAAACTGTTGTTTTTATTTTTGTTAGTTAATGAGATTCATTTTTCACTGCTAGTTTTAGTTAGTCATAGTTTTCCTTAACAGTAGAGCTGACCAATAATTCTTATTTATTTTATTTATTACAGTTTCATCATCACCGCAATATGAAAGTGCAATTCAAAAGACAAGTGATTTTATTTAGACGGACCAACAGTCTATTTCACAGAGATTTCTAAGTGTGACTCACCTCAAAGAAAAAACAGAAACCACAAGTTGTTATTTAGGACGTGATGAAGATAAATTGCATTTGTTCAGCAATTCACGTTGTTGGGGTTAGATTTTTATTTATTTCAGGAGATGTTTTTGTTGTTTGTCACACATAGGTTCTTCTTATTTGAGTTCTATATTAGCAGCGTAAAGCAGAAAGACATACAACCTCTTTAGATAATATACACACTTATTTACACAATATTTATTTATTCAAAACACGTCATATCATCATTGCAATACTGAACAATGTTATCGCAGATTGCAGATATTCCTCATATCGTGCAGGTCTGGGTAACTATAATAAACCTTGACCAAACTATACAGAATCAGCGTTTCTGTATCCGCAGTCCTCTGATGACTGTAAAACAACTATTGTGTACATCTGGAAATCTTTCATAATGACTCAAAGTTTGTGGTTTCAACTTCTGATTAATATCAGGTGTGCTGGGATATTTTTAACTCCTGTTTGCATTCAAAGACTTTATCTAGCAGAGCACACACACACACACACACACACACACACACACTTCCTCTCAACCCTATCTTCATTCAGGGAAGGATTAGCTTTAACTTTCCCGATAGGGGGCATCCCACATCCCCACTGAATCGTGGTTGTTGGGATTCTAAATGAACGACATACTTTAACATTCAACCTCATTGTGAAGGTGTTTTCAGTTGCTCTGATCTCTTCTGTCATACAGTAGATGGAAAGTTGCTGCAAAATCCTGGTGCTCAGCCACAGGGTTTGACAGTTATTAATGAGCCCATTGTGGTTTACTGTACTTTACTGTACTGTAATCATATACACGCTACATTTCATCACAGATTAAAAAAAAAGCTTGGCTGTCAGTGATCTTAAGGTTTTGAGAAGATTTAATTAAATGTTAAATGTAAGTGATTGAAATGTATGTTAGTCGTTTCCTTTGTACTGTAATCAAGTGTGAAATGCAATATTACCTAATTATAGTTGAGTTTTTTCTGCATACCTGGGTTAAATAAAGTCCGGAACCTGATACATCCCTGTACACACAGGCATTATTGTGTTACTTAACACTAAAATAGGTTATTTTCAGTCAACATCGATGCAAGTGTTTATCTATACAAATATAATGAAGCAATAAAAGTGCATTGGTTGCAGTGCCCTGAAGTTAATGAAAGATCAAACGCACTTCTCCCCCTTTTAACTTTGTTACACCTGCGAGAGCTCATGTTTGAGGGGTTAAACTGTGTGTGCCAGAAATCAAATAAATTCACAGAATACTTGGCACGTCACTCTTCCCCAGTGCAGTGTAGCTACATGAACATGTAAACTGTCTGAGATTTGCAGACATGGCTGCAGGGCAGAGGGAATTACACTGTCACACAGAGGATATGGAGCTGCCGTGATATCCTTTTGGCACATAGTTGAAGACCATCCAGGTGGAAATTGGTATGTTCTGCCAAGAGGGAGGTAGGGAGTGAGGTAGTTGCGTGGGAGGTGCTCCTCTGCATCAGCATGCATCGTCCTGGATGTGTACATGGCTTTACCTGTTGTGGTGGTGAAAGTCAGAACTGTTGGTTTGTGGTGTTGGGTGTGAGAACAGGTAACCATTATGGCTTGTGTGTACATGTTAAGAATTGTATACCTTTACTTTAATGATTCATAAAGCATGAATCATATAGTGTTTATTTATATCAGTAATGTAAACGTACCCCACAGCAGCGACATTGAGACTGAATTTCTTTCTTTGGCTTGTGAGTGAAAAGAGCAGCTGTTTAGGAAGGAATCACTTATCGAACAAATTAATGTCTTCGAAAGATATTAAAAAAGGACCAGAGACTTTGTTTGATTCCGTTTTTTAATTCTTTAAGTCTACACGACCTCTTACAAATCTAGTCACTCATAAGTCGAACATGTTGTGACATCAATGCATGTGGATGGGAAAAGAACTGGAAATGTGTAGCTTTACGCCAACACCCTAATACACTGAGATAGCATCTCTACTTTACAGTTACAGAAGGTATCTGTTGAGGCCCTGCAGGTAAGCGAGCGTGCAGTTGAACATGATGTAATCTGAAATCGGAGCTCTGCGTTTGAAAAAAGAACAGATAGTTGTTGTAAAAAGCATGTTTGATGGACAGTTTCTAATGATGGATCTATGTTTCATATAAAGCTACATGGAACATTTCTGCATTAAAATATTTAATAATACCAAGGCATATGTTATATTTTTTGTTGTACTTGTGTACTTACATTAAATCCAATCCATGTTCAAATTCTGAGAAATCTGTAATTTTAGTAGTCTGTCTGTAGTCTACTGTCCACGGCATCATATTCCCTTTACTAAGGTTAATTATTGTTAGTTGCACGTATTTTGTTTTACAATCTAATGACATAATGTGAATATACGTCACTAAATGTAATGTGAATAGAATTTTACACACAAAACACAATAAATTTCAAATCATAATTTCTTTGAAGTGGTGGTGAAGCCAACTTGAACTTGAAGAAACCCGATGGTTTTCTGTCATTTTAATGTATTCTTTATGATCAGAACATGTTTCACACATTTCACAAATCTATAGGTAGAACATTCAAACAATTAGAATGATAATGAGCAAAATTAAGTAAAACAACAAAACAAAGTGCTTCAAAACAGTGTAAATAAAAAAGACAAAAAAAAAATGTATAGAAAGATGATATCTGATATTTTCTCATGTGAAAACAACTCCCATCATCCCCCGCTACTTCAAGCCGTCATTTACTACTCTGTCTTTTATTATTGTTTTGATTGAGAGCCATTACATGCTTACTAATACTAATCAAAATAAATACAAAATCTTTTTTTCACACGTTTGTGGAATCTCAGCAAAGGTTTTGATGAGTTTGCTTCAGTGTAATGCTGCAGCCACGCCCCCCCCTTGTCTGCAGACACAGACTGAGGCACATTTAATGGCTCTGAAAAATGTCTACCAAAAATGGAGATGTGACCGACGGGTTTTGGAAGCCAGGTGTCTTGAGCGCCACAAGCCTGCCTGGGTATGATTAAAGCTGCAGCATTATCTCCAACATTCTTGGAGCAAGATAACATATCATGCTAATGGGGTTACTGAACCATACTCTCTACTGCTTTGTACATACCGAATGCCATATACAAGTTCTCACATCATTTCTAGTCAGTGAAAACAGGGGGGGAGTTTGAGTCATGTAGGTTTTGATTACAGATAATTGGAAATGTTCCTTTATTTACATTGAAAAAAAAGTTCTTTGGATTTACTTAATTTTAATGTGTACATCGGTCCCACATGATTCAGTTGTGGTCAACCAACATACTTTTCCTCTTCCTTTCAGTTAATTATTGCTTGTTAAACCAAAGTATCTCATTCACATGACGCTGTTTGAAATAATCATGTTGTCTGAACATGATATTTTCAAGTTACTGTAACGCTAATTGACTGTATAAAACTGTTAAAAATAATCAGGTTGTTTTAAAATGATAGAATCATGTTAATCCAAACCATTTTTTCAGTCACCTTAATACCTAACCATTGTGTAAAATGAAAGTAATTTCACCATGTCGAGGGTGTAAAATAAAGAAAGCTAATTATGTCCAGGTGATCCAAGTTAAATCTATAAATCTAACATAGTTACTTCATTCATTACTCAACTCTATCAAAATGTGTTGCAGATTCCATTTACATGTTTTAGTGTGCGCAAATACAGTTAATACATTTTAGAAAATGTATTTAACAAAGAGGCAGAAGTCAGAGTAAAGTATAAACATTTTTGCTGTATTTGACTGTAAAACTTTACATTTACCTGCAACAGCAGTGGATTCATATACTTAAATATAAACAAGTACAGCTGTTAAATATAAAAAAGTACAGCTGTTTTTACAGTGGACAATGAAATAATCTATTCATGCAGAAAAGGACTAAACAACATCAGATCCAAAATAGTTTAGAGGCAAATTGCAGTTACTTGCTTATAAATTCTACTCCAAAACTTAACTCTATGTATATACAAGTGGGAAAAAGAACAACCCAACATAAACAATTTTCTCTGAAAAAAATCATATTTAAACTCTGTTCAAGCTATTGTTGAAGAGGTCAGAGTCACATTAAACAACAAGCAACTTTCAGTCCTCACATGGATCTTTCGGTGTTTAAAAATGTAACACCAAATAAATCTGTGACCAACATCCACCAACTGGAACTTTGATCTGACATACTTTATGTAAAACAAATACAAACAAGTCAGTCAGATGTAATAATGGCAACCTACACTAACCCCATTCTGACAGAGGTGCAGTTTGGAACTGTACTTGGAAACTTAATGCCCTGTTATCGTGGCTGTGATTTTTTTTCTTGTGCTGTATAGCAATATAACTAATATGTTCAAATGTTTACTAGAGCTTTCTTAGAAAGTTTACCGTCACCCAGTTCCATGAATATCTTTTGAACCTCAAAAGTGTAGCGGAGGTTAGAAGGGTAGATGAAGTTCATGGTATAAATCAGTCCAAACAGCATGGCAACAGCCAATGTCCAGATCTTGCAGGACCTTGATACTTTCAAGGACAATCACAATGTCATCTGGTGCATCGCTTGAAGTGTGTTGTTTAAGAACACAGATTCCAACAGTAGTCTCTTCAATAGTCTCATTGATGGTATCTTCATCCATGCCCTGTAAAAGACAAAAGGCAAATAAGGCCTATTAACAAAACTCAAGGACAAGGACTCAAAATTGGCAAGAACAGTAATGCTATAGACTCATGCATTATTGTAACCATTCCAAAAATGAATTGAATTTACAATGGTACGAAACATACAATTTTAATAAATTAACAAAATTGTAATTAATACATTTTCTCTTTATTAATTATCTATTTCAGGCATTCTGATTAAGTAAGAGAATATGAGAGGAATGGAAGGCAAAAATAAGAACTTATTGATATACATACCACACATTCCCACAGCAGGTTTTCAGGATCCTCACCCATGTATATACAGAGTCCCTTATTGATACACTCCAGCATCTACATCATCACACTGAAAAATACAAAAAGTGTGTGTAATGACAGATGTAATGACAGATAATATACATCTGCCAATGTACCTAATACTAAAAAAAAAAAACTAATAGTAAGTGATAAGACTTACCTCACTGACATCAAACAGTGAAGGCCACATCGTAATGAAGTCCTCCACCATTGGTGCATCACGAACAACTTCAGGTCTTCTGTGAGCAAATGTCTCCCCGTTGTTCCTCTTCTTTACATCCATGAGGAGACTTTTCTGCGTGGCCTCCATACTTTCTTCGGTTTCTCCTAATAGGTATGTTGGACAAAAATTTACCTCTGCTTTCTTTGCCTTTTTGACGCCAAAGGCTGCACTGCACCTTCCTGCAGGTTTGTTTTTTTAAAGAGTTCACTGTCACTTCTGGGCAACCAAGTTTTCTCAGGTTTGTGCGGTAATTAGAGAGTTTATATTTTAAACTGGTCTTCCATCCACCATATCCACTGGAGGATCACTTTTCGGTTAAACACGGATGTGCCTTGATAAGACTCTTGGCTACCTGTTCCATTTCTTTGTCACTCACATAGACTTTGTACTGCACGATTTCCTGAACTAAACCATCAAGTATGACTGACTTCAACTTGGGATCAGGAATGAGCGTGTGTCATTCTAAGAATAGGCTAAACTTGCTTGTCTAAGTTTTAATTCAGCATCATAGGAGAACTTGGGCACATGGAGGACACCTGGCCAAGAGGACTGTGAGCTTGTAGACTCATTTGATGAAAGTATATCTGTATCCACACATCCACCTGACAGGGAAGAAGAGTCACTTAACGAGGAAGGACTGAAAGTTTGTCTGACTGGAGTGCAAGCAGTGGACCTCTCATCCAAGGCCACTGCAGAGCAGTTGGCCTTGACGTATCAACAACTTTCAAAGCGCCTTTGTCTTCTACCTCTGAAACTGAGGTTAGATAAGGAAGTCATTTCCAAATAAGGAGTCCATAAATTTCAGAGTGAAAGTGCCCTGAAGTCCACACTGTTTCTTCACTTCATCAATCAGGTCATCCACAGACGTGGGGGAGGAGGAGTGTCAATCTCTGAGCGCTGAGAGGATCATAGGAGTCCCCATCTTCAAAACTGTTTAGTCTGCACAAACAAAAGACAGATCAGAAGTCAGACATCCATACATTTTATATTTTAAATTCAGTGATTAAAGCTTAGTGTAGGGCATATTAATTTAAGATTTTTAGTGACTTGACAAGTATTGCGTTATAAATACCATTACATAAATACACATATATGGAGTTAAAAATTAAAAGGAGACAACTGCAAATACTTTGTAACATACCTTTTATTAAAATATGCCTTTTCAAGGTCACCATACAGACCAAGCCAATTTTGTAGTCAGCTAGTGGATAACTATCAAGGAGTTCACTGAGTGCTACAAGACTGAACGTTCTTGTGGGAGCTTGGCTGAGTTCAAAGGCCCTATAATGCTCATTGTACCAACCACAGAGCTCTTTGGTGATAAAAAAAAAAAAAATGCTCTCATGTACAATGCAGATTTGGCCAACTTCACCAAATTCTGGCAGTCCAACCTACTGCTCTGGGGGCCAGTATCATGCCTTTCTTATAGGTTATGCCCTTGGTTGTCACACACTCTGCCAGGTGAACGTCAGTTGTGTCACAAAACTTCTGCCTCATGGCTTGTGCTATCTCTTCTTTGAATAAGTCTACTGGTAGAGTGGATACAGCTGACACCTCTAGGTCAGACTTGGTTAGAGATGGGGAACTCAAATGATAGGCAATCATCATCTGATGATTAGAGGCTAGTGTGAAGGGCACATTCTTGAAGCAGCTTGTATGTTTGATAACCTGCTTAAAAAAGCTATGCTTAGCCTCAAAACGCATTGTCCACTGTCCGACAAGTGGACCAAACAGCCTTATCATTTGGGGATAGTGCTCCAGATAATGGTGTTTTGGCAGCAGTTTGATGTCAGGGAACAGCTCTTTCAATTTATGCCGGTGCTCTATGATTTTGCTTTCTAAGAAAGCCAGTGAGTCATCACGAAGGACAGGGGCTACAATAAGCTCTGTGATGTCCTTCAGATCCATAAGGAGAAGCCATGCAGGCTCATCTGTGGGTCCATGTGATCCAACCAAAAATGGCAAGAATCGGAGTAAGCTCCAGTTTTCATGAGCATTTCCCCCAACTGTTCTTTTGTTGGAGAAACTTTGTGGCACAATGTGAGGTTTGTTAGTCCTGTCAGTCCGTTTGTAGGGAAACTTAAGAATGGCATTATTCAAGTCATCTAAGGTGAATAGTTTTTTGGATATGAGCTCTTTTAAACAATGCGCTAGTTCTACTGGGATTATACCCTCAAAAATATCATGAGCGAGATCAGGTGGATAGCCAAAGATGACATGAAAATGGGACAGATTTTTAGTGAAGATACAATCCGTTTTCACTCCACAACAAGCAATAGCTGCATCCTGAGCTTTTTTTTTTACACATTCTCATGAAGCTCCTTGGTTCTCAGATTAAATGCACCTGATGCAACAGAATGTTCCTGAATATCACTGCTCTTTCCTGTGCAAAATCTGCAATAATACTCAGCTGAAAAAAACTCCAGGAATCCTGCAACACTGTGTGCACCCAGGTTGTCCACCACAACACTGTACCTTAAACTGATTCACCTAACAGAGGGACATAAACACCTTGCTTCTCTAGAGTTTTCAGATCTAGGAGAAGAGGTTCAAAGATTTGATCATAACCATAGGTTTTGATATCACCCCTTTTGCATAAAATTGACAAGTAAATAGATGATAGCAAATGAGATCCTGGAGGCAAGTTAGCCCACACCCAGTAAACAGCACAAGGTATGCACAGGTATGTGGTACTGAGAAGGCCACCTCTTTGTAATTGCATGGACAATTTAATTAATTAGAAGTTAATCTACAGAGAGGTTTCTCTGAGTAAAGATGGCACTCACAGTGTCACAAGATAAGGTAATGTGTACGGAACAAATTAAAAGTTCCGTTAAGAACTCATCGATAGCTGAGCTAGGCACATGGACCAAGTACTCTAACTTCAGCAGAGAAACCGCAAAGCTTTGCTCTATAACCTTCTGGAAGTCCTCAGTAGGAGACTGACTGCTTGTAGGAATGCCAGTATCTGACTGCGCAATACTACTCTGACAGTTTTCCTCCTGTTCATTCAAATATGATGTTTTGGTTAAAACAACTCCAGGTTTAAAATCAACTAATGTGTGGTGGCAGTGTTTTTAGTTTTTGTGGGATTTGAATGTACAATAAATATTTGTTTTAAAGTCACAGCCTAAAAACATACAATGTCTCATTTCTCTTCAAATGTGCATTTATGTGTGCAAAATAATTGCTTTCGGAAGTTAAATCACTACAAACACAAAGGTGACAATTAAATGCTGTTAGTCTTGTTGAAAATGACTATTTTAGGATCAAACTAATCACTGATTTTTGGAAATCAATATATAATGTAAAAAAAAAGCTTATCTAGAGCATAAGAACACACACATCTGACAACACTTACCACTATGAATCTTGTGCAAACAGGATGACAGACCTACAAAAGAGAAAAAAAAGTATTTAAACTCATTTGGCTGAACATAGTGGATTGCTTCAATTAAGAATAACTCTAAGTCTCACAAATACAACAAGACAAAAACATGTTCAAGACAGTAACGATAAAGTACTGTCTAATATGATGCAAAATTGGACTCAATGACAACATACATAATAATGACACTTCGTCAATTTTTATAATTTGTCAAGTTATAGACACATTTTAAAATTGTGAAAGTGGGAGGAGAGGATAAGGAAAAGTTATCAACATCAGCATAGGGCTTTGCATTGAATGCATTTCTAAAAACGAGGCAGCCACCACATTTCTATTTTCTCTGCTACAGTTTCACTAGGCATTCTCTGCTTCATTTCCCACCTGTGACACCAGCACTCTAACATGCACACTGACCGAGAGCCTCTGGGGTGATAAAAATGGCAGAAAAACAATATAAATGGTAGACTAGTGGCTGCCAGCATTTGCTACCGACTGGTAGCATTACAATTAACCAGGGGTGCGCGCACTCACAGACACTCACACGTCCCCACAAGAGGTGGACTGACGGCGGTCAAATCCCTTGTCCAGACTGGGGCTAGTGGAGGGGAGCATAAGCTAGCGACTGTTAGCACTGCTGTTAGCAGGTTAGCCGAAAAGCTAATTCAATATACAGACACGACTAGGCAGACGAATGTCACTCACATACTGTAGGAAAACACAAAGATGTTGCCTACTTGAACACAAGCATGAAAATAGTACTGTACTTACTTATTCAGTGATTCGGTCTCTGCAGGTAGTCACTCTGTAAAGTTGTAAAGTCCTCAGTCAAGGACACGGCAGCCAATGAAGTTTGTAATATTAGTTTAGGTGCCTGCGAAAAGTAATCAGTTAATTTTCAAACTTGCTCCACCCCTCTGCTCTGCATTACCAAAAACAGTCATTTTACTTCCGGCGGTGGACAAACATGATTGAATTGTGTTTAAATTTTCAATTCAGTTACTTTATGTTAATACAAAAGAAACTAGTATATTCAACATTTCTTAAAAACAAACTAAAACTATGTGATCAAATCATGTCCATAGTGGGAATATAATTGTGTTGTATCTACCATCTTCAATTTAGTATATCCATTTCCATTTTTTTCAGTGTAGAAAGGATTTCAGTGTGGTCTGCTTGCATGTGTTTTTTGTTTTTC
>JAPQRN010000027.1:7397502-7414322 GCA_037367275.1 Coranthus polyacanthus
TAAATTGTAAATCATTTACATTTTGATACAAATGTAATCTGTGCCTTGTGTTTTGTTCCCATTAGGTGTGTTTTGTTTCCATTCAGCTGCTTTTATTCAAAATATCATCAAAATGTTTTCACACTTGGGAGAGGTGGAAAAGTTGGTGTATCGATTAAAGGTGAATGCAGACAAGTGGAAACATATGTGTATGCATGTTTGAACCACCGAGGATTAGGAAAAGACCATGGTTTGGTTTAGATATTTGGTTTAGATAGACCCTGAATCTTTTTTTACAGAGTTTTTCTGTATTAAACTAAGCCCTAGAGTCTTTCTTTAACCTTAATCAGGTGCTTTCAGTACCTAAACCTAATCAGAAATTTAAATAATGCGATCATTAATAAACTGTTGATTTTGTAAATCAAGTTGTCAGATCTTTTGGCAGGATAAAGTGCAATCTCTGTGAACAATTTGCATTTATGTTCAGAAGCAACATTTTTGTCATGTTAATCAAAATGTATTTAATATGTTGCAGCAATACCTAAATGTTGAAACAAAATGTAATGCAGATGGCATTGAATTTACAGTAAAACATATTTGCGGTCACAGTTTAGTTGCTATGAATCATACTTTCTGTGAAGGCAGGTTTGGATTCAGCAAACGGGGCTTCTCAGTCAGTTTCATTTAGAAAATATCAACTAAAAACCTTTTGATGTAACAATAGTTCACACGTATCAATCGGTTCACATGTCTAGAAAACACATCATGATGTGTCTCCTTATCATATTTGCACCGCTTTCATTATTGTGATGCCTTCTGAGATTTTCTTTACATTTTGTGCGGCAGTGTAGATCCAGCATAGTATTCTTTGTATTTAATATGTGACTTCCACTGAGCCTGACATTATTTTTCCTCCACAAACTTTTGCCTCTGGGAACACTTCGACGCTGTTTGTTGGAGCTGATGTGGGTGGTGTGAGCCATGCAACTCTGCCACCCTGCTCCAGTGTCCTCGTCTGTCCCTGTCTAGCCTGCCCACCCCTCCATCTCCCTCCCGCGGTGTCCTTTCTGAGGGCCAGCTCCTATGAACCCAAACAACAGTTCCATTTGTTCTGCCAGGGCTGGGAATGCACTCAGCCATCTTTAGCTGTGTTTCTGCCAGCCCCACTGGATGCCAAACCTGTGGACCTTACTTTTATGCCAGCTCTTCTCTTTCTCTCGCTTTCTTTCTCTGTGTCTGTCTGTCTGTGATGGGGCCAATGGCTAAGTCACTGGTGAAGGGTCCTGAGAAGGGATCATCTATGTTGCTGTGCGATAGTAAACCTATTCAATTTTAGACACCAATATCAAAGTGGATGCTACAGTTAGACTGAACAGTAAGAAAAATCCATACATTTAATTTATACTGCAGTGAATGGATGATTAAAGAGATTATTGGGCAGATTCGAAAAAAAGAGAAAAAAAAAGTGTGGAATTAAATTCCATTCCATACTTGAGGTGGTTTATTAGGCATTTTATGTATTTGAAATGCATACATACTGTACATACATGAAGTTGTTGATTTTAGAAAACATGATATACAAAAAGAAATTATCATATGACCATTTAGAATTTTTTCTTACAACCTAAAACATGAACTCCTAAAGCTAGATTAAACTTATTCATTCATTCATTCATTCATTTTCTGTAACCACTGGGGGTAACACAGGGCTGACATATAGGGGATGAACAACCATTCACTCTCACATTCACACCTATGGGCAACTTAGAACCTGTTCAGGTTAAGGTGCATGTTTTTGGTCTGTGGGAGGAAGCCAGAGTACCCGGAGAAAACCCATGCAGACATGGGGAGAACATTCAAACAAGAGGCCCCAGCCACCCGGCGCTGGGTTGCTGCTATAAAATTATCCCATCTTAAATAAAACAGAAATTTGGATCTTAACTATCACAGCCTCATCTTGGCAACACGTTCGTGAAAGTTTGTCATGACTCGAACAAACAATATTTCTGAAGACCTTACAAGAAATGTTGTTGCTTCTCATTTGGCTGGAAAGGGTTACTGAAGAATGTGATGAGAATTTGAACATCATGAGAATTATGTACATATGGAGAAGAGTCATCACACCGTTACCTTGGCAGGAGTGGTTGACCAACAAAGTTTGCACTAAGAGCAAGGTGTGTTGTGGTCCAGGAGGTCACAATCAATCCAAGGCTAATGCCTATGGAACTAAAGGTTTCTAATGGTGGCTAATGTCAGTGTTCATGAGTCCACATCACAAAAAGCTCATTGCAAAGTGCCACATGGATAGGGCACAATGCAATGCAGTTTGATTTGAGCCAAAGTTGCAGATGTGAAATCTCCCCTTTGATCACAAGGACTAAACAGCCAGTCTTTGGTGGTGGTCTCGGTCCAGATCAAAGTGAACTGTTGGATAGTTTAGACTTTCTGACCAATTGCAGTATGTTAGGCAAAGCTTTTGTAACAAAAAAACAAAAAAAAATAAAGAAATTAAAATTGAGGCGAATTAACGACATGCCAACATCAGACAACACGGCCGTCTATAAATGGATACCCAGCATACGGAGATGATGACGGCAGGATGTACACATGAGGGAGTATGTTTTTTTTAGAATGGTGTTCATCCCTCCAGTAGAGTTCAGACTGTAGAGTTGAGGTCAAGGGGAACTGAAGCTATTCTGGAGGCGTGTTGGTTTTTCCTTTAATTTGGCATTACTGACCACCACTCAGCTCAAAGTGGTCTGTATTTATGATGGGATAATTTTCCATGAATAAGTTAAATGTTTTTGTCTCATTTGTCTAATTGGGTACCCTTTATCTAGTATGATGCATGAAAATCTGATTATGTTTAGGCCATATTTATGCAGAAAAAGGGAAAATTCTCACTTGAACTGAGATATATTACTTTTAATGAACAGTAATGAATATTTTAGCTGTATTCATTTGAGCAGCTACTACTCATTGAAGTCCAACAGGGCATGGACAAGACTTGAATGCCTCATTGCCCAACACTCCTCCATCATCGTTGTGTGTGAGATGGATGAGTGAGTGTATGTAAACACTGCATAGAGTTCCACCACTGCTCAAAGTGGAGAGCCAATGTGGAACTCTTCAGTTTGCTCTTGAAGGACTTAAGAAAACAGAAGTTGCTGCTAGCAATCACTCACTCTCAGAGATCCGGTTGTTTCCATCACTTAAAACCAACCATGACACAAAATTGTTCTTTCAGCGGCGCAGTAGGCAGAAGTCACAGACCAGAGGCAAACGAACAGATTGTCCTCCTGAAAATCATCTTTCATTTCAGATGTTTTTGCTAAGTGGATTGGATTGTATTTACCACAATACGTACACCAACATGTTTAAAAGACCGGAGGCTTAAAGTGGAATTAAATATAATCCCAGGTAAAAAAAAAAAAATGCTAGGAGTAGATTTATTAAATTTTTTGTTCCTCAAACACCACCGTGGTACTTTTCTGTTTTTTCTACTCTAGCTGTGATTGCTACTTTCTAAATTCTGGCATGGTAGTAGCAACTCAGTCAACAGAAACAACAGAGAAAGTGGGCAAAAAGGCATGGGCAGGGGAGGGCTTCCTCAGCTGAACGAACAGAATGAAGAAAGGGGAGTAATCTGTTCTGTTTGCTACATTACCCATGAATGAGGCCTGAGCACGTCAGGGGACTCATTGACGATGCACTCTGGCCTCAGGACACAAAGAGAGGGCATGACCAGTCACTTTGTAGCACTTAAATCCACCGCTCCAGCTTCCACACATCATTCACTTCACTCACTTCTAGCCTTTTTTTTCCTTTTTACATGTTTTCTTGTATTTTTTGGGGGGCCCACGTCACTTCCTTAATAAGCGCATCACTGTTATACATGGCAGGGTTAGTATTTGACATTTAAAAGATAATTCTTAGCAAATCTGACTGAAGATTTTCACATCACATCAGCATGTGCTGTCCAGTCAGCTGAAAAGGAGTGAATGATTTTTATAATGAGCCCCATCTGCTTTCATGTCCATAAAGTTAGTGGGCAAAACACCTTGTCAACAGCCAGCCATTTGATCCCTCTGCCCCATCTCTCTACACTTTTAGAACCATGTGGCCCCTTAATGGGGATGTCCCGGATGGCACGGATGTGTCCAGACTTGCTGTACAGCCCTACCCCACCTCAACAACAAGGACCCCTCCCCATGATTCAAAGAGATGTCTTAGAAGGGATACGCTCATCTTTCAAATAAATTGGGAAGTGTTATCCTCTGGGCCTTATTCTTGACATCGGTTACCATGTAGCAGATCTGATTATAGCCCTATATTAGGTGTTCATGGCTTGTCCTGTGGTTATGATGTCATGAACACAAGCAACGTCCATGACCTCAGTCCAACATGTTTATGTGCCCGTCTTAACCAAGGGCACCAGCGAGGACTATAGAGTCTGCATTCCTCTATACATGCACTCTGATCTCATTACATGCAGGACTAAGTCGGCTTTGATTAAACTGTTCACAAAGTGTTTCATTACAGGCTGAGCTACTGTAAATTAGAAAAGAGAAGCAGACAAGTAGTGATGACAAAACTTAGAAGTAGAATATTATCAGAGGTGAACAATCAGCCATAATGACAGAGTTATGGTTTGACTTTGATATTGTTCCCTCTGCAGAGACTAATGGGTGCATGTGATGCCATAATTTAGCTAAATGATTGATAATCGTGTGCTATTTAATTTGGTCAGCTGTCAGTGTTGAGTTAATGCTGAGTTAAGTCATTCAGTGTATATGTTTTGGGCTTTTACTGTGAAAGGTAACGTCCTAGTGGCAGAAATCACATACTATATATTTAAGTTGGTGTAAATTATGTTCTGTCAGACCGACTTCTCTCGTACATTAGTCATGGATTGAATCGTGCAAGCTTTCCCTTTGGATTAAGCAGCAAAAAACTTTTAGAATTTGCCTTGACATTCCTCATCCTACCATATGAATATTGCACATGTGCATTTTGCAATGCTGAAATGATATATTGTGCAGCCATAATTGCTATGATTACATTTTTCATTGACTGTACTCACATTTTTCATTTTTCTTTGTTTTCATTTTGACACTGGGGAAGAGGATGCAGAGGAGAAAACTCAAGTAGGGTTCATTGTCAGGCCAATATGTCTACATGCAGGGGTCTTAATGGCTTCACTATCTCTGGGCAAATTAACTATTTTTGGAAGGAAGAATGAGTTACATACCAGGCAAAGATTCACAGTGTCTGGATGAGCAGCTTTGGACTGTTTCAGGAGATCTGACCAGGTTTAAGACGATGCACTCAGACATTTTAAGATATTTTGTTCAGCGGTGCAATACAACTGCAACACAGACATTGACTGCAGACAGTATTGTGTGGGACTTGGCAGACACCCCCTGAAGCGTCTTTTGAAAAAGGTTACCTTGTTTGCCCCTTGAGCTATTTTCGCTCTGCCTCTCTGTCTGGACTCGCCAGTCTGTGAAAATACTCCTCACTAACCTTACCTCCTCCTCTCCCCCCTCCCATCTCATGTCTGTCATGACATCACCAACATCAGGTATCCAAAGCAGACAGCAGTAAACGGGCGTTTGTTTAATAAGCATTATTAACACACCTGCTTTACAGCACATTCCTGATTACATGGTCTAATGGGACGGGCACTTCAAGTAGGATTAGTCGAGCCTGGGGGCTTACACCTGAACATCAGGCCTACTCTTATATGCAAACATCTCTTAGTTCAAACAAAAAAAAAGTCTCCCGAAAAGTCTATTGTAACCAAGCACACCTAGATCTGACAGTGTGTTTGATCAACTTGTTTACCCATACACACCAAGGCTATGATCCACCCTGTTTATCTCATATTTGTTTTTAGATTAGAAGAGAAAAATGATTTCTTGAAAGTATGATTAATCCAAAAACCAAAATCTTGTCTGTATGTACTGAAAGCATTGTATTTAGTGTCCTACATACAATAACACAGAAGTTAACTGAGGTTTCTCCATGTCTGTCCATTCACTAGCTGTGTTTCCATCAATGCAATTTCATGTGCATTTTGAACGATCGCATTAGAAAAGGTCAGAGAGCGTTGCATCATGGGTCATTGTTAGCATTACTGTTGCTAGGCTTGTGACTGTATTTCAGTTTACAGGGATTCTGAGAAGTGTTCAGTTAGTCCATTTTAACCTGCAGGAGTTTGTGGTGTAACATGTTTTGATGCCGCTGTAAAGTCATGGTGTCTTAAAACGAGCTACCAAGTATAATTTGGCAGCCATTAATTTACCAAATAAAGTCTATTTGTGGGGGAAATGCTTACTTAGATCAGTTTTACCTTTTTTGGAATGAGTTGATGCACTTAATGGGAGATGGAAACATCTTGTTGTAACATAGCAAAGATTTAACTCAATGACAGATGAGCAGTTTGGCTTCTAGAGAAAAAGAAGCTGAAAACACAGCTGGTTGTAGGAGTAGGTATGTGTGGACAAGCTATCGTATCAAGATCGAGCCATAGAGTCACGTCTGAGGAAATCTTTAGTGAGCGGTAATTATAGCTGTTAATCACGTATTTAACCCCCTACCTGTCTGAAAGCATCTATGAGCCTTCATCACGGAATATGTTTTCTACAGCCCAAAATCCGAGTCCATAGAATAGGGTTGAAATCTGGCAATTATGGAATTTTTGCCAAATCACGCCAACAAACCGTTAAGCTCTGCATCTTTAAACTCTTTTGGAGAATGCTTACATGGCTACATGCATGCTTGCATTCAAAGTTAACAGATTTTGCACCTGCGGGGACATTTTAGATGATAAATGTCATTTTGAGGTTAACTTTGTTTTCTAAAGTAAATACACTCTTGCAAAATATGATCAAAGTGTTGAGCTGAGCTACTGTAACATACATCAGAGTCAAAATCTTACTGCGTGTTTGTTTTTCGGTAGCACATGTTTTGTCATGCCCAATAAGCTATTTGTCCTGTTGCTAAGTGCAAGTATTCAAGACAAACTGTCTTGATTCCCACACAGAGCATTATTCTTTCCAGTCCTAAGTGGGTGGTGGTAATTGTTGTCAATTTTGCTTCTTAAACTGTGGGCATAGCACATAATTGTCTGTGTACCAGCAGCATGTACCAGATTTGCAAAACCACCTATTCATCCTTGTGGATACGTGAGAACCAATTTAAAGCATTTCCCCCAGTGTGCCACGTTGCATTATACCATGAAGGAATTGTGGGCTGGTAATGTGGCTTGTTTTTGGTGCTGGTTGGCAGAGTGGAGACAATTTTGGAGGCAGGCACATAGATAAGTGTTAACTTGTTTATATTTGAACACAGAATCAGTTCTTTCCCCCTGTGTTTTTATGTAACATCAAATTACAAAAGCAGTTGACGTTAGGTCAGTTTATCTGCATCTGTGCACACATTCTGCTAACACGTGCCGCATTATGTCAGTCTTAAAGTCTAGTCACTGGCCCTCAGGTTTAACCAGTGGTTGTGAGGGAATGAACAAAATGTCTAGGGATATGACTAAGCCTGCTAAGATCTAATGGGGGCCAGTGGTGAAATGTTAAAGGTCCCCAATGTGATATGACCAGAATGACCCTCTGTTGGTTCACTTGTAAGGAGTCTGCCAAATGCCTGCACCCTGCAGAATGACCAGTCCTTAGCGTCTTCACAGAACATTGTGTTTCAGCTGATTAGTTTTGGGCACTTACTGTCTGGAAGTTAATCAAATGATTCCGGATGTTTTAAGAAGCAGCTGTGTCACCGCCCTGAAGGCTGTGTTAGCTCTGCTTTCTAAGGATACAGACATATGCATGGGATTCATGTCTGGGAAAGGACTAGAAATTCTTTATTTTGCAATATTTGGAGAAAGACTTTTAAAAACCTTTTTCCCATCCTTCCTGTCTTTTTTAAATGAGTACTTTGGTGTCTATGACCAGAAGGGGCTTTCCACTATACAAAGTTAATGATATTGTTTCCTTTTTTTCTTTGGTAATCCTAGCCTGTGGAAAGATATGATCTGTTTTCACCTGTGGAAATGAGCTGCCATTTATTTACAATAGAGAGGAAGACATTCCAGCTCTTACAATTACTAGTCCAAACTGTATACATCTGGACAATAGCATGTTTAACGGAAACGTTTATGTGTAATAATCTTTTGTAATTGAGGCCTTTTGAAGTAGTGCATGGGTGTTGAGGGCCGTTATTGTTTGCTTGACATGCACACCAGACACTGGTGCTCCCACCTCCAGTGCAGTTACCTCACCACAAACCACCGCATTGAGCAATATAGATTTCGAGCAGTGTTTTGTAAAAAGCTGCAGGTGATTCCCCTGTAGTTCAGCAGAATCCAAATGCTCCACATGGACAGCCCCAAAGGGTCTTAATATTTTTTTTTTTAAAAATGAAAGCATTGTAGAACAGCCAGACAAAGAAAATGAGCAGCTCTTTCCACAAGTAAATGAGCCACCACCGAGGTTTGGAATGGATCCAAGTACCACAACAATGCTCACTCAGCATAGTATGCTTAATTCACTTTGATTTGATTTGACTTTGATTTAGTAATTTATGGGGTTTTTTTGACTCCCGTCCAAAGTATACTAATTTACTTCACTTAATCACCCAGAGGTGACTGTCACTTCTGATGCTGAGTTGAGTAAATATTGCACAATAATATATGCAGACATTGTGAATCCCTAACAGACCATTATCACAGCACGCCAGCTTTTATTTGCTACTTATGACATAGAACACAGAGTTGTAACTGAAATGATTAACAATGGACGTAATCCATTTATCAGCTTCAGTGATTCGGTACTGTGTCTGTAGCTCACTGGCCTCGTCGTACAAATAAAAAGAACGGAGTCATCATTACTCTTCAAAACAGTGTAGGGAAGGTTACGTTAGAAATGCAGCTTACAGATGACTACTTACTCTGGTAAAAACATAATAAGTATTGTAACTATTTTAATTACTTCACCAAAGTAATGTAACTGATGACATTTGATGACTTTTCTAACGGATGCTTTAAACTGAGCTGAAAAATCCTGAAAATGTTTCCATGTTTCATGTTTCCATCAAATGTCTTTCGAATTCGAAGCAAACTTTTTGAAAAGTTGCAAAAAAAGAAACTTCTCTGCGTAGTGTTGTTAGAAGGTGGCGATACAGGCTACATCACACATGACTGCAGTAAACCGAGAAGTAGTAGAGCATTCTGTTGCTGTTTTCTATCTAAAATGGCTGTGAAGTTTTTTGTCATGGATGAGACCAACAAATAGTGTGAGCGCAAAAACGTTTCTGTGAACCGTCTGTGAACATTTATTTTGAAATTTAATTCCATAGCGCCATTACATGTAAATAGTTACTCCCCATTGCTGCCTAAAAATACCATATTTCCTGCTGCACCAACATTACAGCAATCCTGAAATAAAATCACTGTAAGTGGAGACGTTAAGTCTAAGTATCATTTTTAATTCATGAATATGACTGAAACTATATGTGAAAGTTACAACATTAAATGCTTATAGATGTTTTCTACAGTCCTGGTACCAAAGAACACAAGGAAAACACCCAACAAATAGAAGTTTTCACTTTTCCTCAAATAGATCAGCAACAGCTTCCCTGTTTTCTTTTGTTTAATACACATTCAGGACATATGTTTAAACAGGCTTTTAAGATCCTTGGGCTTAGTGATGATGATTTTGAGCTTCCCAACTCTGCTCTGACACTCAGTGACAGTTTGTGTTTCTAACGGAAATCTCAATGATGTGACAGTGTTATTATCTCCTCTAGTTTAGACAGTTGTTTGACTCAGCCATTCATTAATAGAGAGGAATACAAACACCATTAACTGTAGACATTTCTCATTGTCATCAGTCAGAGCTTTACTCACTTTTTACAGCATTATAATGGTTTTCCTCAGAGAGTGTACGTACATGCTGTGATAGGACTACAATAGACCATATGGGTACAGCTCTCATTCATAGTGTGAAGGTGAAATTCTTTGGAGGATCCAGGTTAATGTAATTAACTAATTATGATATGATGATTTATTTACTTGAACTGACATACTGGTCTGTATCGGTTCAAACTGTCTTCATTTGGGATTCACAGATGTTAACGTGTAGTTACTGTATGTTCATGGAAGGTTTCAGTTTGTCTCTGGGTTTGCCTCTCTGTGAATGTGACAGCTCTCATGCGTCACATGTAGCCCTTCACCCCTCACTCAAGAAAACACACACATGCCTCACTGTACCAGCTGGTAATGTGTTGACTAGTTGAATTTGAGAGATGCAATATACTATTCACCAGTGTACTCTATGTTAAACATGTAGAAAATATAATGTATTAAAGAAAAGACTGTAGAAAGACCAGCACTGCAATCATTAAAGACATTTCGACATTCACTGCAGTTTTTACTTCCGAAAACCACAGAAACAGCCCCACTAGAAAGAAGCCAAATATTCTTAAATATAACCAAATGATCTTGTATTAAACAAAATAGAATCTGTCAATGGGGTAAACACATTTTCCTTGGCTAGATTTCTTAAAACTAGAATAAAAGTCTAGCTGCTGAAAAAATGAAAACACAGTTTTTTAAGATGGACTTAAAATTCTTAAACTGAGAAGGTGAACAAATGGTTTCACTCTAAAAATAAGGAAAACAATCTTGTTTCTCTGCTGGGGTATTATGTAAACCATTGTTTTTAGCTTGTTTCTGGGTAAATCCAGATCAAGATGATTTGGAATATCTTATTAAGACAAATAATATGCATTTGCTTAAAATTAGTTGACTTTTCTTATGAAAAACATGGTGGACATTATTGTTCTGTTTAGAAAAATATATGACTAGTTACCCAGAATTTTTTTTTTTCTGTTCTTGAAATTCCTTTGCTGCGAAATCACATTGTAGAGAAGCAAACATATAGAGTTACATACTGTAAAATCTAAAAGAGGGACATTTTTCACATTTTCTGTACGTATTGTGTATGTACAGAAACTTTGTACACACATTGCTTATATTTAATATCTGACATTGAGTCTGTATATCCAGTCTGTATAGAAATTGTGAAAAACAGTCATGTCCAAGTGACCAAAAACGTATTTGCAAAATGTTGATGAGCTCATCCGTCTCTTCCTCTGCTGCTACTGAAGGGACCAGATGCACATATTTAGTATTTCTCTAGTAAAGTGCATTGTTGTTGGATGATAAATACAGTAAGTAGCTGGATAGATGCATTAGTTTCATGACTGTTTATCTGACTAAGTGACTGGAAATGTTCTTTAACCATTATAGTAGTGGATAAAGTTAGTAAGATCAACTGTGACTTTTTGTTTGAAATATGACGCATCACTTTCCAAGCCACATAATGTTCTTAGTCACCCTCAACAGGTGGTAGACATCCAGATGGCTGCTTGAATGTTGCATCCGATTGACCACTTGTCTTTGCCATTAATGAGTTCAAACTCAACATTTAGTACGTAGGTAGTTAGACTGCCAATAAATATGTTTATGCATATCCAACCCTTGAAGCACATGCTAAAGCTTGTTTACATTGTACAACTCCAATATGCAACGCATTAATAGTGATCCAAATGTAAATTGGTTTCTAATAGTTGTTGGCACGTGATCTGTCAGTTATGATCAAAACAAGCAATTTGTTACAATTGAGGCTTTAAAGTTTGGACTCTCATAGTGACATTCGATATAAAAGCACATCATGTTTTTATTTACCATGGACCTGTAGGAATTTCTAAATCCTGTTCAGACTCTCTTTCATTAACACTTCAAAAACTCAAACCACCAGGATTCCACTTAAACATGCCAAGCACCTTGATTATTTTAAATGAGTGTAAATACTTGCATTCTTTTACTTGAGCTTACTTATCCATTAATAGTGGATTATATACTTGAAAGACATTTCACAACCCAGGGCCCTGGAGATAATTTAAATAGAATTATCTGCACTTAACAAAAGATAATTGGGTCAAAGCTGTTTGTTTGTAAACATAGCAAATTTGTTTTCCCCTGCTCAAAATGACACTGTTCTGATGTTTAACTGTTTACCTCTACATCGTCTGCCACCAGGTCCGGCAACCCACAGGTGGGTTAGGGTTACATTGGTCCCATGTTTGAACTGATGTAGTTTAGATCATGTTTTAGCCACATGCTAAGCACAGGGGTGATAACTTGTTCCCTTTCAAATAAAATGTCATACGTGCCTTTTGGCCTCTAATTTCTTCTGATGTAACCCTAACTCTAAACGAAAGTTTGTGGAACTTTCGTTTAGAGTTAGGGTTACATTTGACCCATATGTGAGTAGTTAAGTTTGTGTTTTAGCCACATTCTAAGAAAAGAGACTAGAAAATATTCCCTTTCAAATAACATCTAACATGCATTTTGGCTTTACAATTCTTCTGTTGTAACGTAACCTTAACCCTAAGTGAAAGTTCCACAAACTTTAGTTTAGGGTTAGGGTTACATTTGAGCCATGTTTGAACTGATGTAGTTTAGGTTTAGCTACATTTTAAATACAGAAACTAGAAGACATTCCCTGTCAAATGAAGTCAAACACATGCATTCTAGCCTTAAACTTATTCTATAGTAACTCTATCCCTAAGCGAAAGTTTGCGCAGCTTTCTCTTAGGGTTAGGGTTAGGGCTCCATGAAAAGGTTGGGTGTTGAAAGGCTAATACTGTACCCTCTTAAGCCAAAGAAATCCCATATGCATTGTCCAAAGCACACGAGGAGTCCATCTCATGTGCTGCAGCTGGACAGTTATTCCACTTTCACTATCTCAACATTGCAGAAAGTACAGTGGTAACTTTTGATCAAACTGCTTGGGAATAGTCCAAGACGGAAGTGGCTAGTCAACCACTGTCCTCTGTCACATTTTTGCACATGGTGAACTTGCAGGTCTTGGCACACATTGGGTGGTGGCTGTGCTGAATGACTCACGTTGCGCCCAGTGTCTGAAACTTTCGTCAAACGTCTGGCACATGGTGTGTGTGTCATTGTGGCCTGGTGACGCTGGTGTCTCTAAATTCCCCAGTGGCTGCTGATTGGTTACTGTGAAAGATGAGGCACAGGTAAGGGCCAATCAATGAACCTTAAGAAGGAAACAACACAGTGTGAGCAACTCTGGTACCAAATGGCTCTAACTAACTTGTTAAGATCACCCTTACAATACCTTGCACTTGCGTCATTACTGAGTGGAAATGTCTAGTTATTGCCAGAACATTCAGATTTATCAACAGGATGAAAGTTTTACATCAGTCACGAATAAAAATGATGAATGATATGTAGTTTTTGGAGTTTTTGAAGTCATGTTAGAAACATTTACCAGCTGTCTTTGGTCTTTAGATTTCTTTTTGCAGAATCAGTTTCTAGTGTTCTGAGAAAAAGTAGTCTCACCTACAGAAACCCTTATAAACAAGAATGTGTTGATCACTTAGCAGAACAGTCAAAGTTAAAATATGCTCTGCTCTGCTTTATATCTGGGTGATAAATCATTTTTAGGGTTCTTGCAGATCCTCTCTGAAAAGGGAAATGTTATAAAATGTTTGGAAAAGTCAGAGGTGGCAAAAGCACACACATTCTTGACTCAAGTAGATGTACAGACACGTGTGAAGGAAAGACTGGTAAAAACTCAGGTTCATTTACTGATTACACATTAACTTCACTACAATTTACAAATCAGTTTTCAAAGTCAGCAACAGAACTCGAAACATTACAATGCTTTTTTTTCCCCACTGTCCAGACTCACTTTCATGTCTGTTTTGACAATTTTCATCTTGTTATATTTGTTGAGTGTGATATTCACCAATGGATTCACTAAGGGATTGTCTCTTCTCTTTGTCATTGGTCCGTTTGTTTAGGTTGAAATCGGTCTTGATGTTGGGATGGTGTGTAATGTTGCAAAATAAAATAATTGATAATTCCCCTCACGTATAGTATATTCAAACTGAAGTAACCAGCCTGTTTTGAAAATGTAAGGAATAGAAAGTACAGATATTTGTGTTAACATGTGAGTAAAAGTAAAAAGTTGTTAGAAAAAATTAATACTGAAGTAAAGTACAGACCACTGAAAACTCAAAGTACAATAAAGTATTTGTACATCATTATTTCCCTCTTCTGGAAAAAGTCATAACATAATGACTTAATATGAACATAAAAGTCATCAAATAATCAGGTCGGTTCCCTTAAAAAACCTAATGGATGCTAACAGAAGTTTTGACATCTACGTGGCCTTTTGAAATGTAGTTGTGTTTCTATTGTATATTATGTCCCATCATTGATAGTCTTTTATTTTCACATATTCTGAAGGCTTTGTGCTGTCCTCTGCCTGCTGGTTTTTGAATGTTGCACTGCTGATTATTTTTTTCAGGAAAACGGAGGGCCGCTGACATTAAGAGGCGTCGAGGGGGGCATGTTTGCTCTCCTCAGTTTGTGTATAAACACGAGTGCTCACGACAAAAGTGATGCTATGCCTATGATAACTCTGCACAGCATGTCCCTGTTGCGTTGGCTCACTCTTTGTTTTTCCACATACCTCATTGCCAAAATAAGCTCCGGTCAGTGCTTAATCATCATAAGGGCAGGGCGAGTCTTCTCATTTAGATCTAATCACCAGTCGTAAGCATTTCGACCCACCAGACAATCAGCATCACTGCAGCCCCGTCAAATGATTCACCAGATGTCAGAATCCTTCAGTGGGTTGAGTTTTCCTTAAGAGAGTTAAGTAATGTTGCGAGTAGAACAGAGCCAATTTCATCTTTCTACTTCTCTCTGCTGAATAATAATTAAGAAAGCCTCCAAAAAGGCTCATTGCCAGTCTTGTAAAGATGAGATCATTGCACAGTGTCAAATAATTTTTATCAGCTAGACCGCCAAAGATTAGGACTAATGAAATCTGCAAATCGAGTGCAGTCAGCATTTCAAACAGACAGACATTCTTTGTGAATTCTGCTAATTTCCCATTAAAACCTCTTGAAAAGATGCCAAATGAAGATGAATGTGTTCAGAACTTTAAAGGTCCAGCTGCGGCCTTTTTTTTTTTTTTTTATTGGGTCATCATTTCGTTGTAACATACATAATTAGCCTATGATATGTGAATTTATTTACCTAATTAAAATAGGAGAGCGATCTTTTTTTCTCTTTACCTGAAAACGTGATCGCTCTCTGGCCGAAGTAATGAGCGTGGTTCACATGCATGATGCTGAACCAAAAGACAAGTAACAGTTTATAAATCACCAAAGCCATTTGAAATGCAGAGGGGAGGCCTCAAAACATTTTTTTCCTTTGCCAAGGAGAAACTTTCAACATAAGATATCAATTTTCTCAGCCATATCAAGTCAGATTGACTTGAAACTTGGTACGTAGGTGCAGTAGGTTGTTATATTTGAAATGCTGCTGATGCAAGGATAGTGGATGCATTTTTGAACTTACAGTTCTTATTTAAAAAAAAAAAAAAAAAAAAAAGTATTTAAAAAGATATGGCACAATCCCTGTGAGATATAAATATAAATAAAACCATAAAAAGTGCAAAACAATCTTAAAACCCGTGGATTAGAGACTACCCCACTCAGTCCTGAGCTGGTTGTTTGTAGAGTAGTGTTATAGGTGTAAGGAGAAAAGAAAGCTTAAACCAGTTGTTTTTGCATTTGCTGGCTCTGTAACATGAACCTGATGATAACGCTTCATATTCTGAATGCAGAATGTGTGAAGGGTCCTTCAGAATTTGTGTGTGCTTGTTTGACAATGGTTTTCTCAAGAAACAGTGACAATTTGTGTATGTTAAAATCTGAATTGTTTGTTTTGTATCTTTTAGTTGGTGACTAGTGTGTTGCTAACATTACTTATCCATGTTAGAAGCGAATGCTGACATTATCTGGCTCACCCACTATTCACATTCAACATTCGGACCCTGACTCACAGGTTTGTCTCTAATATGGATTAGGCAGCAAAGTGCATTTACAGAACATTGTTTTAATGATGGAGGAGTTGGTAAAAAAATGTAGATGTTATGGTTCTGATGTATTTTTGTAAATTTGGCTCCCGGAATACATCAAGTTTTCCTTTTGGATCCCAAACCCCTAATCTATTAGATCAGTAGGAATCATTCAGATCTTCAACATCACAAGCAGCTGAGGGCTTTCTTTTTAATTAGTTTTTGCCTTTGCTGTGATCTCCATTACCAAATACATAGAAGAGAAAGTGAAATGAGCCTCCCATGTGATGACAGTACAGCTGGCCTGTACAATATGTGTGCTTTCACTGAGATCAGATTCTATCAGTGTGTGTGCTGAGTGAGCTGATGGAGGTACTGAGGGGATGAACAGCAGGAAAGAAGACAGGCGGAGAGGGGGGTGGGGGGGTCAGGTGGCGTGACTTTTTACTCCGCGGCTCACTGACCTTGACAATGGAGCCACAGCCAGCGACTCGGATAGCTCTCTCTCTCTGATAGCGTCTCACGCTCTCTCTCTCTCTCCCTGCCTCACCGTCTCTTCCTCCCTCTCTTTTCTCTCTCTCTCTCTCTCTCTCTCTCTCTCTCTCTCTCTCTCTCTCTCTCTCTCTCTCTCTCACTTACTCTATTTTCTCTCATCCTCTCTGTCTGCTCTCTCTGTGCTGCTTGTAGTGCGTCGAGCTGCTGCTGGCTGTGACAGCCAAAATGCACCGCCACTTCTCTCTCTCTCTCTGCTGCAGCTCACCCCCCTCTTACCTCACGTCTGCTCTTTTTCCAGACAAGCGGGTTTAAAAAGTCAACTGCGTATTGAGCCGTCTAGACTGAAGCCGGTCAGCGGCCGACCCTCCCCAC
>JAPQRN010000027.1:7414354-7427357 GCA_037367275.1 Coranthus polyacanthus
CCCGACTTGTGAGTTGCTGGCTACAGTGGAAAAACGGATGAGGAGCAGGTGACCTTGCTGAGCTCTGTCCCTCATTTCTAGCCAAGTGCAAAATGACTCTATGGTCACATTATATAAACAAATTGACAACAGTGAAGCAATGTACTGATGGCCAGGCTCGATGGCGAGGTTAGACACAGGCTTGTCGACAGTGCAAAAGAAGTGAAGTTTCACTGTAATAATCTGAAAAACATTTAGTGACTTTAAAAGCATGCAAACAGCTATAAATCCTGCATTTTTGAGCACATGAATAAAAATGTAGGCCAGTTTTGTAATGTTTACCTTTAACCAAGATACATTAGTCTTTTTTACAAGGTGTCAGAATGTTAAATGGGTTCACACTCTCATCAGATTAAATATAAGTGCCAGTGTCGAAGTGAACTTCCCACTCTACTGCCTCTTACTCTTTTGATGTCAGGTTTTATGAGTCATTTCTCCTTCCTGTTTTGGAAACCAGTAGCAACTAACTGATTTACTTTACGCATGCTTGTCATAATTGTGGTTCATGTTATTTTATAGCGCAAAACCAAATAATTTAGTGAGGAAACCTACAGCGTGAATCAGCCAACAGAAATGTGGAAAGTACTGTTTGTGGCTTTGCACAGCTCTCATGAGAAAAACATCAGATAATAATGCCAGTGTATTATTTTCTAAACTGTGTAATAGTAAGCATGAAACTGTATCTCTGCACAGCGCTTATCTAACAGACAGACATACCATTCCTGAACAATATACTGCAGAAGATCCAGTCTAGCTGTGTGAGCGTGTTTTCTGCTTCCTCCTGTCAGTTGATGAGGTGTACTGTATGGCACCCCGAAGTGTGACATTCCATGTAAAGCAGCGCGTGATCGTTTTTTAAGAGGTGTCTGCAGCCAGCCATGTGCAGTTAGATGACTCTATTCTCCCTGGTAAAACGCACCGCTGTGACAGCTTGATTTTCCATCAGAAACATGAAACTGTTATAATTTAGCTGTCTTGAAATGCCAGAACCTGCTTTTCAGTCTTGTGTTACACTTGTCATTGTTGCTCATTGTGTGATTGAATCACTTAATTACGTAACTGAATACAGAGATGTTTGGAAACCGTTTTAACGCAGCAAATCCTGTCAAGTGCAGTCTGTGATTATTTATATAACCTTAGGGTAATGTGCTTCTCTTCCAGTTTGATGATGAGTATCATATGATGACACAAGAGACAGTATTTCATGCTGGTGTGAACTTATTAAAAAGGAATTGTTGAAACATAGCTCATAATTGGTCTTGTATCCCACAAAGCGTGCAATCTTTCCCGTTCCTTTAACAGGCCAAACAAAATTGTCTCAGTGGCGGCTTGAGAGTGAGCAACACCTTTACATTTAACATATGGAACAGAATGCCTGACTCCTGTCTGGTTATCATAACCTCTTACAATTCATGGAAATAAAACAACAGGTTCATGAACACTCCACACTTCAGGCACTTTCATGCCTAAGTCATTTGGTCCAAACTGTCAGACTTGATCGGAACCAAACTTACCAGTGTGAGACCTCCCCCAGACCACAGTCCAGACCAAACAGCTCAAACTTGGTCTGAAGAAAAGAAGTGGTCTTGGTCCAGATCAGACTGACTCTTAGTGAGTCTTAGGTTCGTTTCTAGAGTGAAAATTCTTTTGGATGATTTGAACTTTCACACAAATTACTGTAAGTTATGGCAGGTTATCAGCCATTAAACAAAAGAAGAAAAAAATGAGTCTTGGTAGCACATGGAGAGAGGAGCAGATGAAGTTTTTATTAGAAAGACTGTCTGACTAAGTAATAAAAAAAAATCAACTGTTAATTTTTCTCTATTCAGATGAAAAAGGCTACCTGGTGAATTGACAACACGTAGACATCACACGCACGTGTGTCTACAAACCAGTCAAGTCATGTCAAGTTTAGGGAGACGCAGCCAAGGGAAGTGATGACGATATGATGTAGGTATGTCACAAAGATCTTCAGCACTCTCGCAAAATTGCAACATGAAACCCAAACTGTGGATCAAATGTATACAGTCTAACAAAAACATGAACCTTGGTTTGAACTTTAAGGTGTGAAAAGATCCTTATTCTCGCCTTCAAAAAGGGAGACAGCGTACAGAGAAAACATACTGAATTCAGCTGAGAATGTTGAGTTTCTGAATTTAATATTTCCATGACATCTTAGAAGGTGGCCTCATGTGCGACTGCAGTCCTAAGCAGGTTATTTTGAGAGTTTAATTCTCATAAAATGATTAGGCATGTTTAGAAATACCACTGCAAAGATTTCCATTGCATCGATTACTTCTTTGTGTATGTTTGTTGTGTGCACATTTGTGGTTAGAAAAAAAAAACGACTGCAGACCGAGGAGTGTCAGGAGTGATCTCACAGACATACGTCCAGTGTTTCATCCATCCCACTTTGGGAGGCAACGATTAGAAAACCAGTCAACCAGCACATATTGATTACCCTCTGGAGAATGTGTGCTAGACCTTCGAAGCACAATATGTGAAGCTACTTAGAAACCTCTCGTTTCTTTGATGGTTTATCTCTCTTACATCTTTGTCTATCCTGGCAGTGCAGACCTCCCGCCCACCTACAGCTCAGCTTACTTTCCTTTTCCCACCCATACAGCCTTTCTCACCCTGTCATCCCCGGGCTGGTGGTCTGTCCCTTTGGGAGGTTAAGGGGCACCGTGGGTGAGAGGGCAGTCGGCAGTTTGTGCGGGCACTGTGCTCGCCTTTTCCCACAGCCTGCGTCAAATGGTGCTGAACCCTGACCCCAGCGGGTCCTCTCACTCAAATTCGTTGGGTAACACAATTCAGCCAGCCAGACCCTATTCAGGAGTGGACTCTCCATTGGAAGAGAAGAGAGTCCGCCCCCCCCCGAGCCCAATTGTGGCTACTGCCCTCTCTTTGTCTGCTGGTCAAACAGGGTCGGACGACCGGCCGCCACTGGCCAGGACAAGACTTCCGAAAAGCCTATTCAGCATGTGATTTGACCCCCAGGCTCCAATACTGACTCACAGGGATCAAACGCTGGGAACCTCTGGGAGTTCTCCTCCATGGAGTATTTCATCCATTGAAACTTATCCTTTTGACAAAACTCAAAATGACAAGATTTGTTTCTTCAGGTTTATTGAGTACACAGTAATGTTTTACAGCGTGGTTCCCCCATGGTAACTATTATTTTGCTGTCCATGGTAAACAATAAATCTATCAGTTAGTAGGAATAAATAAATAGGAAAATTATAAGGGACAGTTGTATGAAAATGTTTGTCCATGCTGTGTCTGGGGCTGTTTTTGCTCAGAGTCTTCCAGAGCACTGTGTGTGCATTCCTCAGCTCCTTGTAGTGGTTCAAACTAATCAGCAACAGTTCTCTAACAGAGGGAATTAATAATACACAAATATAAACATAACCTAAATGACATCAGATCGCATTTTTGATGCTGAGCATAAGGAGCTATTAGTGGGCATACACTACAGAAGCACCACTGATGGAACAATTTGACAAATTTAAGTTAGTCAGTTTTAGTGTAATTATGTACATCATAATGTGCAAAAGGCAGCCAGACTTGAGAAAGTACAGTTGAGTAATATGTATGTTAGGTTCATTATGCCCTATGTTTTATCATCACATTTTTATGTTATTGGTCCTTTGTCATTTGTCTGCTTCTTTGCCATCTACTGTAAGAAGAAACATGTTCAGTTTAGCAGCCACAAAAACATGTACATGGTGCATGCACAATATGAGAAAGAAGCAATGTAGAAATCTCTTCATGATTATATCTGTGCGAAGATGTGCAGGGCAGTAATGTTCAGCAAGCCCAGGAAACTTGAATTTTAAATATGAAGGTCGTATTGCAAGTGTGTGTGTGTGTGTGTCTCCTTGTGTTTTTCTGTCAAAGGTGGTGTGTGTGTGTGCGTGCGTGCAGACTCCCAACTTGATGCATGGTTTAAATCTTTTTCTAAAGCAGCACTTTGATTGTAATGCTGCGTGCTGTGTGCTGCGCGCTGCAGCTTTCATGCTGGTCAACTGTCAGGACTGGAGCGTGAAAGGGGGCCCTCAAAAGTAAAAAGAGCGGAGGGTCCTGCTAGAAGGGTCCAGAAGGAGGAGGGGTGGCTTGTGACAGACCTCCTGGGCTTTGAAGGCCCTCTGTGTGGGCTGCTACAGCGTGGCGGCCCTCTTCACAAGCAGCAGAGAAGGGAGGGCAGGCTCGGGGGAAGGTGCTGGCGCATTGGCCCCTGCAGCGGGGAGCATGGGCAGGACGCCAGCTCACCCGCTCAAGTCCCACAGACCAGATGTTCCTTGTCAGGGAGCACTTGGCCTTTAATAAATTGAGTTACTGTAAATCTGTAATAAGGCAAGGCAAACATGGGCACCCCCACCTCCCCCCACTACACACACATTCCACATATTCTGCCCTCACAGACTTTCCTTAGTGTCTTATAGGTCAACCCCTGGTGAAGGGGCCATGGCCCAGCTACTGAACCTGCCAATTATTTTTCAGCCTACATGAGAGAACGGATGTTTTTCTTCCCCTTTGCCCCCACCCGCATTTTTAACTACATAAAACCATGCTTCTGGGCTTCAACATCACTCGGTTTCAGTCCTTCAGCCCTTGATCGCTTTCAGGGACCCACAGAGAAATCTATGTTTATAGTGTAACAGAAACTCGTGGAATAAGGTTCATTCGTCCTGTTTGACCACATGCTTGCCTGGTTTGTCTGTGGGTTTGTGCCCTATCGATGTTCCTAGATGGCACAGATACCTGATCCTATCCATTAGAGCTGGGTGATATATTTGAAACTCTTATTAAAGTACTGACGTTATGATATATTGCAAAATGCATGTCAAATGGCATTAAATGATCAAATTTATATTCAAAGTAAAGAAATGTATACTGTATGATGTATTTACAGTTAGGAAAATGTGGACTAGTGTTTACTTCATCTAGATATTATCAAAATATTACAATAATGTCAGTCCAAAATGATGCAAAAATGCAGTTCCTAGTCTGATAACAACAAAAAACCATTACACACACATATAATGCTGAAAAATCCTAAAACCATAATAACCAGGCAGTGGTTTAAATTTACATGCACACTAATATTCCACTGTTATTCTGAGTATGACAATATTCTGAATTTGCCAGATGTCATGTAAACAGCATATTCCAATTCTGATTTAGGCCTTTTTCTAAATGGAGTATTTTCCGAATGAGACATGTGGAATATGCTGATCCGGTTTCATGAGGATTCTTTGGAAGTGTATATGATGAATTCAGAAAATGAATCTAATTTGTGTATTTTAGTGCAGGTTGTGACACACGGCCCCTGTTTACGATCAGCTGGAGTAAAGACAAAGAGTGCTATGCTCTACATATAAGCATTTGATCAAAAATAATATATTCAGATCTAACCTCCATCAAATCGCCAATATTGATTAACAATTATAATTTTTGTAATTTAATTATCTAACACAGTTACATGTAACTAGTTACTTCCCAACACTGGACCCACCTCATGAAAAACAACCAATATTTTTGGAATAATAACATGATCCTATGGGTAACACTGGGCTTTAGTGAAATCACATTGCACAGTGTGTTTGAAGGTGTCTTCTGCAGATGCACTGTCTAAACACACACTGTCAGACTTAAGGTATGGGTCATTTACCTAGGTAAAAGCAGCCAGTATTTTTGGAAGTCATCTGATCTACTGCTAGAAAAATAAAAATAAATGTCTCTGTGCTTATAAAAACAAAGCCAGAGAGATCAACATGTTCATTGTCCAAATGGGAGTCTTCTCAGGCACATCTTTTAGATATATTTTCAGAATTCCTGCCAATATGGAAAGGACATTATCACCGTGCAGACTCTTAAGTGCAATAGAATTGTTCCAAGGAGCCCTCAGAAAGGGTCGGCAAGAATGTCCCCTGTGCAGTCTAGGTCAGATTTACAGCGCCTCTGAGGATGTCTCTGATCTGGCAGTGGTCACTTGGCTTTGAAGAGAAGTGTTCTGCAAGTGAGTCACTTTGAACCTGCACTGAGCTGAGCCTGAGGGAGACTCTCAGTCCCACCTGAGTAGAACAGGACAGTAAATCTGCACTGTGACACAGGGACTTAACTCTGAATTTGTTGCCTGCCAAACCTCTGGTCCAACATTTCTACAACTATGGCATGGTTCCAGGGTGGCGTCAACACTTTTAGTTGTTGGCTAGGCTTGGATCACTTCCACAATAAATGAAAGGACTTAACTGAAAGCCCATATCTCTGTGTTTTCCTGCTCCCTCGCCTTTAACTTTATGATCCTTGTATCTTACTCTCCATGAGTTCTTTTGAATCTCGACATGCAACTTTCTTTTTAATTTGGTTCTCTTGGCTTGTGCACACCTGCAAATCTCTGCAATTATGTAATTATGCATGGTGCCACAGTTATGAAATTTGAAACGTTGTGGTCTTCGACTCCAACTGTGCAAGGCTCCTGGTTGATGATTGGTTTGGTCATGTGGTACAAATGAGCTGATCACTTTCTCTTCCTCTTTTGCCTTCTTCATAACTCTGTAAATAAAAGTGGACGTACCATTGCAACATCGCCCATTGGTTTACCATTGGGCGACCCACTGGCGACTCATTGGCGACTCGCCAAGTTTATGCTAACACTACCACTAACTTTCTGAGAACACAGATTACGCTGCTAACTAGCAAGTAATTTCAGCTACCTGCTAAACGCTAACACATACAAGACCACTTTGTATAAACACACTTATTATCAGGCTTGCACACAGACCATATAATGCAATACTGAATTCATTCTCACATTAACTAATGTAACTAATTTATGCTAGCAGACCAGGGGTAATTTAGTACCATCAAACTCTGTGAAACTTTCGCATGACAAACTCTTTTGATGATCTTGTTAGTGTAACGTCTTAACCATAACTACAGTACAGCTGTCTTATTTTTTTCAATAAACAGAAGCTCCAAAAGTCTGAGTCAGCAGCAAGCTGATAAGCAATACACCTGTCAATCAATAATTTGACAGAGCAATAATTGACTAAACAACCACTGGTACACGTACGTATGAGGGTCCAAATAAAGCAAATGAGATCATTCTGATTAAAAAAAAAACTGTATTTTAGAGAGAAGTTGCCATTTTTTGAATGGCAGTCAACTGGAGCCAGGATTTTTGGATCCAGCCTCTAGCAGCCATCAGTGGCATTATACTTAAAGGTACTTATGTTGCCTCAAGTTGTGGCCATTGCCCCTTGGCTGTACCACCTGCTAGCTACCCAACAAAAATTCAGAGCAGGCTCACGAGGGTCTCACCTCATGTTATCTGGAAATAAAGGAGTCATGTGCCATACCTACAGCTAATACTTTCACTTAAAAGGTGATCATGTCATTATCTACCTTGGAAAAGGCCTGGGCTCATAGTAATCCCCTGTGATGCAAAACCCTGCATCCTTTGCCCAAGGTGTTACAGCTTTGCTTAAATAAGCTTTAGGATAGTCAGTGGGCTGTTTCTTTTCACACCTCCCACTGTGGTGCAATGTTTGTTTTTTTTTTCACAAGCTTCCCATGTGTTCCCCTCTTGGGGTCGTCCAGGCTTTCTCATGTCTTTAAGGCTCTTTAGGTAAGCCGGAAAAGCAAACAAAGGCATATCTATTAAATGGTAAGTGGATCTCATATTACTCTCCTATTTCAATGCAGTCGCCAGTGTGGGCCACTTTCCAGGTGACTGATATCTTCACAGGGGCCAACATGTCAAGGGATGGTGTAATTGATTGTCTTGGATATTTGAGTATGCCACTTTCCCCAGTTCAGGGACCCCCTAATGCTTCCTACTCTAGTTATATGGCTTACTCGTGTGGTGAGGTTTTGACACATGACTGTCTGAGGCTTCGTAGACACGTGGTCATGGTACACATTAAGACAAGGGCACTGGGGGCCATATCTTTAGTTTTATAAGACACAGCTACACAGGAGACATTGTAGTTTACAGCTTTAAAGACACAATTTACTATATTCTCTATTATGTATTCAAACAAGATTTCCCAAATATGTACAAAGATGTACTTTAGCCACTTTGTGCTGCCTTTCCCATGGGCCACTTTTTGTTCTTTAGTGGGCTTTGAACGAAGGGTTGATTTCTTTTTTTTTAAGCCCCCTGCTGAAGTTTATCCAAAGGAAAACCTCAAGGCTGAAATTACTGGATCTCCAATGAGTTTATTGAGTAAAGCTCTCATTGCGCCACAGAGGAGTTTTGATAGTTGCCTGGAGGTATGTGGTGTTTGAAGGAGAACTTATCTGTTTGAATAAGTCTTTTTATCAGCTTCCCTTTATGTTTTGGCTTTTTTAAACATAGCTTAAAGGCAAAATCTTCTCAAGTAAATGTTTCCTGTAAAAGTTTCCTGTTCTAACTTTTATGATCTTGTTACTTAAACAGGAAGAGATTATTAGCATTATTTGATATTATTGAATTTAGTTTTGATATTTTTCTCAGACTTTTGGAACCTTAGGCAACTGCAAGAGCCAGACTCGACAAAGAAACTTGCCCTAGATGAGAATTTGAGAGTTGACATTGCAGGTCATTTAACTTGCTTTTTACGATACTGATCTGCTGCAGGAGTGTATCCAGCAACCCTGCATCTGTTCCATCTGGCATTGTTGTTAACCTCTGCAAGACTGCTAGAACTGACTTCAGATTTCCCAAATACGCGTACATACCACTAGACCGCTGAACCACAGCAAGTCTTTTTATCAGAAGTATTCTGAACATGCCATGTTACTTGAGTGTACTCTGTTGCTTTGGACCTCTGCCATTACCCCCTTGAGAAAGGCAGTTAAGCTAAATTACTTTGCACACACTTGAAAAATAACTCAATTTTGTAGTAAATAAATCACCATGCAGGGTATTTGACCAATATTAAAGGAATAGACCATTTCTTATTTGATTTTTTTTTTTTTTTTAAATGTCTACCGGTACAGAGTCAGCCTGAACTGAAATGTGAGCGTGTTTAATGTTGACTGCTTGTTAAGCTGTGGTCATCAGACAGAAAAAAGCAGTGAAACAGTAAAACAAACAGCCCATGCAATTAATTAAACAGGACCCCGAGGACAAATCAATGTCATCTGGCAACATACTGGAGTGGACAGTCAAATATGTGTATGTGAATCCATGATACATTACTTTGTACTGCTGTATTTCTGCTGCCATATTGTTTGCAATTGTTGTGACAAAGCTAAAATAATTGCCTCTAGAAAACATGGTCTGTTAATGTTTTATCATCCACCCTTTTCATGTGACCATAAGTGACCTAAGTGACAGTTGTTTCGCTCTGGGTTTGGGTTGGGCTGCACCTTGTGAAAGAAAACAAACTTTCTTACAAGTAAGGGACTTTGGGTATAAAGGCATTAGAGTTGTGTGGGAAGTCAGAAAACATAAAGCTGTTGCAAAAAGCCACCAGCAAGCACCTGCCTTCACTCAGTATTCTTCTATATTCACATCGGGAGCATCACCAAATGCCGTCCCCACTTAAAATAGGACTTAGAGTATACATAATGCTATTAAAAAGTCGTACATTTAACATGTTGTTTTGTTCATTTTATTCAGCCCATTAGGACTGCAGCATGTCACTACAACACCACCTGCCTTCAAGTTAGTTTTATAGTCCGATGTGTTCGTAGTCACCTGGTGCAGGTCAAGGAGCAGTGGGTGCACAGGGTGCACGTGCCATGCCTGCCCGTCCGTTGTCTGTCTTAATGAGTCTGCAGTAGACATGCCAAAGGTACAGCTTAAGCTTAGCTGTAACTAGTTGTGCAGACATTTCCTGCACATCCTGGGTCACAAATTGTCAAGCTCGAAGATGCGTTTGTAATGATGTGACATTTTTTCTTGAGTAATTTTCCAAAAACCATTACAGGAATGTGTCTAATCAAGTCATGAAATATAAGACGAAAGCTTAAAAGTATTTCTAGAGGAAGTTTACCGTACTATTGGCCAAGTTTATTTTGGTGTCTGTCCCAAACATTCCTAGATACAGATATCCACAGTGGTTTAAGAAATTTCCTGGAAACATACACTTTCCTAGCCTGACAAAATGATCTCTTATCATTCAGTCATTAAATCATGTCCATACATTCCCAACCAGCTATATCATGAAATCCTTTATCATCAAATCTTATCAAAATATTTCTTAATGTTACTTATTTTGAAATGCCCAGCATGTGAAATCTGAAAATACTTTTTGCAAGACTTTTCTAGCTTGGTTTAATAAATATCATAATCATTATAATAACCAGTATTATCAACAGTAATCGTCAGTATTATGCTGTAAATAAATGAACAAATCCAGCCTAGGCATGCTCTGTCATTGCACTGTCCACTTTGAACAGCTTGTCATCCTCCAGACTTGCTCTAACTATTCAGGGGTGTTGCCAAGAAGTTCTGCTTTCCTGAGTTTTATGGATTTTCCCACAACAATACGCCCCAGTGGCTAACATGGCTGGATTCCAGCAGCGAGAACATACAGTCGACACAGACACAGGTGATTAAAGATTTTTGACACCCTTCTGCATGTGTGCATAAGCCGCTTTCTCCCAGCGCGCGAGGTGAGGCCCCTGGTCTGTATGACCTAGAAGAAGCTAGACTGGATGACCCAGTGGTCATCCTAGAAGCCATCTGGCAACCGACGACTTGTGTGGCTTACCCTTCGCACTGCCTCACGCAATTCCTTAAGCAAGCATAAGTGTGCTTAGGAGGACTTAATCTCAGAGAAACTGGTTTGGGCCACACTGCTGACTGCCAGTGTGGGTGCACCCGGCTGTTAGGTCATGGGGTTCCTTCGGTCATATAACACTGACACAGTTTTTTGGGGGATGTATCATCTCCACCTGCTGCAGACCGGATATACCTCAGTGAAATGTATGAAGGTGTTTAAATTAGTTTAGTACTAAGTAAACGGGGATATTTTCTTGGATGTGCACCACTGTAAAGCTGCACTGAGAACTTACTAAATTATCACATATCGCTGCTCAGATCAGCTGTCCGTTGCATAGTGCTAAAGACGGCATTTGCGGCTCAGCAAGACAGCCCTGGGTGTGTTCTGTTTGCCTGCGAGGATAGGAAGGGAAGTGAGAGAAGCAGGAGCCTGTCTGCACTTGCACAGAGGTCACTGCTGGCCTTTTGACTGTCTGCCAGTGCAGGGGCCAGAGTCTTCCAGAAGAGGGCCTTGGCTACAGGCAGACAAGTGAGCCAGCCAGCCAGCCAGCCAGCCAGACAGGCAGCCAGCCGCATCGTCTGCAGTCTAGGTCTGGGGCTAGAGCCTGGACTAGGGCAGCTCAAGTTACCCAGACAGATTTGTTAACACTGTTTGGGTCCGCTCGGCTTTCTAGCCAGGCCTCTGAGCCAAACGCGGCTGAGGTGACTTAATCTGTCATTAAACTCACATTACACCCGGACAGAGACTCGGCTCAGGGGGGCAGAGGCATCGCTCACTCTCCCACTCACTGGCATGGCTGGCTGGATTTGAACAGACACAAAGAATACACTCCCTCCACATACACACACCTCCCCCCTCCCCCTCCATCTCCATCCTCTTCATGCCACACACCATGGCACAGCTAGACAGCCCAGCACGGTCTAGACAAAAGCAATTTCACTTGAAGTTGAAAAGTCATTTGACTGTGTGACGGGCACCCATGTGGATTTGGTGGTGTTTCCAGGGAGCACAAATCTATTTGTCTTCTTTCACTGGCAAAGACTTATTCAGAATACTGAGATTATCTGCTGCTTTGTTTCTGTGTTGTTGTGTGTTCAGTCGTCAGTGGCAAAATATGTGGAAGTATCATCTCAAAGCTAAAGGAAAATGATTTGACTCACTACATTTACATACACACTAATATTCCAGTATTATTCCAAATATGGCAATATTCACAATTTGCTACTGGTCATGTAAACGACTTATTCCATATAGATATTCCAAATTAAAATGTTCAATTTTAGACCTCGATTTCAGCAGATTTCCACCTGTGGAAATATATACGTTTGACCAACAAATTTCCTTGTTCCAGCTGATTAATTATTGTATACCAACCCTCCCACAGCAACGCATCGTCGATCTACTTGAGCATCTCGAACATGGAACACAGCAACATGAGTCATTTTCTCTGCACCAGTCTGCATAGTCTTCAAGCAGTTTTCATGCAGATTGTCTGTTTTCCTTGCACTGCATTTTTGCATCGTACTGGTTAGAAGCAGCTTTTAGAAGCCTTCACTGGACACGTCTGCAGCATATTCAGAATATACGTCAGGTCATTTCAACAATATGAAAGACTTAGATATCAGCAAGTGTTTGGATATTTGTAGATATCACCAACCTTTTCAAGAGGGTACTTAAAGGAATGAAAGAGGGAGACTGTGTTTGCATGGAAAACTTTGAAAAAGTCCTATTTTGGCAAAAAGAAGGCAAATAGAAAAAGCAGCTCCAGACACTTTTCCATATTGCGACGTGATAAATTACATGTTAGGGCATCGTTACTAAAACAGATTACAAGACACTGTTGAAAAATAAGTTTAGTCAGTCTAATAGTGTGTTACTTTTTCAAGTAATTATAGATATTTGAACTATTCTAATGTAAATGGATTCTGATAAATGTTATTATTTCAGTATATTGTTCACACTTTAAAGGCATATTATGCAACATTTCTGCATCAAAGTATCTAAAAACCATGAGGTCTATGTCATATATTTTGATGATGAAGTCACATCATATCACGTTTCATACCGTGTTCAGATTCAGAGAAATACCCATTTCAAAATGTTGAGTGTTACTTGACGTAACAGGACTATACGTCACTTTAATACATTACCTCGTCCGTAAACAGGATTTCTGCCAGAGTCACGTCTATGAAAACATCTCCCATGATGCCATGCATGTTTGCCATTGTCTGTCCACACAACAC
>JAPQRN010000027.1:7442731-7469143 GCA_037367275.1 Coranthus polyacanthus
CAGAAGCCAGAAACCTTCCCGAAAACAAATCATAGCAGCAACTTGCTGAATGTTAACACACACAGCTGTATTTGATAACAACAATTTCAAGTTCACATGATGTACAAACACAATAATTAACACTAGCGGACCTAATTAGCAGGTTAGCTGACAGACCATGTAGCGAAATATCAAATTAATGCTAGCATTAGCTAATGTAGCTAAGCTATGCTAAGAGGCCGAGTACTGTAATTGACTACCGGTAAACTTCATGAAACATTTGTGTGACAGAATCCTTTCATGGTTTTGTTTTCAGTCATAGCTACAGTAGAGTTGTCTGTCAAAAAAAAAAAAAGTTTTATTCAATAAACAGAAGCTCCAGAAGTCTGACTCAGCAGTGACGTGTCAACCGGATGCCATTCACCACGCTCTTAATTAAGCAAAACTAACTTTAAGCCTTGATACAATTTAAATGAGTGAGTTATATAAAAATCTGCCCCAGTACAGTTGTTAAAAGGGGAAATCAGCTGTAGAGACTGTTTTTTTTGTACCAGACTGTAAAACGTGTTCATTCCTGCAGTAAAGTTGGGTGCTTTAACATGGGGGTCTATGGGGATTGACTCGCTTTTGGAGCCAGCCTCAAGTGGCCGCTCGAGGTACTGCAGGTTTTGGCACTTCCACGCCTGCTTCATTTGTCCATTTTTCAGGTTCCTGCTTGATTATAACACTAACCAAAAGCACAAGCAACATTTACCTAATTCCACTGTCCTTACCTGTACCTGTTTTTCCGAAGCCTGGCTTTGAACTCCTTTAATGAGTTGAGACACTGAATGTTTTCGTAAGAAGCCACAGATGATGATAGTCGGTAATACATAGTAAATATTTAATAAGTACCTATAAATGTATCCTTTTTTTTACATGATGCTGTATTTGGTGTGCTGTGTGGCACAGAGCCAAACACTGGAGGTGGATTAGCTCATTGAATCCAAACAGTTTACGGGGAAAGCAGCTCCGGTGACGACACTATGTGGGCAGCTTGCAGTTCTCAAAATACAAACGTTCCGTGTGAAAGCGAAAAAAGGAGAAAAAGTGAGTCTTTCACAGGGACAATCTAGTAAACACGGCTGCTGCACAGAGAGAGAACACCTGTGTTTTTACCAAAGTTTTGGCACGGAGCAGTTCGATCATTACCGGGGCCATATTTGGTCCAGTGCAAATTTAAAGTTGCCCTTACAGCGATGACGAAATGCAGCCTGACTCATGCAGGAAACTGCAAAGTCAGTCACAAATAAGATATGAGTGAACAATGGGTGGAGAAGAAGAAGAGCGTGGTGCTGAGATGATTCAGCTCTGCTGGAGTAGCAGACTGTGGCCGCTGTCAATATGACACAAACACAGGCTGGATACTGGGAATAAGCTTAGGGCCGCAGCCAGAAATAGTGTTTAAGGTGGTGAGGATTAGGGTTAAATGTCAGAAAGGTCAAGTCAGAGACCAGTTTAGATTGGCTTAGAGAGGTTAGCTGCAGAAGCCCACTGGACGTCGAGAGCTGTCTTCACAGAAAGTCTCCTCTATTTAATGTTAAACGTCACCATTATACACTGCAATATGTGTAATTGAACAAATAAATGTCACAAGCGAGAATACAATGTCTTTTTTAAATTCTGTGATTCATGTCGAATTTGTAAAAATGATGTTGTGAAAATGTACAAACATCGGAAAAAGAACTTCAATCTGATAAAATAACAAGTATCTTTTTTCACCACATTTACTGGTATCTGAACATACAGTTTATATAAACGGAGTCGTCGGCCTACGTTAACTGTCTTTGTGTCGGTTGTAGAAATATGAAATGTCAGTGGTGTGGTGTTTTAGGATCACATGGCAGGGCTTCTTCTGTGTTTACGGCTCTTCTGGGGATTGAGCCTAAACATCCTCTAATGGGATTAACCAATAGGAGAAACCCAGAAGAAGAAAATATGTTGTCTCTCTCGTAACCTGCCACACAGTGACTCACTGACCAACAACTGTGTAGTCATAACAAACCCCTAATGAGCTTCAAACTTTAACATCCAGCCCACCACCACAAATATTTAGTACAAATTTGAGGTGCTTGATCTTGTCTTGAGTATTTCCATTTTCTGCGGCTTTATCCGTCTACTCTGTTACATCTTAGAGGCAAATGTTGGACTTTTTACTGCACTGCATTGATGTGGAAAGTATATAAAGTAGTTTCAGATGAGCTCAGCCTTAAACATGTACTACCTATGTTTTTCATTTGACGAATATTTGTAAAAGTGCTTCATCCAGACATGATTAATTACCCAACTGAGCTAAATCAGAAGCTTCACAAATCAGAAAGTCAGATGATTGTGAACAAAGGTTTAATTGGCGTTTGGTTAGTGAGCGTTTTATAGACCAAACCTTTCGAATCCTGTCTATACCTGAATGAATTCATGAATAGTTTACATGCAAGGATTTGGGGTTCATTTCGTACTGTGTTTAAATAACTGTGATGAATGTGAACGCAGGTCCCACTGCTCTGATTGCACGAAAAAGAAACCTTTTGAAAACTTAGATGTTATGCATATAGTTGGCGTGTCCTTCATACTGTAACAGTTCTAGTAAAATGAGATTTTGTGACATATCGAATCGTAATCGTCACGATATGCGTCGTGTCACCAGATTCATGCCAATATACAGCTCTGTCAAAAACTGGTTCCAAAACAAACGTCTGGAAATTCATGAAGAATATGTTAGTCCTGTACTGAAAACTGTCTCAACTCTACGTATGGTGAGAGTTTGGGTGGAAATGTCTTTATTACATCCAAAGCAGAAAAACACACTTTGAACCCACAGGCGAGGATTCAAATCACTGGCACATGTTTTGGGAATGTCCAGTAATCAGACATTTCTGGTCAGAGATACACAAAGCATTGAGAGGCATATTTTAATACTAAAATACCTTTCCAGTTTTGCATTTTATCTTGGAAAGCTGACTTTCATCCTGGACAACAAAATTTATTTGTGCTTCTGATGTTTGCTTGTAAAAGAAAATAATCACTTGGCTCCTTCCTGACTCTCCCACAACAGACGATAAAGTAAAGGAAGTGTATAAATGGAAAAAAATACTTTTTCACTTCACCTGCAAATGAAGAGATTTACTGAGAAATTACAAAGGTGGCTGTTCCACATTGTGTTTGTCTATTTTTTTAAGGTTAGGTGCCTGATCTCCTCAGTTCTTCTCATTGTTATTAGTGTATATTTCTTCATGTATCAGTCGGATTTTTGAGATCGCGGTGGCAAACTCCCGATTTCATGCTCACTTTTCTGAAAAATTGAGCATGTGTATGTTTTTAGGTGTTTTTTTGCAGCAAAAGTGCAGGATTTAATTGAAAACTGCAGTTGCATTTTTTTTTTACTCACTGGTCAGATTCTATGTAATCTGACCAAAACGGCTCAGGATGACACACGTTCCAACAAAATGTGCTTCATTTGTAACTGCTCCGCGTATTCCACAGAGCAGCAAAATCAGGTTGGAAGTCACACTCGCAGTCAGAGCAGTCAAACACAAAGTGATCAGATGTTACACGTGTAGAGGACACCGAGAGATGTCAACAACAACGGCAAACCTTGTGTCCTTTTCAGTTCCCATGACCAAATGAAAAATAAAAATACCAATAAATAAATGAAATGTCGTCAACCAGAAACAGTGAGGTAAGTTTGGTGATGTCTTTACACTGTGATTGGTGAAACTCATGGGAAAACTGTGATGACTGGTCAAATTTGCAGAAAATGTGCAGTGATTAATTGTGCAGAATTCACAGGGGTTGGTTGAGTTTGTCTTAATTGTGACATGGAAACTCTCTGGAGGGACTGATATATTTACTCTTCTACCTATATACTGTACTGAATTGTGTCCATGCATCCCTCTTTACACAAATTGGATATTGGATGCATACTGCTTAAAAAAGAAGGACCGTGAGAATGGAAGTCATTGGTCACAGGTTTCTAATACTATACTGTATTTCTTTGTAATTGCTCAAATGTTCTCAATTAGCAGCAAAATCCTAAATTAATAAAAGAAAAGTGTGCAGCACAACAGAGGCTCAAGAATCAAACATTTGGATTCGAAACGAATACTTTTATTGCTTTGTCATTTTTTTCGAACGTGGACAAAACAAACACAGATGAGCTGCTGAGAGTTGAGGGACTGACTGACATTCTGGCATTCTCCTCAGTCTGAATCTCCTGTTGCTGCCCAGCGGACAGCCCCCACCTCACCCACCAAGCCCACCCCACCCCACCCCAGCCCCTCTGAATCAGCCTGGTTCACATACACAAGATTAAGTAGCAAAAGTGACATCCAAGACCAATCGGGCCACCCAAGAGAACCGCAACCAGCGGAAAGGCTGTCAGAGCCCCCTTTTGCAACATTAATCTTCAAGCCTCTCCTGCACTGCCAACTCACATCTCCTTCAAACAGGACAGGGGAGGTAGAAAACTGAACTTTTCCCTCCCCGAAGGTTTCTCCTCTCCATCAATTAACTCTTTGGGGGACAATTCATCGTCACCCGCCATGTGCCAGACGACTTCAAACACCCGGCAAAATGAACGACTTTTCCAGACATTTTTTAAAAACTCATGTTTAATTGAGCAACGAGGAGATTAGTTTGGACGTGAGTACGATTCGTAATCCGCCTTAGTGCCCTCGCAAAAACAAGCGAAGCAGAAATTACACAGAGAAAGATGCTTTAAAGTGATTTATACCTGAGGAAAATACATTTATGGAGGTCTGTGGAGACGTTTCTATGGCCTGTTTCACGTATTAATGAAACATTCAGCGAAGGAATTTATCTTAAACGTCAGAAAGCTGTTGAAACAGACATCGAACTGCTCCTTTAATCACCTCAGCTAACCCTTTTGTCTTCTTTAGCAACTTTGATCTCTTTCAGAGAGGATAACTCTGTGTTTTGTGTGTGTGGTGGGGGTTCTCCTGACCTTCTCTGGGGGGTCAGTGGTGGTGGTGGTGGTGTCACGTCCAACCTGATAGCGGTGTGAATGGGAAAACAGAAAAGATGAATACAGCAATTGATAAATAGCGGAACATGAGTGTGTTATGCCGTGGATGCCTTCAGTCCCAGGAGAGGGCCTTCCTAACCCCAACCCCTTTCTTTCTTCTAACCGAGACCTGAGAAGCAAAGGGGGACGTCGCGCCATCTAACAGTGATCCTTTGAAGAGAGCTACACTCAAATCAAACCGCATGCTTTAAATACTTTCTGCTGCCTTTCACTCACACTGTGCTCGAGGCTGGGAATCACATCCAACACAACCTGCTTCAAAACACAACTTTGACGATATTATATAATATTCTTATTGTCAACGAATCCTCTATGATGATTTGGACTCAGAAGTGGGATTTGTAAAAGCCCAAGTCCTGCCACAGACGTCCATTTTTCTCTTCAAACTCGTTTCTAATTTCTGTCATTTAATAAGTATCTGAAAAGTGTCCTCAACAGATGAAGCCTTTCCTCCTGTCTCAGTGACCAGTATTTGTATTGAATGAATCAGTCTCCCTCCACGTAAACCATGTGTTTAGTTCATGATAGTTCACCTGGATGTTTCACTGTATTTTACATTCATTTGCTAAACATTACTTGTGTGATGTAGAAACATGAGACAGATGGACTAAAATGTTGTTTATTTGGCTCTTTCTAAGGCATTTGTAGACATTAGGAAATGTATAGAATATTTCCAGTGTTCTGTTTAACCAACATGCAGGCAGCGATGGGAGTGTTCCCTTAAAATGTGTTTCACTAAAGACTATATGTCATGTGTAACGCATTCTGTTAGATTACACAAAGTGAGTAGCACATTTTAAATACGTTGGATTACTTCTCTTACATTATTATTGTGTGTAAGAGTGTGAATGAATGTGGTATTCACACAGTACTGCTACACAAATTGGACTGGAGTCACTCACATACTGTAGAGATGTAAGATATAAGTTTATGGAAACACAACTTTATTTTCCACAGCATCAAGTTACAGTGAAAACCGGTAAACAAAGATGAAAATAAAACTATGTGAATTTACAGTTCTGTAGCACCAGCATCTTGTTTTCACTTTGTTACTTCAGTGCATTTTGTTTCCTTCCAGCAAACCCTCTTCAAATATAATTTTACCTCCTGTGTTTTCACACAGCATGAATAAATAAAGGTAAATGTACTTGAGTCAAACATGCAACTTGATTGTTTGTTGTAACTCCATCCTCTGTGTCGTGTGTGAACAGGTCGACTGCACCGTGTGCACAGTCTCCTACGATATGTTATATGATACGTTGTAAATCAGGGGTTTATGAGAAATTAGCGACGCCTTTTAAATTTCAGAGCAAATAATCCGGACTTTAAAACAATAATCCGATTTTAAGAACGTCACTGTAGTCTCATTACCACCTCTTGAAACTGTAACTAGAACAAAAAAACAGGTGATCATACAGTTACATCCTTTACTCTCCAACAATGTGCAGAGAATATCAGTTTTCATCACTTTCCATCCAGTGATGCACATTGTTTGTCCAGATTTACAGCTGTGATGAACTGTCCATAAAGTTTCATATTCTTCTATGACTTTTTTTTCTCCACCTCTCTAATACAGTGAAGCTCATAATTTTACTTTTCAGCGCTCTCAGTATTGACAAAGTACGTTTTTCGGATAATAAGTCCTTACTGTACTACAAATATAGTTTCCACCAAAGAAATTCAATTCAACCCAGACACGTGTCTCACCACTACTGATATTCTGTTCACCTTAACTGTACGAGGATGTACTCGAGATTGGTGAAGGTCCTCGTCTTGTCTCGGTCTCGGACAAAGAAGACTCAGGATTTTATTTCAAGGCCACAGCAAATGTGATGTTTTTGGCTACTTTAAATTAATTTTATAGCTGACAAATAAGCTACATCAAAATGAAAATCATATAAAAATCCAAATCCATTCTGCGTAATATGCCTGAAGACATTTAATGGACACGTATCGCAGTATAATTATAATAAAACCCGACTCATTTCTTTTTCATTTGAGGTAAACGACCAGTTAACATATAGATCATCGTTTCAGTCTTAAAAAAACTTGACGTAAAAAACGTGAAAAGCTAATATGTCATGTGTGTTGTTGCCGTCTCACTGTATGGAGTGTAATAAATGATGCTAGAATAATAAACAGCTCGCATTAGGTAAACAGGTTCGTTTCAGTGTTGCTCGTGATGAGCTGTTGTTTGGATAACCAGGAGTCATCATCAATCTGTGATCTGTGTGCCCTTCAAAACAAGTCCACCGAGTCCACACACACAAACACAGAGGAGCATGTCTTTGGCTGCAGTCTGCAGGCTTGCGTGCCTCATCGCCTGGGTTGGGGAGTTCACAGTAGTGCGCAACCACAGACAGCACTGATCATTAGGTCATTGTGGGCCACAGAGCTGTTGCGTGAGTGAAGGTGTGTGTTTGTGTGTGTTATTTAGAGAAGCTTAGCGCCGGTTCAAACTAAAACTTTCACATCAGCTCGTCTGTCCGGTCCAGCTGCTGAGTCGAAGCGGGAGCTCCACGCGGGCTTCATGCTTTCAAACACAGAGCGGGAGACAGGGGGCAACAGAGGGAAATAAATCACAGAAAACATCACACATGACGGATTAAAACACACCGTTACTATGGCAATCCCTTTGTGTTGGAACTGCACCATGTGTTATGATAAAAGAAAACAAAGAAGGGAGAAAAGTTAGCACTTATTGCATCTGGGAGCCATATTTCCATTCATCACTATCAAAGTTGAATGCATGATTGGATTAATTGTGTCACAGATCGCTTTTACTGATGGTTCTTTTCAGCCGCTGCAGTTTTTTATTGTCTCTTCCAGCTGCAGAGGCCAATTATTACTTAACCCATAAAACAATAAAACATAATGACACTCTTAGTGACTGAAAACACTATAAAAAAAAAACAGTGCTGTACGCTGTAATAATGTAATAATGAGCAGGTGCTGCACTGTATGTTGCAGATTTCAGATGTGGCAAATCCTGTTTGGTGTCCAAAACTTAGAAAATTTGCACATATGCAATCGATGTGCTATGTGTGGTAAATGTAACATGCTGTATACCGTTTGATGCATGTGGCTTTCGACAGATTAGCTACTTTTGTTTGTATTTAAAGGGTCAGGTCACCCTGTAAACAACAAAAATGTACCATAAATATACAGAGGGGTTACAAATTAAAGGAAACGCCAACATAAAATGTGCTAGTATGGTGTTGAGCCACCATTTGCCTCCAGAATAGCTTCAATACTCCTTGGCACTGATGCTACATGTCTGTGAACTCTACTAGAGACAAACACCATTCTAACAAAACATTCTCTCATTTGGTGTTTTGATGACGGTGGCGCAAGTACTTTTACTGTTACTGTGGTGAAACTGTACTTAAGTAAAAGTACAATTACTTCTGTAAAAATGTAAATTAAATAAAAATTTACATTTTCATTTTTCTCAAATCTTTCATTTGTAATCCCATGACCTCCTGTGTTTCTTTGCTGGGAGCTCGTTGTTTGTTGACGTGCGCTAACTCCATTTCTAAGCTAACTTCAGCTAGTCTTTTTAGAGCCTCAAGTGACCATATTTGGACAAGAGGATGGAGCTGGAGAAGAGCAAGGAAACGAGGATAGTGAAACTCCCCAGGCAAATGCTAAATCCAACGCTAATGCCAACTTACTGAAAACACCGACCAACAATGCTGCCAAGTAATTTCAGCTACTTGCTAAATGTTAACATACAGGTATGTTTGTTAACAGTCAGATCAACTTCATATAATGTACAAACCCATTAATTAGTAGTAGCTGACTGGCCAGTACCATATTAATGCTGACATTAGCTAATGTGACTAAGATATGCTAACATGCTGGCTATTCTAATTAGCCAAGTAGCAACTGACTTTATGAAATATCTTTTGAGGGTTTTCTCAGTGTAACTTAAGAAGAAAATATTTATTACATTTTCAATATGTAGCTAAAATTTGCGTGTATTTACATGTTTATGTTGGAGTCTGTTTTGTGCTGGGAGCTAGTAGTTTGTTGACATTAGCTAATTCCTAAGCTAATGGTAGCTCGTGCTGAACACTGCTGCAACTGTAGAGGAGCAGAAAAAAGGCATAGAAGAACTCTGAAAAACTGACCCGAGTATAGAAATCAACATAGAAATCAGTGTACAGGCTGTTTAAAATTCAGTTCAAATGAACAAATGACTAGTCTGACACGTTGTCAGTTGATTTGGTTCGATGAGAAACCAGTTTCCCAGCATTAATTTACCAGAGTAGCTGAGACTGAACTATTTTGAAATTGTTTTATGGAACCAAATAAATTGATAATGAGTAAGGCTAACTGAAATAAGCATGCTAATTTGACAACACAACTGAACACAAACTTCATGTAAGCACGAGCATGTGCAAATGTTACACATTGAACCTTTAAACCTGTCCATTTAGAAAAGAAGCTGAAAGATGAGGTGTGAGAGCTTTAATGATTGTAAGAAGCAACAGTTCAGCTACAGTACATAAAAAAACCAGCATAAATCTGTAAGGTGTTTCCTCTGGCACAGCTTCTGTAGTCAGTGAACTCAACTGCATGGATGAACACCAATCTGACAAAGGGTATTGTCTCATTTGGTGTTTTGATGATGGAGGTGGAGAGTGCTGTGTAATATGTTGGTCCAAAATCTACAGGTGTTCAGTTGGGTTGAGATCGGGTGACCGGGAGGCATAGCATATGATTCACATCACGTTCAGTTCTTATCAGATTTTACTAGGTTTATGGGTCTATTATTAATGTGGTTTGTTTAGTGCTTTTATTCCTTCATTGTTGTGTTTTATTTGTTTTTCTCTTGCTGTGTGAAGATCTTGTAATAGATGTTATATAACCAACGATATTATTTTTATACTCCCATGCCTTCTGGATGGAGACATCCTGGAAGAGACCACTCCCGTCAGGTTTTTCCTTCCTCAGCCGTCTGCATTTTCCTCCCCCATCTGATGTAGGAGGCAACAATGATTTTGTGTGTGTTTGTGTCTTCACAGTATTGGAAAAAAAATTACATAAACTTGAAGAGAAACACGTGTTTTCGTAAGGTTTTAAACTGGCTAAGCCACAGCACATGCTGTCAACAGTTTTTTGGGACTTTTCTTCAGTAAAAAACTGTTCACAACAAGGTCTGTTGATCGTCCAGAGCAACATGAACATTATTCCTAGTTTAGCAAGATGTTGGTATAGTTTAAATTCAACTTGTCATGCTAGTAAGTATCTCTTAATAAGATTATCTGTGTGCCTGTTAAGTATTAGGACAGGGGATGCTACTGGTTGCATTGCTGGTGTTTTCACTGCGATGATGATTTTGAACAATGCCACTGCACCGCCGGTCTAATTTCACATACATTACTGTGCGTATAGGCCAAGACTGGCGGAATGCTTTCAACTTTTATGATCCAAAGTTGTGCCAAGAGCATTTTCCCCCACTTCTCTCTCTCCGAGAGGATTTCAAAGGGAAAAAGCAACACATGCTGTCATTCATGTTCAGATGGACCATTACGCTCATATCAGATTGGCTCTTTTGATGTGCCGAGTGACAGAACAAAATAAATGGCGAGCGCAAGGCTGTGAAAGATTTGCAATGCAGTGCGTTAATTAACGAAGGGCTATACCAATTAGGCGTCCATGATTGGTGTGTGAATGTCAGTGCAGTCACGCAGTTCGGGACTCCACTGTTTACTGAACACAAAGACCATAAACAAGAGCTGGCAACAAGTGCACTGGCAAATGTGAAGCGCTGGGCATTTTAAAGAATGCATTGCTTTTCCAAAGAATTTAAACTTTATCTCAACAGGATATATGAAACATGGGCCATGTTTTACTATTTTACTGGCTTGTTGAAAAGTTTTGTTATATGCAAAGAGGAGATTTCCTTTTTAAAACTAGGAATGGAAATCAATTTATGCTCTCCATAAATTGCACATTAAACCACATTAAAGGCGCACTGACTCTCCTGCATTACAACTATTTACCATTTAGAATTTAATTACACAAACCCGAATGCATCAAAACGACATCTGGACTATTGATCTGACACGATGGAAACAGTTTTTATGTAGAGCTCCGGAGTTCAATTAGTCAATTGTGGATTTGCTTCTATTGTTTGTCTTAAAGGTTCAGTGTGTGATATTTAGTGACATCTAGCATTGAAACTGCAGATTTCAACCAACCCTCACCTCACCCTCCCGTACAGAGGCCGCAAAAAATGTGGAAGTTGTTCGTTACAACCAGTGTTTGTTTTGTTTGTTCTGGACTTTTTAGTTGAGAGGATATTAACTCTGGTCCACAGTCACACATAATAGGTGACAGTAATGCACCTTAAAACTGGATGCCACCTGACATAAAACCCAAAAACGTTTGTTCTGAGCTACTGTAGAAACATGTCGGTGCAACATGGTGGACTCTGTAGACTTCTTATTTTCGCAAGATTATACATTCAGGAAAACAGAATTATGCACATTATTTCCCATTTCTGCTGTTAGATCCCCCTGAATCTTACACACTGAACCTTTTAAGTTCTGCTAAATTGGAAATCTTCTGGTCTGTCAAATAAAAACACCTTCAGCTTCAGGGACATTTTCCGCAAAGATTATAAGTTGTAGTGCTAACATTATGAGGAACTCACACTTAAAGACATGGTAACCTCGCTGCCCAGATGTTGCAATAAAAACTGTTGTTAAAAAAAAAGAAAAAAAAGTTGTTCCTATTTAAATTCCAGTTGTGCAGCTCCCCAAATTCTGAAACAATTCAGGTAACAGGATGTAAACAAACACTAACATTGGAAAAATGTCACTGCTTTTGGCCTTCTGCTATATTTCTCCCTGAGTTTAAACATGTTGTAATTGTAAGAACATGTTCCCTTTTTTTTTTTTTTTTTTGCTGTTGCACAACTCGACACAGAGAACAAACACTTCATTAATCGAGCAGACTGCGTTAGGTAGTCCGTAATGAGGTGAGTGTTTGAAGAATAAAAGTGATAATGACCCCATGGTTTACATACACAGAATTATGCATTTATTGACAGGAATAATACAGGTCCACGGTGGGACGAGCAGAGGTCGATCCAGCAAACAGATGGGTGTCTTCAGTTTACTTAGCGGACCTCCTGGTCCTCTTGTCCCAGGAGAAGTTGGCTCCATAGGATTTCACTCGAGGCTTTGAGCTCCTCTTCTCTGTTATTTCATAGCTCCAACCTGAAAGAAAAACAACATCAGAGTAAGTGATGGGGGAGAGAGGACGTCATGTATATTCATTTTGGACGCGGGCCAACCACAATGAGGTGTAGACATCAACAGGCTGTGTGTAGTCAGATCTGCACTAATCGCTTTCGTGGTGCAATAAACAGAGTAAGCCAGTTTCCTCTGCTTAGTTTCAACAAACTTTCCCAGATGGTCCAGTTCTCCCGAGTCTGACTGAACTTTCTGTTAAATGTCTCTAGACAGAAACACACATTAAACACGTTGAACTCAGGCTAAACACAGGACTGATTTGCGTTGTCTGAAGACCCTGTTATTTGCATCCAAAGTATTCTTTTAATGTTTTATTACTTAATTCATTGTGAGGGAAACCATCAGGTACTTTCGTTAAGTGAAGGTATTTTAATATGTGCTGTTTTACTACTATATCACCTGCTAATCCCAGTTTGAAACTGTGAACATAATGACCCATAAAGAGTGTCAGAATAACGTTAGCAGTGTTAGGGCCACTGCCTGCCTGGCTCTGTTATTGTATACTCTATGTAATATCGCTCCTATATTGAACTGACTTCATGTGGTGCGACAGTCCAGCCAAGATTACCGTTTGGAAAAATTCTTTGAAATGACTAGGAATCTGTTTAAATATATTTTCTGCCCTATTTGGCATGATTTCCAAATTGTCAAAGCACGTGTATTTATATGACCAAACTTTGTACGCTGATTTTTTATGAAATATCATGCGGTGCAACCAAAAACGGTAATAACTATTAAATTCAAAATAAAATATCGAATTTCTGTGGCAGAAATATTAATTACTAACACAACGTGCTTAAGTGTTTACAGGAATAATACGTTTGTTCATTACATTTAGAAGGGGACTGTGAGATGACCAGTTAGTTAACTAGTTAAAGAAATTAAGATAAAGTCATGGTTGCACCATGTGACAATTTTTAAGGCCACAGTCAATTTATCTAGATTAAAAAACTAAATTAAAGTTATATGAATTCATGCAAATTCAACATTATTGATGTTTGAAATATTGGACATTATTTTTTTGTTTTGTATTTTAAAATTGGCCTGTTGAAAATCCTGATACGTCACTGACACATTAACACGGTTTTAATGGAACTAGTTTTCATGCCTCGTGTTATATTTACATTAAATCTATAGTGTAGTCTACAGGCATCTACAGGCATGACTTCAGAAACAATATGTTTGACATAAAACTGCAAATAAAAGGAAACTTTCACTACTGCCTAATGCACAGGGGCTCCAGTGATGCTTTGCATTAAAACTCCACTGTTAGCGACCTTGACTTTAGATTGAATCAGTGCATATTGATTCAAACTGTATCTGGTGACCTCAACACAAACCATACCCTGATGTAGTCAATACAGCAAAATGTGTCAGCATCACAACACTCAAATAACTGCTACTCCGACCTAAAGGCTGCACATTATTGGAAAAAGGTTTAAAAAAAATACAGGAATTTTCACCAGAGGATTTGAATATCTCTACTTTGAAAGAATTAATCTTTGTAAAACTGGGGTCGGCAACCTTTACTATCTAAAAAAAAGCACTTTTGGGCAGAAAAACAAACAAAAAAGCTGCCAAGAACTGCAAAAGCATATTTGAGGCCATTAAACGCAGGCACCACAGCCTATTTATTCTAAATTAACCTATCAAAATCAACATTCTTGTATAGCAGCGCTGTGTGTAGAAACAAATCTGTCAATGCGCTGTTAAATTCTGCTTTCCTATGAGACTTTTCAGTCTTTGGATTTTCGATCCGTAACTAGTCTAGGAAAACACCCACTCAAGCCACGCCAGTTGTAATGTTGCGTATGACGTACATTTTACTTGACGGAACGCTGAAATATATTTTTAGAGCTGCACAATTAATTGATCGCAATCATAATGTCAGCCTGTGCAATTCTAGGACTGCAAAAGGCTGCACTTGAAAGGTCCAGTGTGTGTCTGGTGATATGTTGGGTTCAGTCAGCAGAGAGCTGTGTAAAAAAAAAAGGTTTTATTTTGTTCCCGTATTTTTAGAGCAGTATAAGTGTTTATGTTTGCGTAGGTAAAAAAAAAAAAATTCAAATGATGAACAATCTGTGTATTTTCCTTGGTAATCAAGCAAACAGACTCAGATGGCGTTTGAAATATTATCCACAATAATCACAATATGACTTTTTCACTAAATCGTACAGCCCTGCTTTTTTTTAATTTATTATTTATTCAGTATATGAGCTTCCCATTTTTATGATTCAATAATGTAAGAATGACTTTAGGCTTACAACAATTATAGCAACATGTTAAAAAAAAAAATTATTCATTTCAGTGACAAAAGCCCCAGAGAGCCACCGGAGAGGGGCTCGAGAACCACAGGTTGCAGACCCTGTTATAGAGCAACTGGAGTGATTTTGTAGAGAGGTGCATCTGCATAGAAAATAAAAATAATAATGAAAGCTGAAAAATGACTTTTACTATGAAGAGAGAAACTCAGTCATTTCCTACACTGTGGACAAAGTACCTATTTTTAGTCAACATCATTCTTTCTGTAGCCAAAATAATTCAATGCAGTGATGGTGCTTTTCTTTTTGGGACCAAATCTTCCTTTTCGGTGTTCTTCTCCTGCTCCTTACTCATTGGGGTTAATTTGCCTTACATGACATGATGTTACCACGATGTGACTATCTTGCAGCACATACTGTGATAACGACGCTCATATGACATGACATTTTGCAGCCCTACATAACACAAAACTTTAACAGACAACACGGGACTACATTAAGAATGTATGATGAGTGGAGGCATCATATTCCAATTTATATTTTGTTTGATGTAACAATCTCTACCTAACTTGAGGAACTGGAAACATTTTTAGATGTTTTTTATTATTACCATTTTTCTCAGCAAAAGCAACGGCATCTTCCTTGGAGGAGAAAGAGAGCACCATGTTGGATAAGGGGTCCGCACTGAAACACACCAACAAAAAAAAAGAAAAGAAAAACTGTTAATGACAAGAATCACAAAAAAGTGTAGTAAATATCACTAGGAAACATTTTAGGAACCAGAAAGCAGGAATGTATATAACCATGATTTATTCAATCTAAGTAATGCAGTCTATTCAAATGCCTAAGTATGTAATAGTAACATGAGAATCCAGACTAGTCCATGTGTGCTGTTCAAAGTGTCAGATTCTTACGTGGAGGCCCAGCCCATCAGTGGATTCTCCCAGCGCTCTCTGGTGTCAAAGTCCATCTTCCACTTCTTGGTGCTGTTGATTCCCGACTGCATGGCTGTTTTAGTGGGAACGAAGATGTGAACCTTGCGTGTTTTGATGTGCTCCTCTGGCACCCCTGTCACAGTGGTGATGTCCTGAGGAGAAGACAGAAAAAAACCCTACAGTAACCAAGTATATATAGATTTAAGTCCAGAAGTTACACTACTAGAAGAGACAGACAAAAACAAAAATTAAAAACTGCTGCTATGACTTTGTACTCTTCAAGCCCAGAACAAGATATTAATGCATTTTAAACTTTTCTGCAGAAATAAAGTCACGTTCGTAGCGTTTTGACAGGCTAAGTAGTATGCCTCGTGATAAGTAATCTGAACATGTGTACAGTCAGTAGCGTGACCCTTTAAAGTCCTGTAGATAACCTAAGCTATAGAAAGGCCCTGTAATCACATTTGACGTCATATATATATATACACTAATCCTGTTTTAGGATTTATCTGCTAAAATGAGACCAGTAATTGTCTTTGTATCATGCACTCTACATCGCACACATTACACCCACACACTGTATAAAAGAAGTGGATGAAGCCTCCGTGATGCCACCCATTAGTTTGTGGACTACAGTTGTGCATATGGCTGTCGCCATCTTGGATTTTTGGTGCCAGAGCTGCGCATATTTGGACAAGAGGGTGGAGCTGAGGAAGAGCAAGGGGTAGAACTCACCAAGCTAACGTTACTGCTAATTTACTGAAAACACAAACCACACTGCAAACTACAAATGTTATGTCAAACACAGGAGGGAAGGCCTGGACTCCAAAGTGAAGCCAGTGCAGAAGTATCTCAAAGTGTAATACCACCGACGGCCACTACATGCTGGCTCCAACAAGGCCTTACATTGACTTACTTGTCTTAATACGGTTTTGATGTCTCCCATGCCAGACATGGATTGACAGCTCACTTGCCTGCTGAGTCGGACTTTCCGAGCTTCTGTTTATTGACTTTCTTACACAAATGTTTGATGAGCTTTACCGTTTTACCATATCAGTAAGTTAGCATTAGCTCACCCATCACCCCTTGCGCTTCCTTCCGGCTCCACAAAGCCAAGATGGCGACAGACAAAATATAAACTCCTTGCTCTGAAAACCATGTTGGCTCTGTCCACTTCTGTATAATCTATGGTTAAATGCTGCCAAATAATAATAACACACAGTTTTGTTTGATAACATTTAAGGCAACTTCACAACTTCAACTAAGTTATGGTAATGGCCCAGGTATCATAGTTAACTACTGGTAAACTTCATGAAACATTGTTTTATTCAATGAACAGAAGCTCAGGATGTGAGACTCAACAGGCAGGCAAGCGGTCATTCACATCTCTTATTTAATGGTGCAGTAATTTACAAAATAACTACCACAACACTTATGAGAGGGTCCAAATAACAAGCAAATGAGACCAGAATGACTCCTGGAAAACATGACTAACTTATTATTTCCACAGAGAAGTTGAAGTGGGAGCCAATGGGAGCCAGCATCTAGCAGCCGTTGGTAGCGTTACTCTTTAAGACACTTTAGGATTGGCTTCAATTTCAAGCCACGGTTGTTGCGCCTTGATTACACCCATTGGACAACTCATCAAAACAACACTAAAATACAAAACAATCTTTTATAAATGGATTTTAAGCTGTAATATCATGCATCATCTGTGGACATTTAAATGTCCACTTCCCATCATTTAGTTGCCTATAAAGAACATTCAACTAAACAGTAAAACAAGAAAACAAAGCAGTTTAAGGTTCCCTATTTTGCAACTAGAGGCCACTTTGGTATTTTGTGTGTATAGAGAATAACACATTGATGTGTTTTTGGTGACAGACCAAGCAGGGGTCTTCCAGGATCCCTCTGACTTTCATTTGAGTTGATGACTGATGTCTTTTTCCTTCCTGCCAAAGAAGCAGACTGTGTGTGTTGAGAAGAGGTCATCCAAAGTTAGTTGCAGGTGTTAAAAATACAACTGCAAAGAATGATGAAGTGTACTTCATGTCAGAAAAATGGGGCTAAGAGGTTAGGAAAATGTGGCTCTAAAAAGTACTTGTGTAATCAGTTACTTCATTTCTGTAGGCACATCAATCTGCAGATTTATTTATATTTTGACGCTAAAGACCAGGGTCAAAAAAGCTCAAATATATCTTCAGTAAAAATGAAGTGAATACTTTTTATAGGCACTGTAAAACAACTAAAAATTTGGATTGCAGTTTTATTGGTTTGGAAATCTGGCGTTGGAAAATGTTTTTTTTTTTAGAATTTCTTTGTAAATGTCAGTGTTCATTGCAGCTAATTAGGGCTGCATCTACAGCTGGGCCATATGGCCAAAAATGTGATTATTTCATATCAGCTGATATCAATAAGTTCTTTCAACTTTAAAGGCTGATTTTCAATCCTACGTGAAAGTTGAAGAAACCAGATGGTTATATGTGGTTTTAAACTATTCTTTAGGGTTCCAAACGATTACAATAAAACAGAAAAACATTGAGATCTGTTTTTCAGAAGAATCGTACAAACATGCCTACTCTGCTAATATTCATTTGAAATGGGCGGCGCACTAGGGTAATGATGGTATTTTACAGAGAGCATTGCATTATGGGTTTGTTTGTAGGCTAGGCTAGCAACATCTGTGTCTAGTGATTCTTTAGGCTGTTCAGTTAATCCACTTTAACCTGCAGGAGTTTGTGTGATGTGTTTTTCTGCTGCTGATGAGATAAAGTAAATGACGTTAGATGCTTAACAAGTTCAGATCAACTCAGTACGGTAACTCACCTAATGCTGCTGTTAACGTGTGTTAACAAGAAACCTGTCTATGCTATAGTTAAAGCTTGAGATGCATTTTAGTAATCAAAATGTTAGAGTATTTGAATTTTTTCAGCTCTATAGCCAGGGTCCAAAATTAACACCAGTCGAGAACCAAATGTTGGTAAATTTAGTTGAGTGGAGTTTAGTGGAGTGTGGAGTCATTGGTCACCAGCTGATACGAAATTATGTCATAATTAGAGAATTTAGCTGAAAATAATTTTAAAATCCAAGTAGACAGAAAAGAGCTCACTTTTAGTATTGTGAAAAAGTTACATTTCCATGCACAAAAAACACAATTTTATGGCCAAATATGAAAGAAAAACATATTTCTGGCTGGTAAATTTTCTTAGTTTACCTGCCATTGGCAGATGAGCCAAAAAGATAATACTGGACCCTGTCTACGGCTATAATAATTTAATCATTATTTTAGCCTTAAAGACTTAAAAAAGTTAACAGGAAGCCAAAGCTTACACTATATATGATAACTTCTTGTAGTTACAAAAAGGAATAGCAAGAACATTTTAGCCTTCTTTCTACGGTTATGAACACGCTCTTCCATTTAAGTGGATGAAATTAATGTCTAATACTTGAGGTCATTTATTCCAGACCATCAGAAAGTAGGCCAACGCGTCGTCGAGGAGGAGGAGGAGGAGGAGGAGGAGGGGCCTCTGGGCGTAAATGCATATTCCTGAGCGACTGGAGCCCCTTCAAGCTCCTATCAAGGATCTGGTCCAATTCTTCAGGGAATTAGCAAACAAGCAATGGGAAGTCGGCGACAAAACACAAACGAACCTCCCAGCACGCAGGCAGCAGCCACCCAAGACTGAGGGCTTTCCAGGCCACTCTCCTTTCAATACAAGAATTTTACACATTTCAATGGCCATTACAACTTCAAAGAATCAAATTTTCATCATTGTCTGTCATCTACCAGTTGATTTGTAGAAAGGGGGTCGTTTTGCATGAACTCCACACAAAAGCCTGCCTTTCCTTTGGCAAAGGAGCTTCCAAGGGTATTTAAGTCTGGTAAATTATAGGTCCAACTACTAAAACATTGCTTGTTCCAGTGAAACTTTTTTTTTTTTTGGCAATGCTAAGAAGCAAGACCAGACTGAATTTAATCATAAATAAGATCTGCACATTGAAAAGATTGTTAAAATGAAAGGAAAGAAGGACAAAAAGAACACGGAGGGGAGAAAAAAACTTCACAAGTGCTTGGTAATTATTTCCGGCTGCCCTATCTACTTAACCTTAACAATTCCTTCTTGTCACATTGAGGAGGAAAACATGTTCTTCTCACCCAAAGGGGATAATGGTGGATGGTCCATAACACAATAACATACAAGACAGTGTGAGAGAGCAGCAAGATGACATGCCAGGTTTTTTCCTCTTCATCTTAGAGGTTGAGGCAGGTGAGCACAAATATTTAAAGCTTTGCCCTTTGCAGGAGATGTGTTTTTTATCCTCCATGAATAATGTTCCAAATAAATCTGCTCCAGAAACTAGAGTTAGAACCATGAAAGTGTGGTTTTCCAGAGGTCTTTGAGGGCTTAGGTGTTGTTATTGCTTTTTTGTTGTTGTTAAAAATGATGATGATAATTATCACAATGTAAGAAGCACCACACTTGTCACCGTGTTACCGCATTAAGCTTACATTTAGCAATATTTGAGTTGTGTTTGTTTAGTCATAGCTACAACATTTTCAGTAATTTTGCAAACATTCAACTATTCCGGGTCTGTTTTGTGTTTTGCATTATGTTTGGTCACAATCTCTATCTATCTCTATAATCAACATTGCAGGATAATATGACACGCATACAGTATTGTTAAATTTAGTTATTGTTTATTGAGTTAAATAAACTATTTAAATGACACTTTTCTTTTGTCCCCTCAAAACTCACCTTGCTCATCATGCCATGTGTAAGACAAAGGGAAGTGGCCACAATTATTTCCTGTATTTATACAAGGTGATGTCATCAGGAGGTCACTGACATCATGTATGCCACATGTCATGTAACGGGTTAGACCGTGTTTGGGGGGAAGTATAAAAATAAGTTAAATGTGTATTTGTTTACTAGAAGAGGGGAAATCTTTCGGTAAACAGTTTATAGTATTATTTGAGCTGATGTGAGCATTTGCGAACTTTGTATGTGGGAACACATAAAATGTATAATTCTCGTTCTGGCCTTTCGTGGATGTCATCTATGAAACGTGGCTGGACATTCCTGTGGAGTGATGCCTGCTTAGGCATTTTCTTTATAAGCAGATGCTTTTTGCTTGCAGGGGAGAAGGACTGGTCGACCTGTAGTTGAGTGCACATGATCTTATTTTGAGTTATTTGTCCTTAGTTCAGTTTTGTTCAGTTACGCATTGCACCCAAACTCAACTGTTTGGTTTTGGAAATTTTGGTTCACGAAGCGCACGGAGAAACTTATTTGTGTAAATAAATGCATATGTTTACAGAAATCTTTTTTCGTCTGCCTCCTACTTCGACCCTCTGGCCGGCTTCCTCACACGCCCCCTTTTTAAAAAGCGTATTTCCATAAAAAAAGTCTATTCTAGTCTATATTTTTTCTCTCCAAAGTGGTAGAGAAATCTCAACAAAGCTTTTTCTGTTACTTCAACTTAAGTGCTGTACCTTCTTATCTGATCTCATTAAGTCCTATGATGATAGGGAGAAAACAAACCAAGTTCCTTTGGAGTTGAGGTAAATGAAATTTTGCAGTTCGAAACATTTACCCGTTTAGGGGTCTGTTGGGTTTTGAGGGTTAGATGCATGAAATCCCCCTCTGAGATGCATTAGAAATGATACCCCTGGGATTATCAGGCCAGACTATGGTTCCTCGTATATATGTTACATAAACCATAACTGACACATGAGGCCCATGTATGGTAAACTTGTGCAATAATTTGTCCAGATGTAGCAGACCTTAACTCACATCTTAGGCGTGGATGAGCACAAAAGGTCCTTCATGAATGAGGGAGGATGTGTCAAAACAAAAGCTCTGCCAAATCACTGAAAACACTCCGCTCATTATCTGGCATTGTTTGCAAAAATACGAGTCTAGACTTCTATGATACTTGCATGCATTACACTGAAAGCTAGGAGGGTTATCCGCATAACAGACTCACCCACAATACCCGGATTCACAAAGAGAACGATTGTGGCTGGAATGTGGTGTGTTCCCAGGAAGACTAGAGAGGGCCATCACAAAAGGAAAACCCACACGGTGGGCACTTTTTCTTCTGCCGTGTACAGGAAGCAAAATGAGAACTATCAAGTTTGACACTATTCACAGGGCCTTCACGGGGCCCTACAATACCTGGCTGGGCAGACAGAATGCCTGGCTTAAGAAAGGGGGGAAAATGCTGGCAAAGTCTCCGTCACGTGAAAGCGTGTCGATATTTCTGACATCTCCAGGCTACGTGCCAAATAAAGAGCATAGGGGCTTGTCGCTGTGGGGCCACTGGGCCCACCAGAATGCTGAAAGCTGGTACCCCTAATGCACCAACAGAGACCTGGGGTGGCAGATTTCTGTGTAAACAAGAAAAAATCTAAGTATGATACAGTAGGCAAAAAAGTGAACAAAAAACTGATATAAAAAAGTTTGACAAGCACAGCGACCTAATTTTAAACAAACCTTCCAATAAAGAGGAACATTTAAGAAACAAAATGTTCAGGTTCTTACTGATCTTTTAAGTCCGTCCAGGTGGACGTTTTTCCACTTAAAGGAGTATCCTGTTCTTAAACACATTCAGCTTTAGTTCATTAAAATCAATTCAAGATCAATTAAAGATCTCCCCCATCTTGATACAATCGCCTTTTAAAGAGAACAATAAAAGAAGACTCGACAACGATTATCAAACTGAATTTTCATTTTGGTTCACTTCTTTATTCAGTCTGATGTGGTGTTAGTTTTAGTGGTTTCAATTTCGGCAAGGGTTGTTATTTTGTGGCTAAGGCAATATGGCCAAAAGATTTTATCTTGATTTTCTTCAGTATTGTGGATGATTCATGACTGGAATAGATTATTTCTGCCCACATTAACTCAAGACAACACAAAACAAACAAAATGTGCAATATCAACAAACAACAGCAATACCCAAAAACAACAGCGGCAAGGGTGTCAATGTGCATTGTTTGTTAAATAAGACAAATAATTTTTAAATAAAATAGCAAGCAGCAAGTGGGGAAAAATTCATCACAATGAAAATATGTCAATTTCTACGATAAGTCAAATAGGTTGCATTTGGACTTTTTGTTGAACAGCAGAGCTGCAACTAATGATTATTTTCATTGCAGATCAGTCGGTTTATTTTCTCCATTAGCTCCTTGGTCTATGAAATATCAGAAAATGGTACAAAATGTCAATCCGTGTTTCACAAAGCTTAAGATAACCTGTCCAAATGTCTTGTTTGGTCCACAACCCAAAGATATTCAGTTTACTGTCATGAAGGAGGAAAGAAACCACAAACCAAAACAATGTGACTTTTTTTTGCCTTAAAAAAAATTACTCAAACTAAGCGATTATCAAACTAGTTGGCTATTAATTATTAACTGACAACTAGTCAGCTAATTGTTGCAGCTCTTATATCCAGCAATAATATCCTAATATCCAACAAGAGAAAGCATGTCTTGTCTGTGGCTGATGTGTTCAACATTGGACTAACTCTTAAACTGTCTTCCAGCTTCCACTGACCTCATATCACTTAACACATCGTGTCACTTCTGGATGATTTGCAGGTGAATGTCTACATTTCCTGCAGTTAATTTCCCGCAGTTTATACAATGAAATATTAAACCCATTTTGCCTGCACAGTGATATAAAATATGATTACTGTTCTTTCTGATATCATTTCCAGATCTGGTCCCAAAGGAAAGGCGGCTTGAGCATTTTAGTAGCATATAATGAGCTTCTGTAAAGGGACATCTTTACCAAGAAAATCAATGTTTAGCAGCTATTTCAGACATTCCAAATAGTGGATTCACACTGGGTGGATTTTATGAAACGCATACCTGAACTTCAAAAGATTAGAGGTACAAGGACTTCTACTGAAAACATTACTGTTCATTCACTTAGTGAGTTAAATAGCCTAGCGTTTTATTACATCACTTGATACTCCCTTTGTGCTTATTTAAAAACGGAGGATTATTTTAAACCTAAAATAAACCAGAACAAGGAAATTCACATCTGTTCCTGCAATGATCCAGGACAGCTCAATCACTGGTTGTGAAAATGATTAACCCTGCTGTAAATCAGACAGCTGAGAGACTGGAAGATGGACAAAACATCCACATACTCTAATGCTTTTTACACAAAGGACTTTCAATTAGATACAGCAATTTGTATCCAAACTTGTGTTTTTTTTTCAATCCTAAAAAAAAAAAAGGCATGACAGAGTCACATCATTTCAACAGATTGATCCCAGATAGGGATCGACTGATTATTGGCTTGGCTGAAGATTGGATCTGATATGACCCTTTTACGATTTCCAGTAAAAAATATTTTATCTGATATCCAATAAAATAAATGAATTGTAAAATGTACTTCTGAGGCTTTTTCAGTTAACTTTATAAGTCATGCTTCTGGGAGTTCCCCGTACTTCATGTTGTAAGAAAATGTTGAAAAAGTGTCTTTTAATTAAGACATTTGTGTAATTCTAAATTCTGACGCCAAGATTTAATTTTTTTCTGCAAATGTCTATCAGTTCCAAATAGAGTTGTGTGATATAATGATATACATTATGTGACAGAAAAAAAGTAAAAAAACAGCTGCTTTTTCATATGCGCCGACATTTTAATCGTTGTGTTACAAATCACAACCTTTAGTCCAGTATATTGCGTCATTTGGGTGACGCTTAGTCCTCTTCCGCACGGATGCAGGCAGGAAATTTGCATGAAGTCAACACAAGCAAACATGCTTGAGTGAATGTGACAGAATGGGTAATACTAAACAGGAATTGTGTGTATGGACGTGCCACATAAAAGAAAAAAGTAATCAAATGAGGTTTTGTGTTTTAAAATACACAAGTTTGGCTGTGTTTCGACTAGAGTCCACACTACTCTACAGTCTTAGGACGCTGACCGTGTTTTAGTTTGGAAACTCTGGCGTTACGTCGTAATGTGGACAGACAAAAAGATAGACTGTTGCAAACGGTGATGCAGACACCCACATTCCGTGTTTGGGTCTTATCAGTAACTACGTATCCTTCCCTGATTCATGACCCTTTCTGGAAGACAATGAGACATCAGCTTTGACTGGCGGCTGTTCATTCAACATGGATACTGAATTACAGGTGATTTTGTCCTTGCTGTCTCTACTGTCTCTGCTAGCAGCTGTTGTGCAGTTAGATAAGCTGTTATTCAACACGTCCCGTGTCCAGTGGCGTTATGTGCTCCCCTGGTCATGTGACATGTTTCAGGAATGTTAGAATGTTTCTGAAACATTGCTAAAACCATTTTGTATAGACAGACACTGATTTTGTATTAATGTAGATGCAGCCTAAATAAAGTATGGTTATTTTCAACCATTTATTAATTGAATTTACAGGAAAAAAAAAATCATGTATCATGATATATACCACTACTATGGTAGAAAATTAGACCATACCAACCATTTCTACTTCCAAATATCAGCTATCAGTCTTATAATTATTTACAGTATCAGCAATGACAAAAAGGTTGACCTCCTGGTATTTATATTTGTACCAGACTGAGGTATTTTCTTTAGAACACTGACCAAACAGGACATCTGTGCATGAAGGACTCAGACAACTGTCTTAACTAATACATTATGAAGGCTATTAGTGGACACTGTAATGGCCGTTACACAGTACAGTCCAGCCTGTTGTAGCATGTACCTCCACATGCCAATACTGCAGCTAGGCAGCCAGGAGGGGTCATAAGGTCAGCCGAGCTGAATCATTTTGAGTCAGCATGTGGTGAAAACCCAAACACATCACCCTTAACCCCCCCAGTGTCCGCCCCACACCCAGACCAAGAGCCTCACTCAACAGCCTCGGCCGGTTCCCACCTTCAGACGTCTTTGAAGTGTAAAAAGCGTGCCAATTACTGATTGGACATAGTGGGCGTCTCTAATAGAAACAAATATTATGTTGCTTGCTCATATGTAGGAGTGGTTCAACACGAGGGAACGAGAAGCAGCTGGTGTGAGGGTCATCTCGAATCTCACATTACACATACCGGTGAGGATCGGGAAGGGAGGACAGAGGAACACGCTCCACACAGCAACACTTGTTTGTTTGTGTGCTCTATTCAAAGACACCAGGTCAAATGTACGCAAACTCTAAAGAGACTGTGCAATTGCTGAAAACTTTGTTTGAGCAATACTGATGTGCTGCTGAAATAGAAGTTAAAAGACGTGTTAAAGTGAAACAATGAAGCTCAATCTGAAGCTGAATGACCTTAAAGCAGAAAACATTGCAATAAAGTTACAGTACGACAAGTCTCAACTGGTTAAAGATATGAATTAGGTATAATTGTCATGACTTGACCAGTGTGGCCTGTTTCGTTGTGACACTGGTAACAACTTAAGAAGCATTTAAGGATCTGAAGCATGTCTAGTTGGAAATTAATAGGAATTATAAAAGGTAAATGTTTAAAATCTTAAATAGTATAAAATAGAGTCCCAGTGTTTGTGGAATATTTAGGCACATAGGCGGAGGGTCTGAGGGTACTCCCACAAGACATTTTTATGTTTTTCAATAAAAATCATTATGATTGATCATTAGGGCCGGGCAATAAAGTGATAATTACCACAACATATTTTTATATTGTGATAATTATCATTATCATGACATATATTTTTCTTCTGTCTTTTGGGTTTATTTTGTTTCCACTTCAACAAAAAAAATGTCAATCTATTGTATTAATTACGTTTACTCAACAAACATCTTATTAGATTTTATAATAAATAAATGTTCTACCTCTAGATTTCTGAAATGAGTTGCTGCTTGGCAAGTGTTTGTCATGTTCTGACCATAAAAGAATAATTTAAAATCACAAATAATTG
>JAPQRN010000027.1:7471179-7484950 GCA_037367275.1 Coranthus polyacanthus
TCAGTATTCAACCTTATGTCATGTAACTCTTTTACAAGTGCTGTTTCAGTACTGTGGTGAGGTCGGAAACCTGATTGGAATTTATCAAGATTACTGCTTTCATTCAAAAAGTTGTTGAGCTGATTAAATACAACTTTCTCAATAATCTTGGATGCTAAAGAGAGGTTTGAGACAGGTCTATAGTTGTTCATTACAGAGGCATCTAGAGTTCTCAGTACGTCCATTCACACCTGGTGTTAGATTGCGTCTCCACATGCGTTTCGACTCAACACTTACGATCAGATGTCTGTATGTGCAAATAAACACGCCAATGCTGAATGATGAATCATATTTTCATTACCAGGGTACAAAATTACCCATGTAATGTTTTACCGGTCATGAAATTACTTCATGCTTTAGTTGTTGTTATGCAAACTTATCTGCAGAATTACTTTAAGGAGACGATTATGAACAGATAGCTGTCGTAGGAATGTCAGATTTCTAACTTTTATTTTGGAATGTATAATAAAAAAGGTCCAAAATAATGCTTTTTTATTTTTCTTGTGAAAATGTAAAAATGTCCTTTGGAAGGACCTCCAGGCTGCACAACCATGCACCTAAGTCTTCCACAAACTTAGGGAAAATACTAGAACCCAAACAGCACCTAAGTCCTCTACAAACCGTTGAGTTGAGCAGACGGTCCATCCATGTGCACCAGGACACATTTGCATACACGCTATAAGAACGTGTCCACATGAGTCCCAGACCACCTCTGAATGAGGTCTGAGCGATCGGATCTCACTGCATCTTGGCTGCATTCACACCTGTCCATTAGATATAGACCATTGGTTTGGCTGATTAATCCGTGATGATAGTACATTTTAGAAACTATCAATATCGACACAGCTACAGCTGACGTCTCATTTTAGGCATCTCAACTGGAATTATGGACTTTAAGGAAAATAATAGCAAAAAAACAAAGACATTCAGTGATCCAGACTTATACCATCTAGGTATTCATTACTTTGATTTAGATGTTCAGTTCAACAGTCACCTATTTACTAATAAAATTAAGATAGTTAAGATAGTTAATTTTCGGCAATATCAACTGATCAATCAGCTGCTCCAAACTATCGTTATATACTGGCCTTTGAAAATTCACAATCAGTCAACCTCTACTGTCTATAGAGCTGTCCAGAGTTATTATAGTTTTGATATTTTCATTAGTTTTAATATTTTATTATTTAGATTTTAGTCTTTCAGTGTGCTTTTTGATTACAGTTTTAGTTTAGTTTAGTAGAGTGTCCATTATTGTGCAAAGCCTTTTTATTCTTCTACTAAGAATTAACAAAACAAAGCTAATTTTACCTGTTTACCTTTTTTTGTTTACAGACAGCTAAAACACTTGTTTCAACTACATGTTTCAACATTCTGCTGTTTTTGTATTACTGATGCATATTTTGATGTAAAACAATCAACATAATATCTGAAAGTGTTTGTCATGTTTTGACCATAAAGAATAACCACAAACAACAGTTTTCTTTTTCACTCAGGATTCAAAATCAGGTTTTAAACTAGAGAATAATGACTTGACATTTATAGTGATAATTATCGATCTCTAATATTTTTGGGAACATCATCCAGACATACTTTAGTGTTTGTTTTCATTAACTATAATGTCCATTTGAGATCAGACCACCCAAGGTGCATGTTAATACCAGTTGTGAACAGGGTGTAAGAACTTTTTGTGCTACTCAACTTCTGTAACAAGGTACTTTTGTGAGAAATCCTGACCTGCAGTTTCAGGATCTTTCAATTTCATGTCAAGCGAGGGCTTTGAAAACAACCAACAACCTGCCTTTAAACTCATCTACCATCTACTGAAATCAAATCCCACATCTTTTGTCCAGATGTGATGAAACATGCCAAGAAAGCACTGGACTCTAAACTCACAAGAAACCAAAACTTTCAGATTAGCAAACTCAACATGCCGAGCTTCAAATGGGCCTACACCAATTTAATACTTTGGTTCTCTCCCTGTGTTTGTTCCTGTCTTTCTCCCTCCTTCCACCTTCAGTTCCACACACTCTAATAACCGTCCTCCTCTGCCTCGTAAAACCCTAGTGCCTTTTGAGAACTCTATAACAAGGCTTCACAAGCGCTTTAAGATTATGGTGTTGTCTTTATGTGGAGAGAGGGAGCGCACTTGGCCACAGCTGAGAGGCAGGAGCAGACACTCAGACATATGTAGGAGTTATTGTATTATCACAGATTGAAGCAGCTGCTGCGGTTATAGTCGCAGTTGTTTTCCGCCAAGGGCCAGAGCACGAGGCGAAAGGCCCGACTCTGGCTGAGGGAGGTCGCAGACATTTCGTGTAAAGCTGTGTATCAGTGGCCAGCCAGCCGGACCCTGGGACCTGCCCAGCATGCTTAATCAAACAGTAATTACAAACAAAAGCAGGTCGGCATGGGCACTCTGGGGAACAGCTCCGGCTACCGGGGCTCCATCACGCAGGTCTTTCTTTGTCATTATTTCCAAAGGCCAGATAATACTTGTAAAGATTTCCTTGTATAAAAACAAACTGGTCTTGTCGTTTACTATGAGCTCTTAAATAAGACATGAAGTTTTGAATCTGCAGTATATTTGATTCAGTAACTGTTCAGTCTATAAAAAAAATCAGAAAAGTGTGTGGATATCATTAAATGATTATAGTAGTATTGTAGTTATAGTTTTGAAATTTTCATTAGTTTTAATTTGCACTTCGTCTACTCCTTTGGTTTCTGATTTCAGTTTAGGTAGTTTTACACGTGCATAAGTAGTTTTAGTTTTAGTTGTAGTTTAAGGAATTGATTAGTTTTAATTAAACATTTTTAATTTTAATGTTAATCTATCTTTCAGGTATTATGAAGAAAGTCTTGATTTATAGAGGCTGAAAAAGGCAGGATGGAAGAAAATATGAATTACAAAACCACTGTTTATTAAAGTTATTGTACTCTTGTACAGCATGAACCATTAACATAGCCCGATTCTAAGCACCTGGAACTAAACCTGTAATTCTATTTTGTTTTCGTTCCATGTTGCATTGTTCATTTGTATTTCAGTTAACAAAACTATTTTTTCAGTGCTAGTTTTAGTCTTCGTTAACAATAATAACCCAGTGTTGAAACAACAGTCCATAACCAAAATGTACTTTCATATAAGACAATAGTCAGGTTTCCATCCAAACATAGAAATTTTAGATTAATTTTTTTTAGAAAATCATTAAAAGAAAATGCAAAGGAAAAGACCTGTCCCTGCACCTTCCCCCAAAACGTTCGACACAGAAAACACCTTATGCATGTCTGAAATTAACTATATTTCACTTTATTAGAAACCGAATAACTGTTGAACTGCACGCCTAAGTCAAAGTGAATAATACCTAAATAAATAAACGTGAACCACTGAACATCAAACTCAAAGTAGTTAATAATTAAATGTGGATATGAACATCAAACTAGCCCTAAAAATCTAGGTGGGAGCAATTTTTATCTTTTGAGTTATTATTTTCCGTCAAAGTCAGTAGTTCCAGTTGAGAATCTTAATACCAGCCATGGGCCACTACTGGTGCCAACTTCTACCACTATCTACCTCTAGTTCCCGTCATCATCATCATCATGGTAAACTTTGCCAGTTAGAGGCAGTATTTCATACAATAACTTACAATAACATATACTCTGAGCTGTTGATTGAGGAGCTGAAAGATGTAGCCAGAGGTCTTTATTTGGAAAAACCGGAAGCACGTCTGACGCTTCTCGCTTATACAACGCTGTTTCAAACTCTTCCAAGCTCAAACATTTGTTTCTGCAGCTCTTCACACATAGTTGCATTTTGTTGCTGTTTCCATCTAACATGGCAATTCTGTTTCTTGTATTAATTCTCCTCATCGGGCCACACATGCCTGTATGTTATCAGTTATTTGCTGAAGCTGTTTCTATTGCAGTTACTTGCTTTAACCTTTCACTGATACACCAATTTTTCCACAATTCCAGATTAGGCCTAGGATTTTGTGCCAATTATTGCATTATAGCCTTATAGGAATTATTCAAGCCAACGGTAATTATTTGGCATACTTGTGATAATCGCCTCTATTCACCTGTGTAACAGCTGGATGAAAGTAACAGAAATGTCAGATTTCATCACTATTTCCACATCATATTCCACTGTTTGAGATTTGTCTTGTTGTGCCCACTTCTATTTCCTGCTTCACTTCTATTGGTACCTGTCATTATCAGTCATTTGTTTGTATATTTCACTAATACTTCACTAATACAAAACTTTGTATATTTAAGTTATTTATGTCAAATCTGTCCTGTGCAATTTTGTTTCCAAAGCCTTAAGGGCACAGAGAAATGCAGTTTTATTTCACCTATTTGTTCAATGCCAATACATGGCTCGCTCCTCTTCTTCATTAGATGTACTGTATGTGTGTCAATAAACTATTGTTAGGCGTATACTATAACATAACATTAAAAAAATGGAAAGAGACAATTAAATACTAATCAAAATTATTTGTATGACTCTTAATTGTCAACTGAAATGTGATATTTTATGTCCACGTTGAAAAAAAGCTGGATGAAAAGCAGTTAATGACACAAAGTAAATCTCACAATTTAAAAACTGCAACTAGTAAATGTTTGGCATTACTTTAACAGCTGATAGATAACCTTACAGTAAAGCTGTTGAAAGCCTCTTTAAGTCCTCCTCATTGGATTCATTTATATTTTTGACCTGCAGGAGATCCGAGCCCTTCATAGCCTAAATATACAGTATCAAAATGCCCTAAAACAAACTGTTGACAAGTTTCTGTAAGGTCCACACAGGTGAGAGCTAAGAACATGATAATGAGTGTCGTACAAACATTCGCACTGCGTTTTTGGACCGAGCTCAAAATACCATTTGCTCAGGCCAAAATGCAACCCCATCTAAATGAGGTTATTCACAAGCTTTCACCACACAACAAGCGGCACACCACTTTCTCCTCGGGCTACTCGAGTGAGACAGCGTGCAAACCCAGCATAACCTCTCAACGGATTGAGACCTTCGTTTGATTGGTCTAAACCAGAAAGCAATTCACACTTATTGACGGCCCGATGAATAACTAGCGTGCTGACAAACGCTGAATGCCCAAAAGGGAGAGTGCTCTCATTGCCCTCTTCCATGTGAGATGGAGACCACTGTACTGTAAACAGCTGAGGGCCTCTCATTTTGGCCCCGTCTGGGTGAGCATTAGAGCACTTCCCGCCGTCGCCAGCAACAGCATGCCACAAAGGAACCTCTGTAGCCGACAACACTGAAGTGGCCACTGTCTTTTTCGTGAGTCTCAGGGAGTCTCACAAACTTTTTTTTTTTTTTCCTCCATGCGAGCTTCTTTTCTTTCAGCCCCTCCCTCCCCATTTTTTAGAGGCCCTTTTTTTCCTCTCCTCTGCTGTTCCTCTCAGTGGCCCCTACTGAGAGGACAGAGACAGACACTCCGCCCAGCCAAAGGTTTGTCTGCCAGTATGGTCAGCTTTGGTCTGGGACAAAAGCGCACTGACGCTGCCCACACACAGCAACCCCCACCCCCCACTACCACCACCACCATCCCACCCCAAAAAACAAGACCACAACAGACTCCCACATTTTCCTGAACCGCCCCGTCTCCGTTATCTACTATCTCCTACGTCTTTTAATGACAAAGCAGTCACTTCAAAAGATCCCTCTTTGTTTTGTACAGTTGCTACATTGCTAACCTTGGTCACTTCAAATGCATGCTTATCAGTGTTTAGACTGTGAACAGAAAAGTGACGCTCCAGAGACCTTGGGTATCAAAATCTGCAGATAACTATAGCTCTACGTCTGATGGATGACTTCAGAATCACCTGTTTCCCATAATCCAGCTTTGACTTTTTATCTAATTACGGGATATTTCTAATTCATGCCGTAACACACTGGTTGATGAAAGTATAATGACTACTTACGAAGAAAGCCACAAATATATCTCCAAGTGCAAGGTAAAAAAACTGAAAAGCTTAAGTTTCATAACTTTATTATTCATAAACTGAGTTGCAGTCTGTTATTTGCAATAATCTGAATTCTTCAAACAAAAAACACAGATTCCACTATCACAGTTAGAGATAACCTGGTTTTGTAACATGCCTTTGTTGATTCCTCAATTCTGATTCATCAGCGATGATATTCTGCAGTCTGTTTTACATTTCTGTAAATACTACTTTATTTAGCAAATCCAAAAACATCATTTTCCAAATCAATATTTAAGTAATAGGTAGAGATTAGCAATCTTTTGTGCTTGAATCATAATCCACAATCTGAATCACATTTTGTTCTCAACTCTTTCAAAGTGCATGCGAGTTACAACTAAACTATAATGAATAACAATAATAACATGAAAAACGGTCTCAGTAACTGACTGAATGTAAAGCACTAAGTCCAATAGTTTCTGATGGGAGTGAAAGAAAATTATCATTGTGACTCAGCACAATCTTTCCTTGTCCTTTTTTTATTTTTGCTGAACTCCTACAGAGATTCAGTTGGCAGTTTAACATGCAATACCTTTACTGTTGTTTATCATCATTTATTAAGAAAACATTGCCTTCAAATCTGAAGGCAAATGGCACTTTGACATATAGGCCTGGGTTTTGTTCTTATTTCAATTAGTGCAGATAAGAAATATATCTTTCAAGCTGATTCTCCAGTTTTGATAACCTTGATGACTTTATTGGAAATCTGTAGTTCACAGGAGTGTGTATGTGTTTGAAGTTAAAGAGATGCTACTAAACAATTGGATTCAAATTTAAATATACGTTGTACTGATTTGATATTAATCCTGTGATGTCACACTTACATGCACAGTATGTAGTATTTCTTTCTTGTATACGTACATCATGTCAAATGTTTCCAGCAACGTTTCAGTTCGGAGAAATGCACACTGCATGTTTAAATATCCATTATTACAAGCTTCAGTCTTAAGACGAAAAGACATGATTAATCACAATTAATCACAGCAAACTGTGAGATTGATGAGTTAATTTTGAAATTACTTAAACACATACACACACAGAATACTACAATTTAAATATGCATGTTCACAAATTGATAGTTTTGGCAAAACATGAACACCACAAACTCAACAATATTCACATTTGGTTTCCAAGCACCACACAATGTTCTGTATGATCCTGTTTGAACTTAAATTCAATCTTATGTGAAGTCTAGCTGGATTCTCCTAATTTTTCGCCTAAACTACATTTAGTAAATTGTCTCCTTGTTTAACTTCATCAATAAAGCGTGCAGAATGAATAATGTGCAGAATCGTCAGTGGTACATGTGCCACTTCCACCGTGTTCTTACAAAACCTTACTGTCTAATGAATATTATTTACTGAACACTCCTTCTGGCAGGATTGTTTTGAACCATTTTTCCAGGGATGTGAAATGGCACTGTCTGATACAAGCATCGCCTAATTGGAAAACAGTGCATCAGACAGACACCAGCTCATGTGTCACGTTGAACAGGGAGGGATCCTTACCAATTTCTCATCAACTGTAATAAGTTGCGTGTCTTGTCCTGCTTTCTCTGCCAGCCTCGATGTGGATGTGCTTGTAGACCTGAAAACCATTAGATAGACATTACACGCAAAGCACAAATCGCCAAAGGCAGGCAAGCAACAACAAAAAAAACAGAACATTACACAAACTAGTTACGCTCTGCGACCGCTGCCTATCTTGGAGGAAGTGTCGGGGCGAGGGTACAGTGAAAAGGAAGAGACAAGGAGGGAATCCCCCCCGCCATCTATTAGTTCTGTCTGGTGCATCTCTGGCAGACTCTCGCTCTCATCCTAATGACAGGACGTGCTTAATGTTGGCTGTGGTCAAATGTCTGGCGAGGACTGTGTAGCTCTTTGTGAATGTGCAGCCGTGCCCTGTCACAAAACAGCAATGTGCCATCAAGGCTCAGCCAGGGAAGGCCTGAGTAAATCACATTCCACATCATGCTTAGATAATCCAAAAGATTACATTTAGTTCTCCGACATGATCTCATACTTTAATTTAAACATTGGGGAGGAAAAAGTCAAGTGCGAACAACATAACTTCTGTGTAAATGTAAAGTCACTGCTCCGGTCATTGCTTAAATAACAAAATCTGCAAAGAGCATTTCTGATTCAATATTCAATATATATTTAATACCTCAAGACTTTGAACGGTTCCTTTTACAATTTACTACATTATTTTTTGAAGAATCTCTTTCATATCCAAGCAAAATTGGTAGCATGATTTATCCCTAATCTAATCAAATTCTGGACTATTTAATTTAGAAAATACCACAATTACATGCACAATAAATATGGTCATGAAGTCAACACACAATTCCAATTTTGTGAATACTAGTGACCCTCACTTCTAAAAAGCTTGTTCTCAGATGAAACTCAGTGTTTTTCTTAAGTTTGTTTTTTGGTTGTGGGACAGCAGTTTGCACCCATTCAGTACTAATGGCTCATATTGTTACATAGTGTGCACTATCATTTATTTCATTATGAGGCAAATCACACTTTTTACACTCTCTTTGTAATCTCCCACACGTATGTAGGCAGGAAATTTGCATGAAGGCAACTCAAAGAAACATGGACGAGAGTGAACGTGACACAGAACGGAGTCATTCTGAAGAGGAGAAGGACTCTGACCAGACGAGACAAAGAGAGGAGCTCAGACCTAAAAGAGAGGCCTCTTCTGTCACATGGACGTGGTTTACAAGAAGTCTAGCAGTCCAGAAAACTGTACTGTGTAAATTATGCTGCAGACCGGTCCTCATAACAGGCTCAAACACCACTAACCTCCACATACTTCTTTTATCAGTTAGAAAACTTTTTAGATTTTATACATTAATATTTTATATTGTGTTAGATGCTTCATTGAAAATTTGCACAAAGGTTCTAAAATAAAAGAAGAAAAATAATCAACTTACTTAACTAACTTATTTGTTGAGTATAAAATTCAAAATGGAATGAGAAATAAGTCTTTTCATGTGGTCATTTTATTTGAACTATTTATTCATTGTATTTAGAGGTCCATATCACAAAGCCGTAACAACAAGCAGTGCAGTAATGTTCCTTTCCTCAACAGGTCAAGATATAACTGATTACGCACTAATGAAATGAAACTAATGAAAATTAGTTTTAGTTCCATCCTAAAGTATTTGTTACTCTTGAAATGTGAATACCATTTGTCAAATTATTGATCTGCCTTCTCCCTTGTGGTGTTTCAAAAGCCAAACTTTTAAGCCAATGAACTGTCTTGGAAATTAAAGGCATCAATTTCTTATCATCAGTATCTTTATTAAGTCATGTCAAGGGCTGAGAAATTACTTTCTGTTGTCCAACTGGGATACAAACATTAGTCTCTTAGTTAACAGAGAAGTCCAATCAACTCTCTTGTGTCTCATATAGTTTCACTTCATTTGGCAAAATAAACACTCACATGTAAACCACAAAATTCTTTAAACTAAGTGTTGTCATGCAAAATGCACTGGATCACACATTAGCCAAAGCCTCAAAACATCTGCTGAAACTGCTGTCCTTCCTGGCTCTTGCTGTTCACTATTTGAAGACCAATTTGAAATGCAGGTTTATGCACAAACATAGTCAAACAGGACATCATAACCCCATGTCAATACATCATCAGTCAGCCTTATCACTTGGTTTAGTCACAAAGCTGTTGGTCCATCCACATGCTAAGGGATACTGGTAAATAAATAATACTTTTGAGACTGGTACTTCGATATCAAGGGTAATTCTGAGGGGAACGTGTTTGTGACTGATATTTCAGTATTAACTCTACACTAAAGATGGGCAACACGGACTTTACATTAAATTATTAGTGTCGATTTGACATTCAAGCAAGGATACTGTCAAATTAATAAAAAGAGATTTCTTATAACTGTGATTCAGCCTTCAAGACCAGGGACGACAACAAAGCTGTGTGTATCGTTATATTGTACTATCAAAAATCACACATCACAAATACATTTCAGCATCTAATATCTTACAGACATCCTTTCAGTTCTATTGCTAGCCTAAGAGAAAGCCAAGAAACTTGTTGTTGCCAACTAAGGCTGCATTATATTGGAAAAAACTGAAAACATGCAAGTTTTTTTTCTAATATATACAGCAATATTAAAAATACAGAAGTTTTCATAAGTAGACTTGAATACCTTTATTTGGAAAGAATTACTAGATTACTAGAATGAGTGGAGTGATTTTGTAGCGAATGCAGCTGCATTGAAAAAAGCTGAAGACTTCTGACAGTCAGACTTCTGATAAACGTCTGTCTTATCAGAAGTTTAGTTGGAAAACTAGAACTCTGTGTTTTTTGCATGTTCTGCTATGTGACCACTGCGTGTGTGCACACTGTGACTATAGATTTAATGTTTATTAGATGCGTCCATGCATTTCCATGCATTTGTCTGTGGGTCGTTAGTCACCATTACATTAAAAAAAAAAAAAACAATATTCACATCTAAGTCAAGTTACACTGATTTGAAACTTGGTAGGTAGGTTGTTATGACTGAGATGCTGCTGATGCAAAGATAGTGGATGCATCGTTGAACTTAAGGTTGTTATTTCACAGTATGTCACCCATGTTTGTAGGACAACATGAGATCAGATAAAAGTCTATCAAGCACTACATAAGGAACTGTTGTAGGGAGCACAGAAAACAGGCCAAAAGATGGGCAGATTAAGAAAGGAGCACATTTGTGGCAGATACAGATGCAACTTCAAAAAATCTAATGTTACCCTGCAGCAACAATAATTTACGAGTATATGATGAATATATAACGAAAAAGCCAACAGACAGTAAAACATGGCCTGATATATAAGACTCGGAGTGTATGTAAACATCAGTGTCTGTGTAACAAATGGCTGCTTTTAGCTGCTGGGGTGAACTTAGGAACTGTAAAAAGTCAGTGAGTTAGCTTACTCTTTCCGGTGACTTTTGTTATTCAATAAGGTTCCCCGTCTCGCCAGTTATTAGTGATGGTATGCAGCACATTTTATGTTGAGCCGTGAGCATTGAGTTAGCCGCTAAACTGATTTCACAACTTGTAAAAGCATAACGCTTGCTAATTAGCCGACTAGCCGAGCGCTGTAAGGACACGGGGTAACATTGACAGGAAGCGTTAGCTTAGAGACTTTAAAGAGAAAAAACACGTGTACGGTCGAGGTGCAAGTACGTAAATTCATACCCAATGCATGTAAAGATAGCAAAACATATGAAACACGTTATTTGGCTGCTTTGTGTTAACGCTTGCTAGCTTGCAGTCACATATTAGCCTGTGACATGCTACACACACGGCCTCCTTGCTCCGTCTTTAAAGGACTTCAGCTTTAATATTTCAAACACTATGACTCATAGTGACACACAGCAGATTAGAAACTAACAAACAAGTTATTTGCGTTTACCTGATAGGTCTGAGGAACATTTTAGAAGCCGCATTGATCACAGATAAACGTCCCAAGCCCAGAAGTGACATTGAGGACGCCATGATTGTTGTCAACAATGACGTACGGCGAGCGCAAAGGAACAAACAGTGCGTGCGCGTGACGAAGACAGCTGGCAGAGAAATGGAGGAGCGATGCCAGAAAACTGAAATGACTTTACAAGGATGTCACACATATAGCGAGACATGTCCAGACATATCTACGGTCTGTATACGGATCAGGTGTTTGCCTCATATCACAAATAACGATGATGGTTGTATTAATGGAAAGAAACCCAACACATGTGCAGTAATTAGCCAATGGCTTTGGTGTGCAGTCACTGCTTCTAAATACTGTTTATTTTTCCTTTATCGTTCTTTTTCTAGTAAATTTGTCAGTATAGTGGCTTGTGAATCCAAATTTGGTTGGAATAAATGCCCCACAGAAATTTAGAAATTGCTGAAAATTGGTGATTCAAGTTTCAAAAGCCCTAGTAAAGTGGTATTTTGTTAGAGCATTTCCATGTGATGTAACAACAGCTAGAACACATGTAATGTTAAATAGTGGTTCAGCACAGAAGTATGTAGTATTTATATCAAACATACAGTTTTTGTAGTGATTTTAGGACAAAACATTTATCATTCTCTTTTTAAAATATTGTATAAACATACGTAAAATTCTATGTGTATTCGGCCAGTATTTTATTGGATAATTTTATTTTATCTTTGGGCAATATGGATGCCTGTTTAATAGAACATTGTGATATCTATATGTTGTGTTATAGCTGGCAGTGCCAAATATACCCAGAAATATTATGATATAAGCTAAGACATTGTAGACAAATTTCAGTGAATGACAACTCTAGGGCTGCAGCTAACAATAGTTTTTATTGTCGATTAATCTGTTGATTATTTTCTTGCTTAACCGATTGGTTCCTTGATCTACAAAATGTGAGAAAATGGTGAAAAATGATGCTCAAGATGACATCCTCAAATGTTTTTTTGACCCAAAACCCAAAGATATTCAGTTTATTGTCACCGAGGAGGAAAGAAACTAGAATATATTCATATTTAACACGCTGGAATCAGAGGATTGCAATACAAAAACTGTCAAACAATAATTAAACAGCAGAGTCTGAGTATAAGGAAAAAACTTTTATTGTTTCACTCTTCATATCTGTACAAATACCATCAAACTTTGTATGTACATGTGACATTTACATAAAAAATACAAAACTATATATTCATAACAGAATTTTGTATTTCTCTTGTGATGCTTGAAAATAAAAATGCATTCTGAGGAGAAAAAAAAAACAAAACAAAAAGAATAGAACAGTGATGAAGTCTGATATAGCGTCAAGTACTGCTGCGGTACTTTAACCTATTTCAGCTCTGCAAGAGCAATATGGAGCACATTGGCAAAACAAACCAAAAAAAACAAACAAACAAACAAGACAGCACACAAATGTTAATGGCACATTGTTTCCAAAAAGTAATCAAGTATTATCCAAAAACTTACCTCTGCTATAACGTTTTGAGACAAAGTAACTGCTATTGAATAATGTCTAATAAAGTCCATGTGGAAATGAATTATCTAAAGAACTAAAGCTGAAGGAAAATAAGAAAAGAAAAACAAATGGCTCTTTTTTTCTCTTCCATTTCATCACTGCTGTGTCTTTTGCAAACAAAAAAAAAACCAACAAGAAATAATAAAAAAACCATTGAGAGAATCCCTTTGGTCAGTTATTATGAGTTGTAAACAAACCAGTTAACACTTCTGTACATAAAATGATTGATATATTCCCAATAAATAAACACACAGCCTAAACATGCATTTACGTACGTACGTATGTGTGACATAAACATCTGTGATAGAGATTTGACAGTTTTAACAAGCAGATTTTTACAGCTCGGGGAATGCAATTTACAGCTTGTAGAGGACTTTATATACTTACACGGTAACAGGACAAATAAATAACACTGCTTCTCTTTGGACAAATATATTTCTTCATGATAAAAAAAGAAAGAAAGAAAGAAAGTAAAAGGAACAACAACAAAAAAGGGGGGGGGGAAGGAGTGGTAACACAATATATAATGGTAGATAGTAAGCCTGACATTGTAAATGTATAAATTATAAAACACAAAAAAGTATAAATAAACATCTAGCAGACTGAACTATATGTATACTTCCTTTTTCCTTTAAAAAATAAATAAGCATACACATAATGTACAGTATGGACATGATTCCTTTGCCCTATAGGACTGTTCCCCTATAGTGATGGG
>JAPQRN010000027.1:7485340-7498869 GCA_037367275.1 Coranthus polyacanthus
TGGATGGATGGATGGATGTATGGATGGATGGATGGATGGCTGGCTGGAGGGAGGGATGGATGGCTGGATGGATGGATGGCTTCATGGGAGGTGGTGGGTTTTTGTATTTTTTTTAGGGGGGGGGCTTGTGGTTCCAGTGGCTCAGGTCTCATTTTGTTTGGAGGTGGGGGGTGGGGGGTAGGTTTCCTGGAAGCAGACACACACATAACACACACAAAAAAAATACGCTCTTGTGTTCTAGGATTCGCTCATTTCTTTTCTTTCTTTTTTTTTTTTTTTTTGTTGGGTTTTTTCTTTTGTTCGTTTTTTTTTTGAGTGGATGAATATTCTCGAAAAAGGGGGAGAGAGGGGAGACGACTGACTGTGTCACAGCCCGGGAAGCAGGTCAAAGATCATCAACACAGCTCTGAGGTATTTTCTCTTTTCTTTTTACAGAAGAGATTTACATCATTGGACAAAAAAAAACAACAAAAAAAAACAAAAAAAAGAGCACACAAGCGAGAGCAAGAGTAACAATAACAAAAACAAAAAAAAGAAGAGAAAAAAAAACAGGCAGTCCCTCATCAATCCAAATGGATTTACATATTCTGATAGACAACACATTCACTGGCAAAAAATAAGCACAAACAATACAAGTTAGCTGATTTTCCTAATGCTTGAGATGAGTAGTAATAGAATGGTTCTACAAGCGTCTTAATGCTTATCCTGCACACTGTAAAATATCACATTATACTATATTTTTTAGCTCATGAGGTGATCATAAAGTTGGTCCCTTGGATTCCATTGCATACCTCGAGGCACGTCACATTAAGGTACTCAGTCAGGAGAAAAGAAAGGAAAAACTAACAGGGAGACATTCTTTCACAACTTGGCAACTTGGAATGTAAATTTGATCCTTCCTTGAGGCTATTGTTCAGATTGATGTTGGTTTTTTTTTCTTGTGAGAGAGCAGGAGCAATCAAACAAATAGGTAGTCTCTACATGGACCATTAGTCAAAAATCATGGCACCAATGTTACAATCACCTTATGCACAATCGTATGTGGGTTTTTTTTTAAAAAAGGGTTCGGTCTTATATGTCGACATGTTGGCAGCGTGATGTATGTCACAAGAGGCAGTGCATTATTATTTTGATTTGATTGATTACAGCCAAAAAAAAAAAAGCAACAGAAAGAAAAGTAACACAAATACACCATTGAAATTAGCATGTGACCGTGGGAATTACACACTGTAAAGATATGACCGCTGTTGTAAAAATAACAAAAACTGCATGGGATTTAAGGCAACCCGCTCCTGCAGGTCTCTACCATTTGACCTTTTTAAACTATAAATATCGGGATTGTTCCACTGCAAACAATTCTTTATTATTTGAGTTAATGACCAGACGTTTTAAGACAGCCTGCTTCATTCATTCATTCATTCACTCGTTCATTCATTCCTTTGCCTTTCTGTTATTTTGTTTTGCACAAGATTGGAAAAACACAAGAACAAAAAAGCCAGCGACAAAGACATGCAAGTTCTTCCATCCCCAAGTCATTTCTGCTTGCTTAAGCTGTGCTTGGTGGAGGTGGTGTGGCCGGGATGAGTGGCATTGATTGATTGATTGATTGATTGATTAATTGATTGATTGATTGATTGATTGGTTGTTTGGGGGAGGTGTAAGGGGGTGAGGGAGAGTGGGGGTGAGGGGGACACTCTCAGGGGATTGTTGGGAAAGCAACACAAAATATTGTCTTTTTGCTTGGAGAAAGGGAGAGGGGGGGTGTTTTTTCATATTTTTTCTTTTGTGGTTTACTTACAGTTGCAAGATCCCGAGTGCTTGACTTCCAGCAGTACCCCCATTGAACAAGCAGCTTGCTTCATGGCACATTCGCTGGGATATGTGGTGTTGTCACTGGCGCACACCGCCTCGTCCGTCCTGCTCTCCGGGCAGCTCTCTTCGCACAGCGAGCAGCGGCCCCGGCTCATCCTGGCGTCCCACAGACACTTTTTCCCCGCGCTGCACTGGATGTCCTCACACGACTTCGCCTCTAGGAGGACAGAGAGGAGGAGGAGATGGACGAGGAGGAGGAGGAGGAAGGAATCAGCACATGGGAAATCTCTGATAAGATGGATTATCATGAACGCTTTTCAAGCAGCATCAGGTTTTTTGGAGAACTAGGCTTGGAATATAAACTAAATCCTACTTTATTGGGTTACATCTTATGGCGTTTTTAAGACTACATGATTTAGACTGACTGCTCTCTGGATGCAATCTGACTCAAATATTAACTTGAAGCATGTCTTCATGGCCCCCAGCACTCTTCTGTTTTCCTCTCTCCCATATGGGATAACAGGCTGCCAACATCAGGAAATAATAAGATGTCTATCATTTCTTGAGCAAACACAAGAAACTACTAACACACACACACTTTCTGAGACCCCCTCCTTAGTGGAATGTTGGCAAAAATGAAGAGTGAATAACCGCAGAGTAGGGCCAGAAAAGCAAATGCATTCAAACAACATTGAGAGTCAAGAGTGGCTGCAGGCGCGCTCTGGAGTCTCTAAAGGCTCTCTGGTTGTACACTTACTGATGCATTTCCCCTCGTACGCCACCCCGATGGATCTGCCCAGCAGACAGGTAGCTCTTCTCAGGTGACACGCGCTGGCGTAGATGATCCCGTCATTTCCACACAGGTACTGCTCGGGAGACGTCACCTCGGGGCAAATCCGATTACACGTCACACAATATGCGTTATTTGTCTGGTCCACTACGCACGTGGAGCTGCCGGGGCACAGGACGTCGCGGCACGTTTCTGTTCAGAGACAAAAAAAATTGAAACGTTTGGTGAAAAAAGAAAAATAAGAAACAACCGCTGGATGTTTGACACATGCCGCAACCAAATAAAATGACAGAGCAGTTACTTACTCTTGCACTTTCCCTGGTACTGCACATCCAGGTCAGGGTGGCCTTTACATTTCGCCTTCAGCAGCGCGCATTCGTCTTTGTAGGTCTTGCCATCCGAGCCGCACACCGGTCCTTTCCAGGTGATGTTGGAGCAGTCTGGCGCGCACACGCAGCGCGGCTTACTCCTCCTGTTCATCTTGCACCTCTTTCCGGGCCCGCAGTCAACATTATCACAGGTTTCTAAAATAAAACGTCTGTGTTATGTGATGCCAATGAGGATTATGGACTTGTGCGCTAAATTATGTTGCAAGAAAAGAGCGATTTACGCACGCTTTGTGCGCGTAAATCACTATAACTGGGACATTAAATGCACTGATGTATATTATGTAGAGACGAAGGGAAATGAGTGCACCTCCACCTTTGCAAGGTATGCAATTAGGGGCTCCGCCATTGAAGATCATCCACCTAAACAGCGTGCTATTGGGGACGTCCTCTTCGGTCCAGGACGTCCCCAGCCTTCCGCTCCGACAGCACTCCTCCCTGCTCATCCCGGGCATGTAGAGCACCTGGCACCTCCCGTTCTTGCCCTGCTGCAGCCAGCAGTTGCCAGCTGGAAACAAAAAAATAACACACTAAAAAAAAAAGCTCGAATGTCGCATGTTGAATGTCTCAAACGCGCTGACCCAGACGCGCTAGACACACACACACGCACGCACACACACATAGACACACACAACGCAGGCAAGCCCCGTATTATCCCGCGACGCTCCCTCCCTCCCTCTTTTCGTCCTCCCGGCACTATTTTGTCTGATTTTTTTTTCTCTTTTTTTTGCGAGACTGTTAACACTTGCATATCCTATCGGTGACTGACAGCCCTTACAATGCAGCCACAAACCAAAAAGTAAGGAGAATCTTTGGAGAGAGGAGGAGGTGGAGGAGGGGGTGGTGGTGGGGTCTTTATTCCCAGAGCCTCCTTGTTATCTCTGGACAGAAAGTGGAGTGTCTAGACAGTCTTAAATAGCAGCCAATCTCTTTCAGAAAACCACGGTCTTTAAGGTAACAAGACTCAACGCAGCAGCGTCTCCAACGCTTCAGAACAATGTTTCCACAAAACAACAATTATTTATTAATGTCTACAAAGCAAAGTTTTATTTAAACACATTAAAATAAAAGCAAGTTGTGCTGTTTCTAAGGCATACAATATCCTTTCATCCAGCAGAATGTCTAAACCGACACAGGCACACATGACACGAAGTGTTCATGAACTGGTTTAAATTGAAGACAGATTTCTCTAACATTTATTTGAGCTTTAAAACTAAAAGCGGTACTTTCCATTTTTATTCTTGTCATATTTTAATATTGCAACAAAAAAAAACACCTTGGAACACAACTGGACGCGTGCGTAAAAATAGAAATAACACGCCCATAAAGTCACACTGGATATGCATGAAGTTTGTTACAGGTTTGAGCAGAACATCGAAACACTTTGAAACGTTCATACAAAAAGTGTGGGAATATGTTCAGGTATTATGGAAAGCTGACGCTGCCACCAGCGCGGCGTGGCGGCTTAAACGTGTGAGCCTTTAGCGAAGGCTGCAAAAACTTACCATATAGTGTCACTTTAAAGTGTCCCATATGGCACCTGTTTTATGGACGTTTTCTACGCACGCACTGTCTGCTGTAGAGAGTTTTATCAGCGGCGTGAAAGAAAAAAAAGGAAACTCACTCTAAAAAGTTTCTTGGTTTGCAGGATCCGACACTCGGTTGCCGGAAAGTCGAAGTTTACCCCCCCCCCCCAAAAAAATTAAAAAATAAATAAATAAAAAAATAACGCAAGATGAAGAGCATATTTGATGAAGAGGCTTACCTTGAACTTTTTGATGTTCCATAAGGTGACAAAGCCAAACGAACAAGAGAAAAACGCCCGGGTGGAGGTGGTGTTTCAGCATCCTAAACATGATGGAGAGGCAAAGTGGAACCACGTACTATTTGACACACGGGCAGCGCAAAAGTAATCTGCTTAAGGTGGCAGTGTTGAATAAGTGTCAGTCTGAGAATGCAGCCTCTCTTTTTAAATCTATAAGGGGTCTCGGGTGGACTGTCTTTGGTGGGCGGTCTCCTCTTCTGTGGGGGTGGGGAGTTTTTTCTTTTCTTTTTTTTTCTTACCAAAGTTCTTTCAATCCCAATCAGGTGACATCGTTACAAGCAACTTTCTCTCGCCGAAGTAATTAAAGTGTATGAAAATGATCTGTGAATTTATAACAAAGCAACATCATTCTGAATCTTGCAGGTTGGTGCCAGGTATTTGAAACATCAAACAAATCAAACAAAATGTGTCTGCTGATAGAAATTTGGTTTAGATCAAGTACGAACTACTAATGTGAAATTTTTAATCGTTTTAGTTTACAGAATATATGTGAGTTAAGACGCACAGCGCGCTTTTACGCACGTCTTACCATGATATTTGCCTTTAAAGCAGCAATAATAATAATAACAATAACAACGGTAATAAAGATAGTATTAATAATAACAATGATATTATTAATAATAATAGGCATATGGCCTTTACTGTATAGTCAGAAGGGCCTATTACAATCATACCTGTCCTTCAAATTCAGAGGACTACTTGGTTGTAACTGATATTTTTTCCAACAACTGCAGACAAAAAGTGTAAATCTTTTGATGAGAGTTGCCTTTTGGATATATATCCGTACTCAGACAATAATAGAATTCATAGTAGTCCGCAGCCGCTCTGCTAATATTAGAACAGACAGTTGTTTGGGTTTCTCTCCCGGGTCAAGCTTTTAAATATAATCAAACCTGTTTCCGAAGAGGCTTCAGACAGAGGAGAGCAGGGTGTAGCATTTCATTGAATGAACGCACACACACACACAAGAACAAGCACACAGACACACACACACACGGCGTTGGTGCGCTTCACTCAACTGACGCAGAGTCTGAACTCCTTCAGAAGTCCTTGCGCGACCTCTTCAGCGGAACTCGGGTTACAGCTCTGCAAAGCAAAGAGCACACGGCGGCTGCTCTGCTCATCAGACACCTGGGAGGGACTACCTACAAATGATCACAACATATATACATGCACTACAACCAATGGCTATTGAGGCTACAGCTTAACCACTATTTTATTTTTCACAGCTATTCATAAAGTATTATTGGTCCATATTTTCCCCTGAGGTGTTATCTCACAAATGTTGGGTCTTTTCTCAACAAACTGCACTGGCATAAAACTGAGATTTGGTTCACTACAAAGGATTCTACTGTAAGACAATGAATGAAACATTACATTTCAAAATATCTACAGCTGCTACCAGACGTTTTTTTTTTTTTTTTTACATTTTTCTATAAAGTACATTTTTTATTGGTAACTTCAATAAACCTCTGTTTGGCATTCAAAACGTTTCGTTGACAAAAAAGTGTAGTCTTTATGAAAATTAAGAAAAGATAAAGTTTATTTTAGTTCATCTAAATTCTTTATTTAAACTGTCAGAAATCAGATAAAATTATAGCGTTAAGATATTTTTCACTAACACTTTACAATAAGAGTAGGCTACATTCATTAACATGAGTTAATGCAGTGATAAGCATTAACCAACAGTTAATTAAGTGAACTAGTAATTGTTTATTAGTTAGTTAACTAATGTGTGTAGTATTAACTAATGTCTATAGCATTTTTAACAGTTAAATAAGGTATAAATGAAAGACTGAATGAAAGATTCTTGCATGCTCGTGTGGTTACATGTTTGTGTTGGAGTCTGTGTTGTTCTGGGAGCTGGTCATTTGTTGACGTTAGCTAACTCCATCCCTAAGCGGTAACTAGTGTTGGTAACTAGTGTTGCACACTAGCCCTGTAGAGGATCTGAGGAACTCGGGAGTCCTTTACACAGACATAAGTGCAAGACTGTTACCAGGGACAACAGAGACAGTCGTGAGCTTAGAAATGGACTTAGCTAATGTCAATAAACTTCACATAAGTACATGAGGACACAAGAATCCTCCACATTGAACCTTTTTTACTAGACAGATTAGTCAACTAGTTAATGCTTATCACTTGATTAATTAATCTTCGTTAATGTAGCTTTATTGTACAGTGTTATCCATCTTTGGTATCTGCATACGGACAGATTTTTAAAAAATGTCTTTTACAACAAAGTGCCTGTAATTAGTATGTGTTACTGAGCACATTTACATATAAAAACAGCAGTTTAAGACCTCCAGTCTGAGGTATTTTTCTATCACCATGTACAGTATTCCATCTGGCCTATCGATTTGAAATATCAACTGTTTTTGCCAACTCTGGATCAAGAATTTGACTTATTTCCCACAAACCGGATGTCAAACAACTTTGTAAGCAGCAGGTCATGTGTTTCACTGCATCAGTTCAGTTGTAATGTTGGCAATGCCAAGATATGACACTTTATTTTCTTAGTTTCAGCTTATCTGCAAATGTTCACTCGATGTTGAGTTATGTTCAGCAAATCGCGTTGTCTCAAGTGTGTGATTTGTGAGATCAGTGTCTTTGAAGAGTTGAAGTTTCCAAAACACCTGACATGGGGAGTACATTACTGCCACTGCTGTATCAACTTTAAAGTGCTGGCTGTTGTCCTAAAGCCATTAATGGCATCAGCAGAAGGACAAGCAAGACTCACTGTCCCAGGGTCTGAACGGGTTCAAACAGATCCATGTAGTGAATGATGAGTCAATGGAGCGGATACCGACTGCAATTACAATGATAGTAAAATCACTGTCACAGAATGAACTAGAACAGTGTAACTAGTAACGACTTGTTGAACATTCAGATTACAATAGAGAAATTTTTTTTAATTTGGTTTTAATTTGGAACTACACTTGTAGTTGTTTCTGAAGCACGATGTGTGAAATATGTTGTGCATTTGTTTGATATGTATGTTTTGTGTTTTTGAAAAATCAAAATGTGTTAGTTTGACTGTATTCTGTATCTGCAAATCAAACTGTCAGTGAAACAAGCATTTTCAAAACAGGTTTTTGCTTGTTAAGTTTTGGCAGGAAATTACCTCCATACATTTAGATCAATAATGTTTTGACTTGATTTTTTTAATATATAGTCATTTTTCTAAAGGCTGAAACAAAAAGACATTTTACATCTATTCAAAGTCAGTGCGTAACAGTAATGGTCAATGTAATTAGCACGATAGTAGAACAAGTGTCACAGAATATAAAACAGCAGATTCGGACTCCATGGAGAATACCTTTTATTTAGTTTTAATTTGATGCAGATTTTTTTTGCATAAAAAAGCAAAGACTTGAGGCTGTAATACTGTGCACCTCACCAACATCTACTCCAAATATATTCAAAAAATGTTCAAGTTTTCATTGTCAAATGAAATAAATCAAAAGTCAAGGACTTGCCCATCACCAAGTTAACAATAATCCCTGCAGTGCTACATAAGAAAAAAAGGAGAAATCTCAAAAGTAGTAAGAGTGAAATCATTCTGTACTTGGTAACGCTGAAGTTTGACAAAGTGCAAATAAAGGCCAAGAGTTATTAAATAATAGGTTATGACATCATGTTTGATTTAAAGTACATTGCAGCAATTTGTGATCAATCATCCCACTGTGACATGGATCAGTTATTTGGCTGTCATCTGCAGAAACCACAGAGGGATGAATTCACAAAGGTGCTCAAGCACTTTCACTGTATCTTATTTCATCAGCTATTTCCACATTGCTCCCTGTACACATATACATAGAATCCAAAGCCTGTTTCACAACACTGTTACTGCATGAGTAATTGTGAAACAGAGCAGTTCAATCATTCATCAAATTCTATATATCGCTTCCAACAAGTAGGGCTGTAGCCTGGGTTCACCCCCCAAAAAATATGCTACTTATTAGAGACAAATAGTATATTCCACCTCGCCAGAATGAAAAAATAAGAATGCTAAAGACTCTGCTGGGTGCTGGGGTTGGCTTGTTCGGAAGGAAAACATTCAGAACGCATTCCGAAACAGTCAAGGGACAGGCTGACTGAGCTGTGAGAGAACAGGACAGGCAAAAATGTGAGAGGAAATTAATCGAGTTTGAGGGAAAAACCTCGACTGTACCGATGTTTGCGGGGTGCAGGCCAGCTGGGGTTCCTAGAAGGGTCAGGGATTTGTCAGAGGTGGAAAAGAAAAGAACAGAACAGAAGAGAAAAGAAAAGAAAATGGGTAGACAAAAGAAAGACATAAGAAAATGAAATGATGAGGAAAGAGAGGAACATAACATTATTCATATTATGATCTATATCATTGAATGATCCAGTTCAGAGTATTCAAGTCATTGACAGAGCAGTGGAGAAATGATGAACTATTTATATCATGCCGCCATCTTGTGGCAAAGTTGTGCCAATACACACAGAGCACAGTGCAAAATTTGCTACGACCAACCTACTCACACTCTGTCAAATAATTTAGGAGTTAACCTAGACATAAATAAAGTATGATGCCCCATGTTTTTGAGTGCGACACTCTCCTCTTTAGTGACATGAACATGAGTTACAGTGTGAGTCATTGTACTGATGTAGGGCAGCAGATATTCACAATACTATTAATATATTCACATCACACCAGTGGTAAAAAAACACAAAGTATTTTTATCACTGAAAAACACAATTAGCTTCTCAATAGACATAACCATCGCTTCTTTCTTATATAAATCCAAATCTGAAAGACTGTACCTTTATCTTTCACTGTCTGTAGCACAAATACAAAAAATAAAGGTATATTTATGTTTTTTTTGCACAAAAGGTTTCATTTCCTTTCCTTGTTTTCTAGAAATGTGGTCAGAACTGTACATATGCATATTTTTACAGTGTAAAACACAGGTTTGCAATATCTGTATGGAGTCAATTTCCTGCCAAAACTTAAACAAACAAAAATGTTTTAGAAATGCCTTGTGATTCTCTAGCAAACACAATATGGTTTGCAAATTCAAAACATGACTAACAAACATGCATTTTGTTTTCCAAACACAAAGCATACCTATCAATCAAATATATAGCGTATTTCTAATGCATCATGCTTAAGTAGGACAATGCATACAGTAGAAAATATATCCTACAAAGACAAAAAATATCACACCTTTTAACTTTATTTTCAGACATTATAAAGATCAAATGACACTATCACCATTATATTTTGGGCTGATTTATCTCAACACTGTGAATTTCGTATGTAACACTTATCTTGGCTTAAAAAACAGGGAATAAAAATGTCAGTAGCTACAAAATCACACAGCTGAATAATTCCTTCCCACAGGAATTTAAATGCACTAATGAGCAGTAATAAGCTAAAACAGCTCAAAATATAATAATGTAATGTCTTTAAATAGACTCATAGCGCCACCTGCTGTTTTGGAGGATGAACTACTCAGGGCATTTGTGAAAAAAAATCATCAACAAAAACAAGACAAGCAGGACTGTAACAAAAAGTCATGTGACATTTTTTTTGTCTTTGTAGTATATGTTTTTGTACTTGCATGACATGCTGTAATTGTTTTCGAACCATGATGTATTAGAAATATGTTGTGTATTTGTACAAATTATTACTAAAGTCCAAAAATGCATTAGTTTTAGAATTCTGTTTTGTGAATCAAATGATTTGTGAATTTTTAAAATGTTTAAGTTTTGGCAGGAAATTAGCTCCATAAATTTGAATTTAAACTGATAATGTTATCTTGAGACTTAATTTTTAAAAAATAGAATTATTGTAATGTTGGAACAAAAAGATATTTTACATTTAATTAAAGTCAGTGCACAACAGCCATCGTCAATGTACAGTCTACCAGTCAAAAAATACAGAAATCTTCTGTAAAAAGGACAGAAGTATGAATCCCGTTTATCCACAAACTCAATAACTTACATTTCTTGTCAATGCCCAATTTCCCAGTGATTGTGCTGTAGTCCATTTGCACTTTACAGGAATCTGTGACAAGTACCAGTAGCTACACTGGAAACATCCAGTGTCCAGAGAAGGCAGGAAGATCTCTCTTCATTTTACAGCACTTCATCTGCAGCATGGCTCTGCGTGTCGTCATCAGCCTCCTTTTGCAGCTGTTGGTACTTTCTTTTGAAAAAGCCAAACTAGAAAACAAACAGAGTATAATTAAACACACAGCTCTAGTGAACGAACATAGTTGCACCTCTTTTTGAAGTAGTTATCCTCATACCTTCCATAGCAGTCCAACAGCCAAAGCCAAGAGCAGCAGGCCTGCAATGACGCTGCCGGCGATCACTCCCACCGGAACGTCCCCTTTCTCTCCAGGTTTATTGATTGTCAACACCACCTGGACAACAGCAGAGGGCATTAAACAGGCACTTTACGCTCATAATCAGACCTTACTCATAAAATGTGTTGTAAAAATCTTGATGCAATGCTATTTGCTCTTAAAAAATAACTAGAATCTACACTAATAAAATTTAACGTAAGTCAAAATACGTGTTTAAAATTAACATATAAACTTAATTCACTTAATTATCATTGGTATCTCCTCCCCACATTTTGTTACAACAGTCAAAATGTCCAAATGTATGATCTTACAGGCAGCTGCTTGAGGCCAATAATGAGCAGATCAGGGTTAGAGGTCTCCACGTCAATGGTGGAGGTCAGCTCGACAGTTTGATACGTGGCCTGCATGACACAGAAAGTTTCATTACAAACATTCATTCATAAATCAGTAACACAGAACAATACCTCAAAGCAGACTGAGGAGCTATTGGGTAACAAACAGGCTCAGTGCTTAATGAATATGTTTACCGTGACAAATGAGCCGCTCCAGATCCTGGTTTGAACTTTTATAAAGTAGTCTGTTTTTACTTTGGTGTCTTTGAGGATGCATCTTATATACTCGCATTTTGCAGTGTTGCAGTCCTGTGAATTAAAACACAATAAAACAGCAGTAATATAGTAAGCAAGTACTTGACTGGTTAACCATCAAGTGAGAACATGTTTAACTCAAGACAACAATTTTAAATCTTATCAGGTTTTAAACCAGGACGTAGTACTGTGATGGCATTAAAAGTCTTGAATGATGCCGCTAGTGCTAATAAGCAGCATGGTTTTGTCCTTTTTATGGATTTAAAAAACTTTTTGACATTATCACATTCCTTTGAAATGTTTGGAATCAATTGGATTTAATTAAAATATAAATGTATGCAGACGATGCTATTTTATATATAACAGCACTCTCTGTTCTCCATGCAGGACAGCAAACTTAAATAGATCTTAAATTACTGAAAAACTCCGACAAGGCATGTGTCTGTAAGTGACCGACCATTTTTTCAATGCCTCTGAAGCTCTCCTCAGAGAAAGACGCTTTGTGGCTCTTCACACCGATCTTCAGCGGGTCAACCAGACCACTGGAATCACAGCTGACGGAACCCCCCTGCAAGACGAGACACCTTCAGTTATTTATTATTGCTTGAAACACTTCACACTAACACTTCAAAATCCTTCTGACACTTTCGCATTTTCAGTCGGACTACTCACTGCTTGTGTGTTCACGTTGGTAACATAAAGGAGCTTATTTCCACCTTCGCTGGTCGTTGGCAGAGCTATGGTCAGGTACAGGAGGCTCACAGGTAAGATTCCTGTTGAGACCTTGAAAGTAACATAAGTAGCTTAGTTTGGTGAGTACAATGACAAATCACAGAATGAAATGATTATATTTTAAGAAGCAAAGTCATTCACTGCACCTTTACTGTAAGAGTAAACTCTGGGCCGATGTCATCTAGAGTTTTCACTGTCGTTACCACTGGAATGGAAGCATTTGCACTGTAGAAAGGAATATTTGACTCCCTAGAACAAAGAGGTCATTAAAATTAGCACTGTGGCATTGTAATACCAGTAAATCTTATACAGCAGGACAAAAAAAATTGGAAAACTAAGAAAAATTACCTCGATAAAACAATCCCTGCATCATAACGAACAGGAATAGATATGTCCATGTGATTGTCTGCGGGTCGTTCCTCTTTTCCATCGCTGTAAAGGAAAAAAGAGGAGTATTACTGCATGTGTCGACAACTATTGTTAAGAGTGTGGATTTTTCATCACTGTCCTTTAGTTGTTTTACCTTTTAGCCTCAAATTTCACCTCAGCTCGGTTTTGCAAGTGGTTGAAGTTGTAATCAAAATTCATCTGAAATTTGACCTGTGGTGAAATAAGTACGTTTTTCATTATTGCCCCTAGACATACGAAGAAAGCTGTACAGCCAAAATCATGCAATTATTTCTTAATGGAAGCTCTCTTCTTGTACGTACCTCCTCATCTTTTTTTAATAACGGGTATCCCACCTGGCAAGTGACAATTTGTGCTTCTGTTGAGGTGCATCTGACTCCATCTGTCTGAGAATTTATAGGATAGTAAATAACTGTGATACTGCTTGTATATGTACATATATGTAAATATGTAGCTTAAAAATTTTTTAAAGTTAATAAGTTGGCAGGAAAGGACGTACAATATTAAATCGCCTTTTTTATTAACTATATACCGTATCTGTTTTGAAGAAGTTGTGATTAATTAAAATAATTAGGTTTGGCTGTGTAGCCTGCAATAAAATTTTGAAATGATGCATACGTTTATGTTGACAAGTATCTAAATATCTCTCTC
>JAPQRN010000027.1:7554987-7565757 GCA_037367275.1 Coranthus polyacanthus
GAGCTGGGGGGGAGGGGCCTAAGAGAAAATGAGGCCCGGAAGCCTGTGGTGTTAATGTTCTCCCCGTGGTCTTTTGATCTGGCATCAAGGCAGCTGTCATTGATTAGTGCGTTTGCAGATGATTACTGAAGGAAGTGGGTGGTCAGACACAGGTCATATCCACCCCACCCCCACCCCCCCTCCACACACACACTCACATCCTGCTCAAACTGACCCAACATGACAGAGCTATTTTCATATTTTCTATAACTGTTATCAGCAGGTGCTTTGGCTATCTCTGAACCCTACTGCCATTGGGGAATGTTCTACAGTAATGGGGGTGATATTAGGAAATGATGTCAGCATCTACAGGCCATACTAGGGTAGCGAACCTCCTCCCATTTCATTGAGGTTACTCTGTATGCTTCCTGTTTGTTTGGGAACTAATCATTAGTGCAATCGTTGCCACATGGAATATCTGGCTAGGCATTAATAGTTGCCTTTTGTCCCTTCCTACTTCAGAGACCTAGATAAGAATAGACTTACCATGACCTGAACGATCACCACAGTTTCCCCCCTTCCTTACTAGAAAACACCACAAATAAAAGTCATTTTTTGGTGTTGAGGAAGTCACACAGCTGCAATGCAGAGGAGAAAATTTTATTTTCACATAACAGACCTATAAAAAGTAAAGAATGCAAAGGATTGCTTGCTTTGTAAGTATTCCCCTCCAGTTAAATATTTCACAAAATAAATAATTCATAACAATACAGTCAAAACACAGTGGTTAAGTATCAAACATTTGTCGTAAATGTGTTGCATTCTCTATTACTTAATGCTGTCAGGATAAAAGGGCCGATAATTTCCTCATCTTATCAACTTCCTACGTCTCTCCTTTACGTTTACAGATTATCTGGTGTCTCACAGGAGAATATGGATTATAAATAATATCATGAGATAATTCTCCTACTAGTTCACACATACTTTTGTCCAGTTGCAAACCATTTTGGCACAGAAAAAGGATAAATATTGCAAATCGTGCCACAAAAAAAAAAGAAAAACAGAGATAAGCTTCCCAAACAGAGTACACGATCTCACTCAAAGTCAGGAATAGAGACCAGTTTCAGTGTTAGTGCCTTTTTTCCCCAAAGTGAGAGATTTCTTATTAAACGTCTTTATCAGTTTTTTTTTTGTTTTTTTTTGTATTGCAAATCTCTCTGTCCAGTGCTGCATAATTCTCCTTCTCCACTTCTCCAGTTTCTCCAGTTATCACACCAAAATTGGAAGAAAGTGGGTGGCCGTGTTCTTCCTGCGGGTTTTCTTCCCCCTCAGTGGCTTCCCGTGGACGTTCAGACCCACAAACATCTGCCTCTTCTTGTTCCTCCATTCGGCCGATGCGTACGTGTTGTAGCCATTCTCCTCGATGCGCTCCTTCAGGGTGCAGTCGACGCCGAACTCCCTCTGAAAAACAGCAGGTATCGTGTTTCAGTGTTACATCCCCAGTATGTGAGGTTAAGACAAAACACAAATCATTTTTCTTGTGCAAATCCATTGTGGTTGCACATCTTAACTTGTTTGTTTACTACTCCTTAATCAACCCTGAATGTTTTTGCTTTGTGTGCTTGTGTAGCAACAAGCGTGCACTCTGAAAATTGCAAGAGTTTTCCTCAACGTTTCAAAGTGTGTGCAGGGGCCTGGTTGTGATTCAGAGTTGACCCAGCAGCTAGAGAAGGAAAGATAAGGCAGCTCCTTTGATAAGGACTGAAGCATCTAGTGCTATCTCTCCCTCTAAAGCATCCAGATTGACCTCTGACCCGGATACTCACCGCTCCGTACAGCTCTCCCTTCCTGCTGATCGCCAGATAGTAGTTGCTGTTCAACCCTCGGATGGCCACCACTCCCACCTGCACAGATGTGATCTCCAGAATACCTGAAATTCAGGAATAACAACATTAAATATCAACATTCAGAGTGAGATCTTTTTTCATTTGTGCAGGTAAAAGCATTTTTGTTATTGTTAAGAATTCCACCTGTTGAGACTCACAGCAACCAAGAGACTTCGATTTAAAACAGAGGTAGATGTGATGAAAAAAGTGAACAGTTAAGTCAAAATAATGAGTTAGTATCTCAAAATAATGAGATACTTTCTCCAAATGTCAGTGATTATTTGGAGATATTAACTCATTATTTTGACATGCTGACATTTTGTCATCACGATGGCAGAAATGGGATTCCAGAATGAATCACTGAATCACACTTAAAATAGATATAATAGATTAAAATAGATAAATAAATAAATAATGACATACTTTGACATACTTTCTTGAAATGAGATACTGTCATTATTTCTGACTCACAGGATGTGTTTTTTCAGTGGCAGAAATGGTCTTTCATATAAATATGATAAAGGTCATCTTTTTGACACATAGTTGCTGTTGATAAATGTACACAGCAGAACGATCACCACTGTCTGGCCCCTGTGACAAACCGTGATAAAACAATAACTTTTAATTTGTTTAACACAAAGATGAAGGTAAATAAAAATAAACCGTGACATATTGCATTGATATTTTAGCACATTAAAAGTGGGAACACAGTGGGATTCATGTACGGTCACAATTATGTTTCCCTTTGCACATTTATCATTTCAGTGGTATTATAAAGTCCCTTTACAACCTACACCTGTGTAACAGATTCCAGCTGTGTAGGCCATTTTCTTGAAAATTCATGGGTTGGTACTGCAGAGATCTGGTTGTTTATGTTCTGTTTGGTATTTAGGTTACTAAAACCCCTATACAAATAAAAAAGTTTCTCATAGGCTATTAGAGGGGCTAATTTATACCCCTGTTGTTAACAAGGGCATGCTTTTGCTGCCGACAGCTGTGGTTATTTGTGTGGTCTCAGTATTAGAGGTCAGAGAGATATAACTTCCTAACGTGTCCTTTGACCACAGAAGCCACTTGTCTCGTCTAACGCGCGTGTGAGTGAACCTCCCCAGTTCCCATGTTTGAATCCATGCCTCCCTCCTAGACTTCCTTTCCTCACTTCCTGCGTGCTGTCATTATTTTATCCTGATAGGCGCACATAAATGTACACACACACACACACACACACACACACATACTCAGATACAGACACACAGCACCACCACCACGCCGTGGGGGTGTGAACTCCAGGGAGACGACGACATCCTTTGATCACATCACTATGGCCCCTCCTCTGGCTGCTGACTGTTTGTGTGGCAGCCCCTGCTCTGCTGTCAGACCCACTCTCCGGTGGCTTGGGGGGCCCTCTGAAGCTGCCAGCCGTGTACATGAGTGGACAGTGAAGGATGCAGGTGCGCCCCCCGAAAAGAACAATCCCTCTCTTAAAGATACATCCTCGCTTCCCTTCACGTCCGTGAGGTCTCGACTGTATCAGTTTCTAGTTCAAACAGTGGCACCTCGGGGCAGTGAGGTCTGAAGCGGTAGTGGTGTGGTGGTGACTGTGACACAACGGCCATTGAAGATCTGAGAGGAGCTGGTTTTTGGTGGGATCGGGTGTCAGGTATGGAGCGAGGATGTAAGACAATCTATGACAGTCTCTGGCTGCTCTGTAAACATGGGAGGGATGAAAGGAAGGAGAACAGAGGAGGACAGAGGAGCCATGACAGTGAGACTGGGGGTGGAGGGAGGATTAGAAAGGCTGTAATGATCACTGATCAAAGTCAACCACCGGAGGCAGGGGCGAGACAGGTTGTATATACACACACATGCATGCGCCCGGACACATACACACATATAGTTAATATTGCAGCAGGTGAATGTGCACTTGTACAACTTTTAAACTGGCTGTGAAACTACAAAATCTCCATTCACTGCTCTGAATGTTTAGCTCGGCCCACAAGAGGAGAGCACTGAGCTTATGGAGTATAGGAAAAATATGCTTCTCCCACATTACAAGCCTTAAATGTGATAACAATTCTTTGTATGGGGTCAATTTAACAAACCGCATATGCAAAATTTAGCCTTAAGTCAGCCAGCCAGGTTCAGCTGTTTACGTGGAGAGACAGCAGTTTTTCCTTTTGCAAGCTGGTTGCTTTTTTTTCCCTAATGTGTGGCTTATTTGATACGCTCTGTTTGGAGTTACAACAGTAAATGGTGCGTCGGTTGTGGAATGGAGCTAGGCACACAATGCCAGTGAGAATTAAAGGTGGTTTTTCCACAGTGGGATGCCAAAAACCATGTGCTTCGCAGCATGTTTTGTTATTCTTTCTCACTCTTAGTTTGTTTCTTTTTTTTTAAAAAAATGTGATGAGACTTCACAGAGTACTAATACGCGTAGGTAACTGCTGATGAGTGCCGTTCTCGTGCAGAAAAATGGGGTGGAGTCAGGAGATGTAGTGCTAACACATATAAGGACCACACTGAGTGTATTTACACAAAGGGGATATCCATCGTCTTCCCTACCTCCAAGAAAAGCTATACGTCTCCCTCTTCAAACCTTTTTAAGAGCACCATCTGTTTTTTCCCATGCGAAGGGCCGCTACTTTGATTAAAGGAGATGAATGTGCACAAAGACACACTCCTGCTTACACATATAAATACGCACACTGCTCCAGCCATGTCCAGAAGCATCTTGCGCACATGGCCCAGCTCCAACTGAAACGCAACTGGTGGCCTGACATAGACACACACACATACACACTCTTGACAGCCTAACCCGTCACACCCTCACAGCCTCAGATAATTAACCAAACTCTTTTTCTTTTTACCGCCAAGCCTTTTGCCTGAGTTTTATTCAGCAATATTTCACTAGTCGCTCAGAATTGTCTATAAATGTTTGAGAAGTCAGCTGTGAATCATAGATATTTTAATAAGGCCGTGCAGATAGCTACTTAGCTGACTTTAACATAATCTCCCCCCTTTTTCTCTCTGCCTCCCTGTAACCTCAGCACAGGCTCCCAGCGGGTTGGAAAGCCATGTGGGACAGTTTTGCGCTGGCATCCCCATAAATCTGCGGGAGGCTGGATACTGGCTCTTTAACAGACAGTGAGCCGGGTCCTTGGTAGGGCCACAAGCCAATGCTTCTTACATCTTACACACCTCTTCAATAAAGTGTAATAAATATATCAATTAATCCGTCATAAAATTTAATTGCAGCATGAGTTCGCCTTGCAACTTCTGGCTCACGACAAGACAGGCTGTCTTCCGCCCCGTTGCATGAAAACATGATATTTTGTCACTTCAAGGGACCATCGTGGGCCTCTACAAAGAACAGCAGCCCTGGGATCATGTCTAGCCCCAGGGGCCAGAGCAAAGACTGAAGCTGCTGTTGTGTAGTATCCTTTACCGTGTGAACCTGATATCGGGGCACATAATCCACACACAGTGTCCACAGACCCCCTCAGGACAGCGCTTTTTGATGGCACCACCATTGATACTGAAGACACACAGCTTTGATGTGGCCACAATGATGCTCAGCCATGTCATTCATGAACTTGTACCTCTGGAGAGTCCTCTCTTCTCCCTTTCACTTGCCACTTTTTTTACTCAGCACATGTTTACTCACAGTAGCTACTGAAGACTTAAAGATTCAATATGTAAGATTGGCGTCTGCTTGTGTGCTTATATTAAGTTGGTGTTCGAGTTTGTGTTGTGCTGAGAGCCATTAAATTCTTGACATTAGCTCATTTGTAACATAACGGTAATGAGTGGATGTAGGCAGCCAAGACCGTCTTTAGATTAGAAATGGACTTACCTATCTTTGTCCTTTTTTATTGATTCGCATGACTACACTAACTTATTCTAATCACAAGCAAGACTGACTTTAGCTAATTCCATCTCTAAGCTGCCATTTCTGAGAGTCATCTCTTCTGCTCCTCTACAGCTGAACAACACTAGCTAAAATTAGCTCTGAAATGGAGTTAGCTAACGTCAACAAATGACCAGACCCCAGCAACTACTACTACTACTAACTTATAGAGTGTCATATAAGGGTTTATATACTGCTTATAAATGTAAAGATGTGACATTTGTGCGTGCTTGTGTGCTTTGGTAAAGCTTGTGCTGGTAGCTGGTCGTTTGCTGCTGTTCGCTGACTCCATTTCTAAGCTAACAGTTAGCTAGTGTTGTACTCTGTTGCCGCTGTAGAGAAGCAGAAGAGAGGCATTAAAGAACTCAGGAGAGAGTGTAAGGATCTTCACAGAAAAAAACGAACCGAGTCTTCTATATTGAAATCAATGTACAGGCTGTTGACATGAACGTAGGCTGCCAAGTCAGTCGTTAGCTTAGAAACGGAGTTTTTTAAGGTCAACAAATGACAAACAGCTCATAGCACAAGACAGACTGCAACACAAACTTCACGTAAGTGCACAAGCATGCGTGAATCTTATATATTGAACCTTAAAAATAAAAAGTTGCGAGTCAGTAAAAAAGAAGACAGATCGGTAAATCACCTCCCAAACATACATAAACCTAAGGGTGAAATCACACTCCTTTACACGACTTAAGTTTTACTGCTTCAAAATAAAACCACTCGTAAAGGCAACACGGTGTGATACGGTCAGTAAATAAGCTTGCTTCTGTCATGACCTTGTCAAAATAAACATTTCCCCTGACATTTAGCCATTTCCCTTAAGACACTTTGATTGAATGTGTGGTTTAGCTCTCCCAAGAGGAACATTAAAAGGTTCCATCTACACTGGCTATGGGGTCCAGGAAAAAACAGGCAGAGAAAAAAGTTGGAGGGAGAGAGATGCATATGTGTGTCAGTAACTAATAAGCGAGCACATGTGTTGTCGTCGGCTGCTATATGATCACTGGAGCATGTGAATGCCCACTGGCTGATAGGCACACACACGTCGCTCAGTGGGGAACGCTGGGGAGACTAATGAGAATGCCGTTTTACTGACTGATATGGCGAAACATACAACATGTAATCACTTTAAAGATGTGTTTCTCCAAGTGAGCACGTCAAGCTGCTTTAAACAAATGTCTGATCTGTGACTGAGGGTATGTAATTTGCTTGACGCTGGCTGGCAGGCGGGCAATTTGAGTGGGAGAGCGAGCGAGACGCAGACACACAGACACACAAGAGAAAGAGGCAGAAAAGAGCCCAAAAAGCATTAATGAGACTGACATCCATATCCTCCCCCAGCCCTATTCTTCTGTGCTTGTTATCAGCGCTGTTTACCCTGGGCTGTGAAGACCGCCTGATAATGGCTGAGTTATCTGTCCCTGCTCCTTTTTAAGCCATCTGAGAGCTACCATCATTGTGCTGAGTGTTTGGACAGGAGAGATATCTGCTGGACGTCTGGTTTAAAACAAAAACTCTACAGCGGGAACGCTTCATCTGAACCATCAACTAGTGGGCAGGTTTGAAACAAAGGACGAAATTAGAAGTTTCATTCAAATTACTCCATAGAAGAAACATGTATGTTAAGATAACATACTGTATCTACAATGTTGCAATTGTTGTGGTGATGTGTTATGTAACTGGATAGGTCTTTTTTTTTTAAGGAATGCACACATATACTATATATATAGTATATCTATATATGTATATATATATAGATAGATGTTTTAGCATCAGAAACATCCCTGTTTTGAAGGAATCAACAGGTGCTTTTTTCATGCATTCCATACAACTGCATTGTGTCAAACCTTTTGGATGAAGAAGTTGAAAGTGAAACTGACATGGTTTTTATAAATGGTCGAGGTCGAGGTCACGTATAACTTTTGCTGATACAAGAAGACTCAGACCCTTTTTGGATTCTGATTTTCACTTTGCAGTCAGATTTTGTTGTACATTAATCTACGCATTTAGTCATTTGAAGTCAGACTTTGATCATCATGCATTTAGCTAATGGCAGTCAGATTTTTAGGGTCTACTTTTGTACATTATTCTGTGCCTTTAGCTACTTGCAGTCAATTTTTGTGCATTAATATATGTATTCAGTTACTTACTTAGGGGGTCATCCTTGCTCTTGGTTCCATTGACCTTCCCATTCTTATCGATCCTCAGGAAAAACTTCTGGAAAGAGAACAGCTTTCTCCTCCGTATGTCCCCTTGGAGATGATTGTAGCTACGTACATGCCTCCCCTGCGGCCCCCCAGTCCGACCCGGGGGACCTCCAGTGACCCTAGGCCTGCTAGAGACAGCAACCTCAGTCTCAGAAATGTTCAGGGAAGCTCTGAGAGTCCGCTGGTTGACAAGCCTCAGTCTGTCTTTACGTAGCTGGTGGCAGGCCGTGCCAGGTAAAGAGAAGGAGAAAAGCACCAGGGTGAGCAGGAAAGTCCAAGACAGGGAGGAGAGCAGCGCTGATGATGATGATGATGATGATGATGATGATGATGACCTGGTCCCAGAGCCGGAACGAGCCCCAAACCCGGCCCTGGAGCAGGACGAGGCAGAGGCAGCCTTACTCCCTCCAGCAGCCCATCTGATCATGGTAGTGTGCTGTGTGGAGGACTAGAGGCAGCCACAGAGCCTGGGACATGCTGCTGGGGGCGAGGAGAGGCTGGGAGGGCAGGGAGGGGATCCCTCCACAGTCCAGGATGAGAAAGATGAGTTTCCCTGCAGAGTCCAAATAATGCAGCAACTGTACAAAACTTCTTTTTCACTTATTTTTATGTGCGATGATTGTTCAGCAAGCTGGTGTTGAATGAAATTTTCTTTTGCTCTATTAAAAAGTTCTAGAAATGCAGTTTGCAGTCCAAGTTTCTCTTGCAAAGTAGACAACAGATTAGCTGAACATACGGATTAAAAAATACACCAATTCTTTTTCTGTCTGTGTGTGTTCTGGTAACAAACCTTATTTCCACTTTCTTTCTAATTATTTCTAAATTTGTAAATTTTCATTCTTGTTGCCCCAGTGCAACCCAGTCCAAGAAGTCTCCAATGTTAAGAAAAAAATCAAAAAAATGTACTGATATCCACGTAGAAAACTTCCCATGTGGTTAATTCCTTAGTTCCAGTGAAGGTGCACCAAGCAAAGTAGCAGCAGTTAGAGAGCTACTACACTCCACATGTGCAGTTTCAGGTTTGACTCAAAGGAGGAAAAAAACAGAAGAAGAACGTTGATCAATCCATGTCAGATAATCCATCTGTCTTCCTCTTCTTCTGCTGTCCTGCGTCTCTTGCACTCCTTACATCTCTCTCCCTCTCCCTCTCTCTCTATCCCCAAATGACTCCACCCTCATAAAGTATTGAGGTAACGGTCTGGAAAGGGGGGGGGGCAGAGTTGTTGAGTCTTCCTCTCTGTCTCAGGGCTAAGTCAGAGTTCCTCCTCTCCATTAGATCCTTGATATGAGGATTCCTGGCGTGATCTCCTCACCTTAAGGCTGATCACAGTAAAATGACTGTGTGTGTTGTGTTGGTGTGTAGCTGTATGACTCTGTTAGTTATTTGATCCCTCCCTCCTTTACTCAACTTCCCCTCTCTCACATATGGGAGCAAGTAGTGCTCTGTATGTGTGTGTTTGTGTGTGTGACTGAGTGAGTGCATGCCTACATGCAAGGAAATCTAACTTGTGAGAGTGGGTGAGAGATGATAGCAGTGTTTATCTGAATTGACGGTGCAGGGCAGGAAGCAGCAGTCTGGTAGCATTGGATCAGTCCCTGCAGATGCAGACTGTAATAATGATTGCATTACTGGGTCTTTAAAAAGGGTTTGTGTTTTATTGTGTATGTTTGCCAAAATGGAGACATACGTCTGTTATGTTTGTGCTTTGTCTATAGGACATCTGTGCGAATGTATGCAGCAAGCATTTTAACATTTAGCTGGACTGCACTCTATGTGTAGTCACCTTTTAGATAGAAATAATAATAGCATTTCTCCTCATCAAAAGTAATCTTATTAGTTGGAATGGTGATTAAAGAGATCCACACCTCTAGAAATTATTTCAAGGTATCTAAGAATCTGTAAGTGTATAGTATAATATAATCTATATAATCTGGAAGTGCTTTAACATTTACTGCCTAGACTATATTATAGATATCAGTTATTCAGTTCTTCCTAACCAAAATTAACATTTCAGATGTCTACAAAAACATCCTCAATGTCAATAGAATTCTTATTAGGAAACACTCTCAGTCGTCACCAGTCATAATTCCAATATCAGGTTTCCAAAATGAAAGCATTTAGATGTGGTAGATCCCACACCTTTCAGATTTTACTCATGTCTTAAATAGCTCTATATGGGTTTGTGTGGCGTTGCTGTAATGCTTATATTGTCTGTAGTTGTTTGTGAATGTATCTAATCGAATGTCTACATTGTCTAGGTCTATATTGTCTATATCTATATTGTTTATTTGAGTTGGTTTGAGGTGAATCGGTGGCAAATGAGTTTCCCCATTTGGAATTAGTAAAGCAGTCTAATCTAAAAACCATATCTGTAATGTTGAATATCCAAAATTAATTTTGACTGGTGAAATATTATGAATATTAACAACTGCTGTTATGACCCATAAAAATGCAATTTCAGATGTATTGTGGATATCTGCTGACAGTAGATGGGACAGTATTTTACTCCACTGAGAAGCTACAATTATATTTTAGGTATTGACTATTAACAAGCAGCTTTGTTATAGTAACGAAAAGTAAGACTCACAGTAATAGCAGTGAGAAAATAAGACAGACCTGAGTACAAAACATATATTAACATATACACAGTTCATTCATTCAATAGTCACACACACACACACACACACACACACACACACACAGCATTACAAGTTTAAACAGTTGCAAGTATTACTGAAAATAGAAGCTAGAAGAGCTTTAAAGTCACTTGGTGTAATGAGTCTTTCT
>JAPQRN010000027.1:7565857-7577666 GCA_037367275.1 Coranthus polyacanthus
AGTTTAAACAGTTGCAAGTATTACTGAAAATAGAAGCTAGAAGAGCTTTAAAGTCACTTGGTGTAATGAGTCTTTCTAATGTTCAAACTATGTTGCAAAACAATCTTTTCAAAAAGATGAAAACTAAATAAAAAAATACAATGAACATTGCAACACAAACTAAAACTAAATGGAACCGCAGGAAAAATCTGCTTTGTTTTCATTTTTCTCCCATGTTTTGCACTGTGGTTGCTTTACCATTGTGGCTCATGGTGTATGAAATAAACTAAAATGGTTTTGCACAATGTGGGACCTTTGATTAAAAACAATGTTTTTGTAAATCAGATTTGATTTCATGCATTCTTTCATCAAACTAAAAAAAACTTGTCAAACTAATCAACTGGTTGAAATAAAAATTGAACTGAAACTACTAATGTAAAACTAACTACAACTAAACTGAAATCAAAAACCAAACAGAAAAACTAAACAAATATTAAAACTAGTGAATATTTCAAAACTCCCTGAAAGACTGACGTTGTTGATATCTGAAATGTTCATTTTAACCAGAAAGAACTGAAATGCATTAAGAGGATAAGTATCACAAATTGAAGTGCACCCACTTGTTGCTCATTAAGATGTGATAATTCCGACAAGTGCTCATCCCCCTCGACCTCTTCAGATAAAAATCATATTAAGTTACTGTTGCCGGCTACAGTCTTGATGCTGCCTTATCACAGGCATCTTGCTAAGGCCTCTCTCTTTCCCTTGGGGCACTTTATCGAAGTGCGTTATCTCTCCTGCAGCGCTCTAATGCTCTCCAGTTTCACTCAGCAGACCTCAGCCAGCCTTCCCTTTGTCAGGTGTCTAAGTGGCCCTCGGCCAGTGAGATGCTCTCTTACGGACCACGCATCAATTGCACCTCAAGGAAAGACGGCACAGGATGGACAATGTCATAGAGGCCTAGACAGCAATGTACACTATGTGCAGTGAATGTGCAAAATGTTAGTGATGGCTACTGTTCTCACGAAGTCTGCTGATTGAGGGTGAATCCAGATCAAAACATCATCTCTTATTGGTTTTGTTGACCTTCCTCTTTAAAACTGCAACACATGAAGAGGTGTAGAGAAACAGGAATGAAGAAACGTGTAAAGTTTAAGACAGCTAAGGCACGCATGAGGCCTGCAGTTCAATAAAACAATAGAAATAGTTTTGCTTTTTCATTGAAAGCTTATTAAAATGATAATAGTGATCAACAGCCGTGCATTTTTAACAATCCACTGTGATAAAGGAGAAGTGGCACTGGCAGTCTTATCTCTTCACCCTGATCCTCGTGTCTTTAATGTCAGGGTCTGTTCTGTTCGCCGCTTTCCATCCCTTAAGTCCGAGGTTTTGTGCCTGCTTTAATGTCTGTCAGCGATCTATGGCCAGAGCAGCGGTCTGGTCTTAACTCTGGTCTTGGCATTATCTCGGGATACAAACAAAGCTATCTTATCAGCGCTTCCTTTGCGGTGTCATTTCCCAGTGTGATAACCTGAATCAGTGCAGAGGACACACAGCTGGGAGTAGCAGACATCATCTGCATTGATTATTGTTGTAGCAATAATGGTGGAGTAATAGTTTTCTAAATGTATTCACTTCATGTAACTTCCACCTTTCATGAAATACTGTTTATACTCTAATCATTTATCATCCTAAATTTCACAGTTTAAAGCCTCATTGTGGTTGTGGTTAATTAACATAAATATGGGTTTACAACATTATTGAATATTTATGCTTATGCCTCTTTGCTGATAGCACAAATGTCCATTTTATAGGTTCATTATGTAAGATTTGCGTATGCTCATGTGATCATGTCTTAGAATCTGTGTTTACCTAACTAACGCTTGTACACTGTTGCTGCTGTAGAGGAGCAGAAGAGAGACGTTGAAGACAGGAGCAAATGTAAGGACTTTAATGGAAAAAGCAAACTGAGTCTTACATAGAAATCAGTGTACAGGCTGTTATTGTGGATAACCGAGACAGTCGTAAGCTTAGAAATAAAGTTAGCTAACATCAATAAAAAAAACAGAACAAAAAATAGAATCTATAAGACAAACAATTTTTTCTTGAAGTAAGGTAAATTAAAATAAAATAGTATCGTTTAAACAGAGAGCATCACTTGTATAAAGGAGAAAAGATATTTTAAAATACAGAAAAGAGTAGATTCCACAACTTGAAAGTGAAGCCAGTGTTGAAGTATATTAAAGTGTAATACCACTGACGGCCACTAGACGCTGGCTCCAAACAGCCCTGGCTTCCATCGACATTACGTTGACTTACATTGCTATATATATAGTTTTTTTTCCAGGAGTCATTCTGGTCTCGTTTGTTTTATGTTGGCCCTCTAATATGTGTTCTGGTCTATCTTCAAATGATTGCTCTATTAATAAGGTTTAAGGGCGAATACAGGGCTTTGAGGTCTGTCATGTCGGGCTGTGATTGACAGGTGTGTAGGATCACTTGCTCAGCTAGACGTTCAGAGCTTCTGTTTATTGACTAAAACATACTTTTTTCCCAACACACAGCTCTACTGTGGTTGTGGTTAATAACTCACACTAACAAGACTGTAAAATGACTTTGTTATGCAAACGTTTGATTAAGTTTACTGTTTGAACCGTCTTACTTACTCACCCATCACACCTCAATTTCCCCAAACTCCACTCTTCTGTCCAGATGGAGTTACTCCTGGCTCCAAAAAGGCGACGATCAAAATGCAGACTCCTGGCTGCTGGTAGTCCAAGAACCAATAGGAGACACCACAGTAACTCAATCCACGTCTTATACGCAGTCTATGACTCCAACACAAACTCCAATCATTTGCAAATCTTACATGTTGAACCTTTGAAGAATAGATTATACCATGACAAAGTGGACATTTTGCACTGAGCACATAAAAATAAATTCTTTGCTCACTGGATAATCAGATCAGAAAACTTGGCAAATATGAGAGCTAATATAGCATACAATTCACCTTCTGACAAAAAATTGCAAAGAACTTTATACATCAGGATGGAATTAGGTTTTTTTCCCCCCCATTTAAAACATGCGACAAATTCTCAGATCACGATTCAGCGAGACTGAAGAGTATAAACTGTGCAGATATACTCCCAGCTCAGTGTGTTCTTTTCACTAAGACAGTTATGTCCTTCGGAGGTACCTCAGAGGGATAGGCTTGCAATGATGCTGACTGACTCACAAGATTTGCAGGATTTCTTTAGAGGCCAAGGAGCAAATTCTTTGTGAACGTAACTGTGCCTGTGGTTCTCCTAAATGCAATATAAATGAGATTTACAGGGTCTGGAGATAACCTCATCTCTCTCCCTGCTCCACAGCTTTAGCATTTAGTGTATCTTCATAGATCTATCTCCCTTGAATTGCATTTCAAAGTTCAAAACAATAAGCAATAGAACAGACAAATGTGCTTCTGATCCCTCCCCACAGGCTGGGTTCTTATGTTATTCTCAAAAACAAAACATAATTACTCTAAAGGCAATAAAAAGTCAAATACCGGAAATTTATACGCTTCAGCAGAGATTTGATTTCACACAGTTCCAGTGCCAGAACGAAAAATGAATCGAGATGAAAGACATGGAAGCACTCCTTTTACTCCTTTTAGTGTGTAGTCTTAGTACGTTTCACAAAAGCAAATAATTTGCCTTCGACTAAGTAGAGAAAAGGTGTGTTTTTGTATAGGTTACATGGGAGCATAGCTCACCTGCATTGTGTCACATTCAAATCCAGAAGCAAGGTGACAGAAATGGGCATGAGCAAACAGCAGCTTGTTGATCATGTTGAAAATAACACGAGTATACTGTGTGTATTTGATGTAGGATATAGGTTATTTAGCGCAGGAGGGGTCTATACCATGATGTGAGTCTCTTGCACTTCTTTTTGTCTGTATCTCATATTAATTTCTCTTCCTGTTGTTGGAATTGTTGGTGTTTTTCTTTTCAAACTGCTGCTGCTACCGAAAACATAAAAATTACTTTACTTACTGTGTACGAGTAAAAAGCAAACAAATGTAAAAGCTTTCATAAGCCTAATAGGATAAATCAATCAGTATAACAAGAACATGAATTAATTTAATTAAAAGTATTTTTCTGTAACTCTGCATTGGAGGGAAAATAACATTTTCTACATTGTCCTTCCTAAGTCATCTTTTGATACCAAATACCAAATGCATATGTGCACAAATAATAATAATAATACTCATATAATTAAGGACAAGACTATAATATTAAATTTAGTGCAAGAAGTCACTTGTAACACAGTCACTTGTAACACTGAAAAAATAAGTCATATTAAACCACTGTATCTCAAATAAAAGCAGTCCTCAAAGTAATCACATTACTTGTGTAGTATGAAGTAATGTTACTGAACATAAGATAAATATAGTAACAAAATAACACAATGAGATAATGTAGCGGAAATTGTCCATTTTTAAAAAAAGATTTAAAACATTTTGTAAAAAACCTGTAAACCATCTAGCGTTGTGTTTAAAACAGATTTAAAAATGTTTTACAATCGTTCCTACTCTTGCAACCATGACAAAATCTCATATGCTCGCTAGCAACTCCTTTATTAGCATAGGTTGTTCATGCTCAGCCAAATCCATTACTAGGCTTATTGTATCTAGTGTTGTACAGTGTTGAACAAGAACTCTGGAGTAAATTTAAGGATTTTTACAGAAAAAGCAATCTACATACGAATACCGAGATGTCATTAGCTTACAAATGGAGTTTGCTAATGTCAAGAATTGACCGACTATATTATACAAGTGTACTATTTATTACATTTAAGTACTTGAATAGAATAGTATTTAAATACAAAATGACCACTTTTTCTCTCTGGGAGCCAGTTGTTTGTTGACATTAATTAACTCCATTTCTGAGCTAACGGCAGCTGGTCTTGTTGCTGCTGTAGAAGAGCAGAAGAGAAGCGCTGAAGAACTTGAGCAAAAGGATTTTCAGAGAAAAAAACACCCGAGTCCTCTACATAGAAATCAGGGAACAGGATGGATGTAGGCAAGCGAGACAGTCGTTAGCTTAGAAAATTATTAATAAGTGAACTAATATTAACAAATGACCAGCTCCCAGCACAAAACAGATTCCAACACAAACTTCATGTGAGCACATCCACACATGCAAATTTGACATATTGAACCTTTAAGAAATATAGGTTGAGTTGTAATATTTGTATTTATTAAGTGAGGTAAATATTCTTAAATAAAATAGTATGAGATAAATAGATAACTTATATAAAGTGATTTGTTAAACATTTTTGAGAAATAAAATGTTCTAAGGTCAAAATCGAGTGGCTATTTCTAGTATTTAAATGTACTAAAATAAATAAAATAAAAGTACCATGTAAACATTGTACAGCAGCAGAAACATACTGTCCATCCAAATAGTAAAAGTAAAGGCAGAGAGAGAATCCTGTTGAACATGTGCAGAGTTAGTGTTGTACCTGTAGCTGCTGCCCTCGGTCTCCCCTAACATAAAGGGAACAACAAACAACATGATAATACAGCATGTTTAGATACTGCACGTACATCAGAGGTAGTAAATACTACTTTGTTTTGATCTGTTGTCAGTGTTCATTTGTGACCTGCAGGTCTGCTTTACTTAATCCTGATCCTTACTCCTGGCAGCAGGTGGATCCAGCTCTGAGTACCGGACCGGTCTGGTGCTCTGTCTGCTCAACGTACTGTATCACACTAACAAGATGAACTGTGAAAATTCACGTCATTCATGTCATGTGTGTCTGATTTTGTTTGGCCTCATTGTGAGTATACCGGCCCCTCCCTTTCGTACACTATCATTAAGCAGATGTTTTACGAAGAAAAGCACTTCACTTCAAGTCACTTCAACTCAAATCCATATGTGGTCTAACAGGGAATCAAACGCACAACTCACAAACAACTAAAGTGTCCTATGGGAACCATGTGTGTGTCTCTGTCTGTGTTCCCCCGGGCCCACTTTATGTGTGCTGGGTCAAAGGAGGCCGAGGCTTTAATAAAGGAACAGGCCTGGTACAGGGATGCCAGTCTGACTGCCTGGGGACATTTCAAACTGATGGGGTCCAGATGAGAGCCACCACACCGGACTTCTCGCTCCAAACCAGCAGCCAGTTGGCGCACCGATCACGCTCCACTGGGATTTGAGAAGTTCACATTAAAGTAACATTCTCCTTTAATTGTACTTAAAGATTTTGACCCATCGCAGAGAAAATGTGTTGCGTCATGTTGCAAAGCAATAACACGCAATCACGTGGTCAGCTTGTTACAAGGGCCCTTTTTTCTGTTGGTCATCATATGTAAATATTTAATGTGTCCCTGGCTGTTGCGTTGGGGGGTGTCTGGTAACCTACAAGATGAGGTAGCTGTTTCCTGCTTTACGATGATCAATAGATGTTTGTCATGTTATCTTTCCCGTCCTGAACAAGGCACTTACATCATTCTCCCTTTACTGAGTGTCAGTTTCAGCAGGCCAGAAGAATTTACTTACAGGTCAGACACTGGATCGACTGATCAGCCGTCCTCAGGGCAACATGAGGTGACGATGCAGTAAATTTTATGCACTGCCATCGTGCATGCAACGATTACTATAGTAGTATAACAAATTCTAAACGTATCACAGATTGGGCTACTAAAGAGACATATTAATATTAACTTAGGAACATTTTTTAAACAAATAGCTCATATTCATAAATAGGAATGAGTAATATTAGACCAACATAAAATTATATTGTGATAATTATAATAATTATATGATAATTATATGATATACATTTTTCTTTTGTCTTTTGCATTTACTCACTTTTTATTTTCGTCTTAAAAATCTTATAAAACAGTTAAATGTTGTGTTGTTTGACTTCATTTTACTCCTGCATATTTTGATGTATGACACACATTTTATTACTATTTATTACTAATTGCTTTGAATATTCTACTTCTAGATTTGCTACATATTCCACTGTTTGCCAAGTGTTTGCCATGTTCGGAGCATAAAGAAGAGATTCAAATCACAAATAACCATTTTTTGAAAGCTTTGTCAACTTTGACTCAGGCCCAGAAACAAGTTTATAAACCTCACAGAAATAATGATTTGACATTTATTGTGATAATTATATATTTTTTCATGATTAAAAAATGATCATCAAAAAGTGTTCACCATATCAATCAGGTGTCAATAAATAATAGAATCAGTCCTACTCACAGATGCAATTTTGTAAGACTAACAATTTCAATGTGTACCTGAAAATCCCAGAATTAAATGAATTGTCATACTGATGTTGTAATACGTGACATATATGTTCTTATCCCAAGAGTGATGAACAGAAATGGAGTTAATGTCAACAAATGCATGGTCCGAGCACAGAACTTGATTTATTACATACACGCATCCTGTGGATATATGAAGATATAAGTTATTTCATATATAAAATATATGAAATAACCATAATAAAGAACCATAGTGAAATGTACATAGGTATATCTTGTGTGCGTATGCATATGTCTGAGGACTTTGTTTGCTTTGGTTTATGTTGTTATGTTAAAAATGTTGATAAAAGAAATCTTGTATGGGCTGCACATATACATGGGTGTTCATTTGAAGATGGGTGGGGGACACAATAAGCGGGGCTCATGGTTTCTCCACCAATTTATGCCTTTTCTGTGATTTGTGATGCAGAAATAAATTGATGCAGAAAAGGCACACATACATTTTCCTATTTAATGTGAAGGAAAACCAGGTGACAATTCATAATATAATGGAACATACAATAGAATATAATGCAGTGAGTCTTTAAGGCGTTCTTTGAAATATTTATTCCCCTGTATTTAATACTATCCCTGCTGAGTTCACACAGGGATTGAATAGTCAATATTCCCTATTTTAGGAATATTGACTTAAAAATATTGACCAAAGCTGATTAAAACATTGATGAAGTCTATTACATAATGAGGCCTTGATAACGCCTCTGTGGTGAATAATTACATTTACAATGAAAGATTCAGTGTTTGCATGAACTCATCCTTCAGATTCATATTTTGGAAGTTAAAAAAAGACCCAGTGCTGAAGGTGAAAAGTAGAGAGACAGGAACGAGAGAAGGGAGGCGAACCATTGGGGAATCCAAAATTAATATTGTCAAATTTGCACCAGATATGATCTAACTGCTTCCACAATCTTTTTCAGAGCTTTGGAGGCAGCATCCATTTGCTACTGTTGGCACTATGCAGGGCAAGTGTGGAAAATGTAGAAATAATGAAGTAAACATTCGCCTTTTGGATCCAAACCACAATTGTTTTGCTTCATAAAACACTTGGACTGTTCTGCACAAGCTGTTAAAAGTAATTTTAGAAAGCTGAGAAGCAGCTGTTCCAGTTAAGGCAGTGTTTTATTGACATGTGCGCTTCATTGATGCTGTAATCTATGACAAATCCACAATGTATGAAATATGACACTATTTGTTTTAACATACTTTTCATTATCATCCAAATGACTTGATGTTTGGTCAACTGTCAATAAAATCAAACTCATGAAATATCAAACAAAAATAAGAATTTGAGAGAGAATAAAACTCACTGAAGCAAATGTAAAAAGAATGATTAAAAATAAAGTCGTCTCAACAGTAAAACAAGTGCAAACAAATTATTTGTATAATCGTGTAAACCATTAGTCTCTTACTTTTTTGATATCAGGTCCTTATGCTTAAGTCTTAACAAACAAACCTGATTTGTTCTGTGCGTGTGTGAAAATGCATAGCCTTCCTGTCACCTACAATTTATTACAGTTATTTATTACATTTATTACTAAGATTTAAAATAATTTTATCTTTGGTTTTGCTGGTTAAATAGAATAAATAAAAATACATTAACTTTGTTTCATCTATATATATATATATATCTATATATAGATGTATATATATATATAGATGTATATATATATATACATCTATATATATATATATACAGGTTAGGCTATTTAGGTAGCTAACAGGAGCAAAATTACAAGTGGAAGTTAATTTAAAATCACTTGTGGTTGCAGCTCCAGAAGCCACCCAAGTGTTTATTTAATTAATAAATAAACACTTGGAAAATGTAGTTATTCTTGGTTTTCTTTGGCAACTATGGACATTAGACATTCTTCACAAAATAAGAAAAATGTGTTTAGTTAGTCAGAAATCATTTGAAGAGATTAAAAAAGAGTAAAATAACACATTGTGTAGAACTAACTGAGTTTCCAGATGGCCTGTGGCTCGGGGTAGTGACAGGTGGAACCACGAACCACAAAATGATGGCAAATGTCTGATCAGTGACAAACAAGCACAGTGAACTGTAAACACATAGGCATACTATTAAAAAAGTAGAAAGGCCTGGAGTTTACACAATCACACAAATAATTTGTTTGTAATTTGTTGGTTGTTTTTTTGCTTCATTGAGTTCTACTCTCTCTCAAATCCTTACTTTTGTAACAGACGGTCCTATGTTCACTATATGTTCCCTCCTCGTAGTTGCAGTGGGGCAGAGATTTTGGTTCGGACAACAGAAAGATGACTGCAGTGTATTTTTAATATTAACATAAAGTTAATTAGTTAGGCAAACCCTGAATGATTACATTTTTGTTTTTCAAAAGTTTTGTATGATTATATTGACACAAATCTGATCCCATACACACTGAAGTCATAAACAGCTAAGGAAGTTATCTTTTGAGTCTCAAACCAGCATTATGTCAGAATCTCAGATGTTCAATATTTTGAGACATTTCCTGATCTTAAGCCCAATTTAGTCATTTACTTGTGCAATTCTGCAAATTAAGCAACACTCTTCTGTGACATAACAGAATGAGAGACGTGGTTAGGTAATACCACTGGATGCTGCTTGCTTTGTCATGATAACGTGCACACACACACACACACACACACTGCTGGTTTTTAGGACATGATGCTCTACACTGACTCAGGATTGTGTTACTCCTTTCATTACTGCTGACTAACTCTTAGTCTCGGGCTTGAATGACAGCAGCAGGGTGCGTGGAGCGGGGCAGTGTCCATCCGTGTCGGGTTATCTGGCACAGAGCAGCCTGGGAAATCTGGGCCAGCTGAACCCGATCCCTGAAACGGAGCCTAGTGCTGCTGGCTCTGGTGTTACACATCGTCCAGCATCTGGCACTCTCAGGCGAGAATGACGTTGTTGACATTAGAGGTCAAAGAGCACTGAGATGCAAAGTGGGACATGGTTTGCTAAACGAGATAAAGAGTTAATATTCTTCATTAGACTGTTATTACGCTGGTATTTCAACTAAAATGAAGACAGGAATTTAGATTTTTTTCATGTGTATACCCAAGGGGCAACAACCACGGCTTGAAATTGATGCCAATGTGGAAGTGCCGTAAAGTGTAATACCACTGCAGACCACAAGATGCTGGCTCCAAAAACCACTGGTTCCAACTGACTCACATTCAAAAACCTAAGCCTCAATTCATTTTTTCCAGGAGTCATTCTGGTCTCACTTCTTCTATTTGAACCCTCTTATTCGTGTACTGGTGGTCCATTTGTAAATTTTTGTTCTGTTAAAGGTTCAATCTCTAACATATCACTCACACAATCACTTTTTTATTTTCAATGTGAAATCACAGACTGTATATAAAGATGGTGTTTCCTCCCACTGTGTAAAGATGAAGCCAGAATACTGTGGTCACAGGAGCTGCCATTACATATTGAATCCTCAAACCTGTTAAGGGCTAAGGAGCTCTATTTATTGAATAATTTCTTTTTTCTCTGGCAGACAGTTCTACTGTAGTTGTAGTTAAGAAGTTACACTAAGACCATCAGCAGATTTTACTTAATTACACCAGACCTGTTAGCATGGATTAGCTACATTAGCTAATGTTAACATTAATTTAGTATTGCATTATATGGTCAGTCAGCTGGCCTGCTAATCAGTTAATAATTAACATTACACAAAGATGACATTACTTCAGACACTTACGCAACTGTATGTGTTCATTTAGCAAGTAGCTGACATTACTTGGTGGCGTTTAACATAACATTTCCTGGTAAGCAGTTTGGCCGGTGTTTTCAGTAAGTTAGCAGTAGAGTTAGCATTAGCTTTGCAAGTTTTATCCATCATCTCTTGTGCTTCTTCAGCTCCACCCTCTTTTTCAAAATACTGGCTTCAATACTGGCAATATACTCACTTCTGGCTCCAAAAAAATCAAGATGACAATAGAAAAAAAGACAACTTGAGGCTTCAAAATTATATTATTATATAATTTTAAACCTTCCTTTTTCAAATCTGAAAAGGATTATGGATGATGTAGCCTATTTATAAATGAAGAGATATCACCCATTGCAGATTATGTGCGTCATACCAAAAAAATATTAAAAAGTACATTTTATTTCATGTCTCAGTTACAAAGCAGTTTTGTCACAAACATCTTTTACAGTCACATTTATTGATGGAGACATGCAGAGGACAACTCATTCAAAGTGATGCGCAGTATGCATGACAACGCGAACGCCTGAACAACGTCATACAAACACATACTTAAAGGGACCTGAGAGGGATGACCTGCAACACCTCTTTCTCATTGGTCAATGTCACACCAGAGGAGGAGCACCACAGGTTCGATGCAGGACTGCAGGTTCTGCAGCTGACTACATTATCATCAGTAATCATACAAAATTACAAAATCAGCAACTTGTACCCAGAATTTAGTAAACACACAGTGCCAGCTCTGAGAACAAACTCAAGCAGAAAACAAAGAAATATATGAGTATAAAACAGA
>JAPQRN010000027.1:7577766-7595069 GCA_037367275.1 Coranthus polyacanthus
ACAATAAACAATTTAATAAAGAGGTAAGAAAAATCTTTATTTACATTCTGTTTTTTACTTTGAAATAAACATATAACTGGACTGTTCAAAATGAAATAAAAACTTTAATAAAAACTTTAGGCCCACAAACATGAAGTTCAAAAGCAATGTTTTTTACTGGATAAGAAGCACAGTGTGAATCATTTTTCACAACTACTGTATATGGGACTAATTCCTATAACGACTGAAGTGACTCGTTTTTCAATTGTACTGTTTGAGTTTTTACATATCAGCAACTGTGTTTTTATTCAAGTACATTTTCCCAAAGTATTGTATTTTGCACCTAACGAAGCACACCCATACGGTTCAGATTTTGAACACTGTCAGTAAGAATTAGAAACTGTCTGTTGACCTAAAATTATGCAGTTATTGACAACATCAAAAGAAATGTTTTACTTCTCCCTTCCGCATGGCTCCATGCTCTAGTATTAGTAACAGTCCAAAAGTGTTTTGGTTTGTTCTTCTGCTGGTTCCAAGTAAAATTATTACAGAAACAAATCCTAATAGGGCCATTGTACTGAACTGGTGCAAACTGCTGCCGCACAACCAAGACGAAATCTTAGATGTTTAGTAAGATCCTTCTATTATTTATTGACACCCAAAATATGCAATTAAGCAAACATGTTTGGGTGTTTTTATGTGTGTGAAACTGTTCACAACTGTGCTGATCATGTGATGACAAGCATCTTTGTGAGTGGCTCAAAAGATGCTTGTCTCTAAAATTGTCACTGTAGAAACAATCAAGACCAGAATTACTCATGACCAGAAATGACAAGAAAATGTGAAATGATAATTTTATAAATAGGAATTGTACTGCTATCTCAAATATTATTTGGGGTTTTGATAAATAATAGAAATATTTTAGCAAACATCTAACATTTATTTACTTGCTTTATGAATTAGTTTTTTTGTTGTGGCTGCAGTTTGCACCAATTTGTTAGAACAGCAAAAATTATACTTGACCCGATCTTGTTTGTAACGTAAAACAGTTTGAAATCAAAGTGCAGGGATGTGGTCATCAGAACATTGGCTCTCTGCCACTACTGTATCAGGATACATACTGGACACATTCCTGTAGACTGGATGTTCATTGTAGTATATGAACGTTTGTAACCGCGGCTACAGCCCACAGGTGACACAACACTGCCTTTGGACCGACCTGAGAGAGCAGCGACCCAACAGCTTCAGTTTGTCACAGAAGCGAGAGGACATGGTGTTCTTCCTGCAAACTGGGCCTGTACGAGAGGTGAGATTATTGGAATTCAAATGTTTGTCACAAAATAACAAAAGAAACCAACCCTTACATCTGGTATTAAAATGCGGTCGGAATTCAGATATCCAGCTCACATGGAGGTAGTCTCGCTCGCATTGTGTACAGATCATCGGTCGGAGTAAACACAATCCGTACAATGTGCCCACATAATGATACCGTATCTATATTATCATTCCCCACAGACCTCTGACCTGCAAATATCTCAGGTTAGCTAATCTGATGAAAATGAAAAGAAATGGATGCTCAATGTCCCTGGAGCCATCAAGAAATTAGATGCTTGATAGCTTTACGTAGTGACAGCGCCATCCAAGCAATACTGGACGATTCCTACAGCAACAGGTTCATTTACAAAGACATTTCAAAGCAAATGTTAGAGCAGGCTGCAATGACAACGGAAAGTAAAACATCTAAAGATGTCTCATCATACAGCTAAAAATAATAATAATTCAATTTTATTTATATAGCCCAATATCACAAATCAAGGTTTGCCTCACAGGGCTTTACAGTCTGTACAACACCCTCTGTCCTTAGACCCTTGGTTCGAGTGAGGACAAACTGCCCAAAAAACCCATAACCCAATAAGAAAAACAGTTGTTAATGTTAACTTTCCCATTTTTCTAGGAGTTGGACAAAATACTACCAAACTGACGTCAGACAGAGCAAAGCCAGACACAACAGAGACAACTTCAAATGATAAAGGTGAGTGTCCGTTAGACCTTAAAATGACCTTTTGTTATAACAAGTTTATGTTGCTAACTGTTGCCAGCACTTTAAATGACTCACGTTCAGGTTTGGCTCTTCAGGACAGAGATCGGATCTCAAGGAGGAGAACAAGAAGACATTTAAAATACCACGTGTAAACGCAAAGGCACGATCAGATTGTTTATTATCCAGATAATGTGTCTGGATACAGATCACATTTTTAATACCAGATGTAAATGTGGTCACTGTTAGCGTGTGCGGATACATACGTACCTGTGTTGGGTTTACATTCCTGTATATTGCACTTCCTGAGTGTCTCTGGTTTGGAAATCTTCTCACAGAGGTTGTTTGGCATTAGGGCTGAATCCTCCACACTCACACAGTGGATCTCACGCTGCTGCTGACCTCCACCACAACTCACAGAGCACTGAAAAGTCAACACACACACGCACACTTTAGTCCTCTTGTATGACTACTGTGTCCACATTTACAATTGTCCTAACCTTCTCTGGACAATCTCGACTAACCTCCTTCCAGTCGTCGGTCTTCCAGTGAGCGCAGGGCTTCAGACTGCACGGCTCTGTACTATTCGGCCTCACAGTGGCGCTACAGCGATGAGGCTCTGGGCAGTACACAAGCCGCTCCCTCATACCTTTGTCACAACTCCCAGAGCACTGAGGAAGACAGTACTCATGGGAAATATCTGCTGTTTGCAGTTCAACACAATGTAATGACATAAAACATCTCCCTGAAATTGCATCTGTATTATCAGTATTAATAGTTTGGAGATGTAAAGTAACAGAGGCTGAATTAACAAATGCAACAAATCAGTAATGGTGATGACCTATTTAAATTATGTTTATTTATTTAACCAATATATAAATAATTTTCAATACATAATATACAGTATGGATGTCAGAAACCAACCCAGTCTCACAGAAATGACATGCCTACAGAATTACATTCCAAATCCAATTATGTTTTGTTGTAAATGTGATGCTGATTGCATTGTGTTTTGCTATAAATATAATCAATGCCTTGATTTGGTTACAATGAAACCTACTTTCTCATTGAAGAGTATGGGGCCAAATCCAGGCAAAATGTTTTGTTCATTTGAAAAAAAAATGTAATTGAAAAATTAAAATTTAAAACTGAAAGTTCAAATTGAAAACTGAAAAAAAGTATTAAAACTACAAATAAGTTTAGGGAAAGGTTTTTATCAATTGAAATGTAATTTAATTCAATTTCAAAATCTTTTGAATAAATTATTTATTTTAGTTTCTCACTTTCATTTTCATTTCAGTGAGGCATCATGAAGGACGAGACCCAATGATTAATTATTATCGTGGGTGGCATTATGTTTAGAACAAAATGTATTTGCTGTTGCAATTTAGTTTACATATGAATATAGTTTCTGAGAGACAGGGGTGAAACAAAAACGTAAGTATTTAAGGTCATTTTTAGTTTAATTTTAAAGGGTGAACCAAACCCTTTAAAACTACAGGAATCATACTGTGTAGTATTAGTAGTATTTAGCAGTATTTAGAGGTTGGACATTCATAATTGCACCTACGGGTCCCCATGGTGATGCAGTCCAGGTCAGACAGGATTTGTGGGGGCAGGTCAAGGTGCTGATGGGTCTGCTGGACACAGCCTGACAGTGGAAGGGTCTAAGGGGACGTTGACTCTGAGAATCCACACACTGGACGTCCCTGTACCTCCGTCCCACCACTGCACAGCTCTCTGGACACTGGAGTGAATGTCAAAGCACAAAAAGACTAAAAAAATGTACGTTACAAGTAAGAAATGCAACAGAAACAAACCTGTTTACCTCATCTGGAAAAGTAACTAGTAATAAAATTATAATTACCAGTAAGCATTAAGTTTAATTAACAAGTAACGCGTGTAATTATCGGATTCGGTGACAGGAGGAACTATAACATTACTCACCTTGCTCCAGCTTCCACTCTGCCAGGCGGCACAGGGTTGTAGGTGACATGTACGTGCAGGCTCAGGTCTCTTCATTTTGGCACAGTCCTCATCATTCTGCGAGCTGCACATTACTGTTCTCCATATCGCACCAATACCACATGTAGTTGAGCACTGTGGAAGAAACAACAAAAAAGAGTGTTCGATTACTGACATTTAAAGTCTCTGCAGGTTGATATTAAAATAGCACAGAAGGTAGTAAAACAGTGTTAATGCTAAATGATGATGATAAAAAGACTATTTTTAAAAGCTGTATATTACCAAGGAAAAGATGAAAGCATGTGACAGGTGGACTGATGACAAAGTCCAGGACTTATTGACCATTTCTGATTATGATCTACCCGTGGGAATTGGAAACAGCAACCCATTGTATAGTTTTTTACGCATGAGTGGACTAATCCTTGTGGGTCTTAAGACGCAGGTGGAAATGCAGACAACCGATGGTTTCCTTCAGAACATTATTTCCAGGGACTAGAGTACTGGGACTACTGGTACTTTTTAACCATATGGTACTGGCTCGACTCTACTCACTTTACCTGGTACTTAATTCATTTTCGATGGCTGATACTACCTCCTCACTGTAACTGGTTTGTCAGGTCAATGCCATGTGAAATAGCTGCAATATCAACTTCAACCCAACACTAAATTTTATTGAACCTGCATCTCACAGATTTGTGCGTCATTTTGTGCGTTGCAATATAATCAGAGATATAGTATAATAAATGAATCAATATAACATAGGCCACAGTGAGCATAGTAGTTAATTTAAAATGGTGAGTTTGTTCAGTCCAGTCGTGCACAATGATGAATACTAGAAAAGTACCAGGTACTGGGTACTATCTACATCTTTTGTCTGATGGAAAACCAAAAACTGCAAATTGAGTCAAGCCAGTACCATTGCAGTTGGAAAAGGGCCATAAAAGTGCTGGGTACTTTGGGTGGAAACATGAAAACTTTTTCAATTCAATCTGCACAATGTACAACACTCTCTGTCCTTTGACCCTCGGCTCAAGTGAGGAAAAACTCCCCAAAAGTTTTTGGGTTAAACTTTCTAAATTAACACTACTGTAGGGCTTTAGAGATTAGGATAACACAATCACAACATGTTTGCACCCACCTCACTCCAGTTTCCTACAACCCAGGATATATCCATGCTGACTGGCTGTCTGGCCATCAGGTTGCTTTGGTCACTGGAGGATGTGCTCATAGGACTTTCTGACTGTTGGTTTTGGCTCCTGGAACGACTGCCTTTGGACCGCGAAGAAGAAGAGGAAGAAGGCTTTTTGGCACGAGTGGTTGAACTGTTCTTTTTGGGTGTCACGGCAGGTTTCTTTGGTTTTATAATCTTTACTGTGGGCTGTGCTGATGCTGCTGTGGTGAATGATTTCCTCACAGTCATAGAAGGGGCTTGTGTCGTCAATGGAAACCATCGCATTTTGGACGTAGGAGTGGTGAGGGGAACCCTGTGTGTCCAGCGGCTGTATGGACTGATGCGAGGAGTGGTGTGAGGGTGGCTGGTTTTAGTGGTTGCTTTGGCTGGGCGCACAGTAGGTTGACTTGTTTGCAAAGTGGGGATGGTGATGAGTGTAAGTGGTGTTGGTTTGGTTGTAGATGATTTAAGAGGATTTCTGAAGGATGTAGCTGTGGTAGTAACATCCAGGTCAATAATCTCTTCCTCTTCTGTTGTTCTTTCCTCAACAACATAATCATATCCTGGAGTATACATCACCACATTTGGAGTACTTCCCTCCTCTCCTTCCTCCCTCTCTTCAACTTTTTTCTTCTCTGCTTTTCTGTTCTTTTCAGATTTAGTAGTGAAAACGTTCTCTCTCTTATCTAGTAAATCCTCTTTTTTCGTCAGCACAACATTGAACCCTTCATCACGTATGTCCGTAATTTCAGACATTGTGGTTGTTAGGGTTGAAAGAGATGTGGTGGAAGGGATGAGGGCAGTTGTAGTTTCTTTAGTGGTTGTTTTCCTCCCCGTGGTGATAGCCACTGTGGGTGCAGCTGTGGTTGTGGTGCTCGTGGGAGCCCAGGTAGATGAAACTGGAAGCTTGGTGGGGTGGCTCTTAGTTGGGTAAATGCGGCGGTATTTAGGAGGAGGCCCGGGTCGTCTACGGAGACTTGAGTTAGGGCAACTCTGAAGTCCGCAAAGGGATCTGGACCGAGGTCTGGTTGCAAGGTCACAGGTCTTTTTGGGGGAAAGTGCACATGTGACCGTGCGTGAGCGAACACCACCTCCACATGTGACTGGACACTGCAAGAAAGATGGAATAGAAATGGTTATGTATGGTCAATGTGACAATTCATGAGGATGTAACAATGTCTGAAAATGTAATAAAAACTGTCATATACATACTGTCATACAATGTCCTGATACTGTAATACATTTCACCATTCTCAATGCAAAGTGAAGTTAAAGCAGTGGTTCTCAAACACAAACATTTTTGCTCAGAAATTCTGTGACTTCATGCCTCGGTTAGAATCTGTGGGGAAAGTTATCATTTTACTTTTTGAAAAAGAACATATAACTTATGAGTTTATTTAAATTTCTACTTCTAAATGTACTTAAAGGTTCAATATATAAGATTTGCGTCTGCTTGCGTGAAGTTTGTGTTGGAGTCTAGCTGTGGTGGGAGCCAGTCATTTGTTGACATTAGCTAACCATTTCTAAACTAACAACTTTCTTGGTCACCTACATCCATGATAACAGCTACAATACACTGATTTCTAAATTGAAGACTCAGTTGAGTTTTCCATGAAAACCCTTACCCTCAGTCCCAAGGTCTTGAGTGCCTCTCTTCTGCCTCTCTATAGTGGCAACAGTGTGCAGCACTAGCTAATGTTATCTTAGAAATGGGATTAGTGAACATTAACAAACGACCAGATGCCAAAACAAAACAGACTCCAACACAAATTTCATGTAAGCACAGAAGCATGTGTGAATCTTACATATAGAACCTATATTAAGATAAACTTTTTTCTTAATTTCAAAGTTGATTTGATTGCATACATTCACACTTCATTCAATAAGAGTCACTCTTGACTCAAATGAAAAAGAACATTTCATGGAGACTGAATCGATCCACTCTGGTCTAATGGACGATCCAACCAATCAGGGTCGAGCATGGGCGGGTTCATTTCCCACGAATAGGGACTTTACTTTAATGCATCTTTGCATGATGACAATGTGCAATTTGCCATATATTGTAAATGTCAAATTCTACTTAAAGACACGAAATCAGTGTCAAATGTTAGTATTTTCAGTCAGCTAACATGACACTAAAAGTATGAAACATTTTGTGTACCTGCACACTTTACATTTCTGAGAAAAATAGCACATGATCCATCACAATAATTACATAATCACTTTTGAAAAACACCTGAAAAGTTATTATTACAATATAATTCAGGACATTTTATTGCATTTTCAATTCTTAATGCAATTATTACATGACTGGTTGGTACAAAGTATCTATCAAACACACAAATGATAAAAATCCTGTGATCAGTAAGACTGAGGTTAAGAGTATCAAAGAAATGGATTAAATGAATGAATGAATAATGACAAATAAAAGTCTTACCTCGTCCCAGTCTCCAACAGCCCACTCCTGTCCACAGGGAATATCTCTGTTACACGGCACCACGCGTTTGGGTTTGAGGAGATGTTTGCACTCAACAGGGTGCAGCACAGTTTCCTCTCCTGACACCGTGCGGACACAAAGGACCGTCCGTGTTCGGACCCCGTCGGATCCACAGGTGGCTGTGCAGTGCTGCCAGCCCCCCACCCACCACCTGACGAAGAGCGAAGAGGAGAGAGGGGATTTGATTGTATTCAAAAAGTGAGTCAAAAACATCCAGTAAGCTGCACTAAAACTACTTTTACGTCTTTTCTCAGAATGATTAGGACCAGATAAATTCTGAAATGCTGTTGTCAACGCAAAGCCTTATCTTGGGGGCGATACAAGCATACATTTTTACTACATTGCTTTGAGAAATATAAACTATTTCCCCCCTACAAAACCTTTTTTCAGTGATAGAAAATTCAACTTTCTCATGCAAAATATTGTAAAAGGACAAGTAGCTGTACAAAAATGTTCCCTAAATGATTCAGTTTATTAGGTCATTTGGACAGACATTCATTCATACATTCAACCTTTATTCAGTCTTGAGTTATATTGAGTTAGAGGCCTCACTTATAGTGTAGCGAATCACACTTGTGATAAAAACAATAAAAAAGGTTCAGTAAAACCTAAAACATTACAACAAGAACTTGGGTAAAACAATGGATATAAAAAGAGTTCAGTAAAACAACACACTATAAAAACATTAAGAATAATTAATACAGTTAAAATACAAGGCAACTGAATCAAATAAAATGAGAACAGCTATAAGTAAAACGTGATAAAAATGTGGTAAAACATTTATATTGCCCTGGAGGTAAAAATTAAGCAATAATAAGCATTTTTTCTGTAGGCTGTTCCAGGTTGCAGGTGCACAATATATATAATTGGATTTACAGAGGTCGGTTGTGTAATAAAATCATTCAAGCTTGTTCTAAAAGGGGCCATAAGAAAGTATTGAGGTGATGTAAGGGGGTAAAAGGGCCGTAAGTACTTTATAAATAATAAAAACCTAGTGGTTATCCTGGCTTGTGGAGAGGGATGACACCCTAGTTTGACATACAGCTCACGATGATGAGGATCTTGGGGCTGATGAACAGCATCCAGTGGGTTCATGTATGGAGCCAAATCCAGGCCAAAAGTTTGGTTAATTTGATAAAAGAAATAAATTAACTGAACAATTCAAGTTGTGATCTTGAACTTGAAAAGTACTAAAAGTAAGTGTAGGAAAAGTTTATTTTTTCAGTTTAAATATAATTTTGATTCTAGTCTGAAAATATTTTGAATCATTACATATTTTTTTTATCTTCAGCATCCATGTTCATATATATTTGATATTTAAGGTATTATTTTTTTCAATTTTTTCAGTTTCAGGTTTGTTTTTTGTTTTTTTTTACAATTTCAAATCTCGTTTTTCAATTTTAGATTACGGTAATTATGAGCATGTCTCTGTGGAGCCAAATTCAGGCCAAAAGTTTTGTTAATTAAAAAAAAAAAAAAAAAAAAAAAAATTTAAAACTAATACTTCAAGCTCTGATCTTGTATTCAATGTATTCAACATATATAAGAACAATTTTTGTCTTTATTTTCAGTATTCATTTTCATACATATTTTGTTATTAGTTCAAGAACACAACTTAAAGTGTCAGTTTCAAATTGTAGTTGTTCAGTTAGTTTTTTTTCTCAAATTAACAAAACTTTTGTCCCAGATTTGGCTCCGTAGGGTCATGCTCATATAAAATATCCCCATAATCTAAAATTGATTTCAAAAAATGAAAAGTTGATGCGGCATCTTCCTGCAATGCAGAGGAAAACTGCCAAAGTGTGGAAGTAGAAAAATCACTGGTTCACGTGTTCTGGTTTAAATACAGACAGTGAGCGCAACATCTTAATTAAAAGACTAGATTAGGTAGTGAAGTTTGCTGTCTTTTACTTTAACAAGCTGCACTATTATATGGTTAATGATCGAGAAATATTACTGTACAGCCTGTACAGTATTTTTTTAAAAAGGAAATTAATATAAAATGGAAGGAGCATTTGAGAGGACAGACCTGGCTGGACATTCCATATTCTTGCATTTTCGGTATCTGTCTTCTGGTTGTGTCTCAGGGTCACACAGAGACTCGTCCACCACGCCCACGTCCATCTCAAAGCAGCGCACAGGCTGGTGCTGCTCACCTGAGACGCACATGTACACCACAAGTAAAACGTCAACAAAATCGTCCTACTAGAAGAACTAATAGTACTATACTAATAGTAGGTAAGTGTTGAAGGAAACCAAAACAGCTTATTTCCTTTAGACTAAACACTGACCTAGTCCACAGGTGGTGCTGCAGTGCGTCCATGCCCCGTGTCTCCACGTATATACGGGTTCTATGACCTCATTTCCTGACTGTCTGGTCTTCTTGATGATGTACTCATACTTTAATCCCAGGTTCCTCTCCTGAAACAGCAGCTGAACAGGCACGTCAATTAGAATTAGCCAAAAGTAAGTAGCATAAAAAAGGTAACGCTATATTTCAAGGTGCCTGTAATCAGCGGAAGTTAATAGTTAATAAGGCATTTATAAGTCCTTATAAGATACTTAGAAACATTATTATGTGTTAATACTGTGTTATGTATTAATACTAACAATCATAAACATATATATTGTTCTAGAATATTTATAAGCAGTTATTAGAAGCGTGTTATCAGTTTGTAGACTGCTTAAGAAAGTTAATAAAAGCCTTATGAGTTTTGTAAAATTGCATTACAACATTTAATGAGTTTAACTAACATACCTATCATCTTATTGTTAAACCTTTATTAAACTTTTTCATTGCTTTGTTGTGATTAGTACATACTTTTCTAGGCATTTACTAGCAGTTACAATAGGTTTGGTTTTTTTGAAGCCAATAAATGGCATTGAAAGGACGTTTTACAAATGTCCAGAACTTGACTCCGATAATGGCCGATAAGGCTAATATTAGGTAAAGTGGAATAACTAGGTCTGAGGAAAAATAAGAGCTCAAAAGTCTGCAAAATTTGCCTACATTTCTTTTTACAGTCACACATTTATCGTTTAAATACTCTAAGATTGATATTCAGTCATGATTTCTTTATTAATTGTTTTATTCATTTAGGGATTCATTACTTTGACTTAGATGCTCAGTCCAACAGTTCCATTTTCTAATTAAGTTAAAAAATAGATCATTTACGATTTTGTGTGGATTTTTTTTCAGTGGGGTGGTGATATTGGCTGATGAAGTTAAGTCTATAACTACTCGAGTCTATCATTATTATATCAGCCTTTAAAAATCCACTATTGGTCGACCTCCAGATCAAACCTTATTAAGTTTAATAAATAAATCCTTTATTAAAAGGAGTGCACTTGTATAGTGTGTTTCTACTTTAATGACAAAGCTCTTGTAGCAATAAACTGAACCAGGTACCTCATCTACCCACAATATTATGCACTTAAAAAAAAAAAATAAAATAAATAAAAATTAATTCCCCGCTCCCTTTAAATACATCCAACCTCTATAATACCTGGAGCATAATGGGCTCCTTGGTGGGTCCAGGTGCAGTGAGGTTCTCCATGTTGCCGCTGCGTTCATAGTAGAACGTCGTCCCGCCGGCCTCATACTCCCCGTTCCATTGGATGATGTAGTTGCCATTTAGGAAATACTCCTCCGAGCCCTCTCTCCTCAGAGCCAGGAAGTTACCTGCCTCCTCCACTTCCTTCACCAGGATGTCCCGCGCCCCCTCAGGTATCACGCCCACGTCCACGTACCCTGAGTGAGTCAGGAGGGGAGTCAGAGTCAGTCACATCGAGGTAATAGATGGCCCACCATGGCTGCTGCCGCACCACTCACAACAGCATCCAGACTACCAGACAGTCTCTCTCTGATCTTTAATAGAGGGTGGGCTCAGTCTGCGGGGGTGGTTGGCATGTGTGTGAGTGTGAGTGTGTGTATTCGGCGTGGGGGGCACTGCCCTGTCTCTGGTTTTTATTGTATGTGGATGGGGAGGGGAGGGGAGGTGGGGTCTGGATGGGGGAGGGCGAAAGCAGCTACGAGTGGGTCTCTGGAGTTTAATGATGTTTGTGAGAAGGTGTGTGTGTGTGTGTTTCTGTGTTTTTTGCAAAAAAAATAGGGGGGAGGTTTGCCCTCGGTCTAAACCTTTTGAAGTCGTACACATCTGGGCTGGTTATCTGGAAAGGATGCTGTGCGGGGCAAACACACACAGAAAGAAAGAACGAAAAAAGAGGGAGAGCGGGAGGGATGTTTTATTGTTTTAAAGCCTCCTTCTCTATTAATCTGTCTTTGCTGGATGTTGATTCTGTGGCTGAGTGATACTTTTCAAAGCACAGTAAAATAAGCCAAAGGCAAGCATATCTTCAGACAAATGCGAACACGAGCCTGAAGACGCACACACTCGGCAACAGCCAAGTACAGCAGGATAAACAGCTGCACAGTGTGGACAAGCAGGCTGCCATGGCTACAGAGAAACAACACAATGGCGTAATGCTAATGAACTGTCCTGAAATGACTCCGAGCCCGTAGACATTAATTTAATTTCTGTGCTTTTTCACACTCTCTGTGCATGCACTCGAGTGCATCAAAGCTTTTCTTCAAAGGTGACTCATTAATAGCTAGCCTGTTTTGCGTTACAACAATTTTAGAATTGTATGGTGTCTCATATCCGCATAATTCAATCAGTTTCCAGCTGCTTAAATGTCTTTTTTTTTTGTTAAACTCACCAAAGCCGACTTCTTCATCAAATGACTTATAAACAGTCTCGCAGCTCGTGCCGTCACCCAAACAGACCCCACAGCGATCCTCCACTGCGTTTGAGTCGATACCAAAGTCACAGCCCACCTCCTGAAGACAAAACACACAAAAATATACATACGCATATACATAAAAATACAAGCACAGACATAATGTGGTCCATTACAGCAATGATTCCCAACCAGTACCCCTAATAAGAGGTAACTGTAAAGGAGGTTTAATAAAAAAAATGTCATGCATTTGTTAAGAAGGAAAAACAAACAAATAGGATTACAAACTGATGTCAGTAAATGTACAGTAACTACTAAGCTGACATGAGTCAGCTGAAACCTTTTCAACTCCCCCAGTGGTGGAATAAGTAAGTACAGTTTACTGAGTACGTTTTACTGTTAACACTTAGTAAGGATGTGCACAAAACTGGGGTAAAGTTGCCTGAACAACAGCCCATTTGCCCTCTTTTTTGGTTTCAAAAAGTTAAAAGTCCTCAAAATTTGAACTTTTACATAGCCTCTGCTGTCTGTACAAAGCAATTACATGAAGGACCATTATACAACATTTGATGATGATCGCTGTGGGGTCATCATGCTCTGCTGCTTAAAGCTGCAGAGCATGATGCACCACGTTTTTCACTGGGCATTCGGCAAAAATTCCTAAATTACCTTTCAGCATATACTCTGTTGTAGAAAAAACCACTGTAGAAAATCTACCCCATGATGGGAGGTTTTAGCTGCTCGTAGGTGTTTTCTGACAGATTCCATCAGAGGAATCTACTCCTCTACTTTGTGGCTTGACACAGAAACCTGGAAAAGTGTCTTCTCTTTTTCACAGTGGTGTGAAATGGCGTCAGGTCATCTGCATTCATATCTAGTCTTTTGATTTGGACGGAGAGGAGAGAGCTGCAGAAGGAAGCCGTGTATTTTTAAAATTCTGCCATTTTTCTTCGGCCACTGCAGCCTTAAAGTAGTTTACACCAAACTATCTGCAATAATGTGTTAAGTTAAACTCACACTGAGAAGTTTTTTAAATTCATTAGTGTTTACTGGTTCAATATGTAATATTTGCAGTCATTTGTTGACGTTCATAACTCCGTTTCTAAGCTGACAAAAACCTGTATGCTCACTCCTCCACTGCCACAACAGTAGCTAAATCACAATCAGTGTAATGTGGCTGTTATTATGGATGTAGGCAACCAAGACAGTTGTTAGCTTAGAAATGGAGTTAGCTAACACCAACCAGCTTCCAGCACAAAACAGACTCCAACACAAACTTAATGTAAGCACACGAGCATGCGCAATTGTTACAGATTGAACCTTTAAATAAGGCCTGAATGCAACACTCTTACTGCGTTCAGTGGAGTATTTACAGTAGTTTTCTGAAGAGAAGTTGAAATATTATCTAAATGTAATGTGTGTGTGTCATATGACAAGCTGAAAGAAAACATGTTTTAAAAAAACATTCAATTTACACTGATTTTGCTCTGGGGGCAGACCAGACAAAAAAGGTTGGGAACCACTGCATTACAGCTCCCAGTCTCTTTTAGTCTCTTACCCAGCCACACTACCTTGCACACTCCATTGACGCAGAGGTTTCTGGACTTGTTGTTCATGAAGCACGGCGTTCCGTCTGTCACAGTGTCCAGCATCTTCTCCGCAAAATATTCACTGACTGGTCGACAGTGCAGCTCACAAGGATTTACTACAGGGGAAGAAGTGACAGGCAGAGCTATTATAGCTGTCTTGTCTAAGTCTTGTCTAGTTATTTGAGTGCTCCCTGAGCTCCTCCATACATGGGGACAGCAATTACACCACTGGACTGTACTAATGTCTCTGGTACAATACAGTAGATGGAGCAGTTGCATCACCTCGGGCTTTCAAGTGTAAATGCTGCCCCCTGTTGGACTGACTCCAGTAATTGCACTTTGAGAACTCTGGTGAATGACATATTTGAGGCTACAGAAACACTTACATGGGTTAGCCACAGGTATCCACTGATAGAGCTCATTGTGGTACGGTACAGTGTCAAACTCACTGCACAGCATCTCTCGAAAGGTCGGTTTATTGTTCTGGCAGGGTTTTGTGTTGCATGTGCGGTAACGCTTCCTTTCCCCTGTGCAGTATTTACCCCCGAACTCTGGTCTGTGGAAGAACGAGACACACTTCAGCCGACAAGGACTGTTTCATGGATGTGGTTGGTAAACAATAAGAAAAGATTTTGTAAAATAAATCTGCATGAGAAATTCAAGTATGTGCATGTGAAAAGATGTGAGATGTGTAGAAAGATACTGTGATTTCCACTATCCTACACATGCAAGATACAAATCTTTTCCACGCATGCACAAACTTGAATTCCCCATGCATTTTTATTCTTCAGCAGTGATTCTCAGCTGGTCTCAGCTTGGGACCCATGTTTTCCATTGGCAAATTACGACCTACTTTTAAGAACAGGATGTCATGCTCCACTTGTCATCATGAGGATTACTCAGGACAGTAGGGCCTAGTTTCTGTTGTTTTGAATATAGTGTACAGACTGAGCATACCCGTAAAGACAATGATTTAAATGAAGGACTGGTTATTGTCTCTATATAAAGGCAAGAAAAAAAATGCTGAAATGGAATTGCTGCAGTGGACCAATGCTATGCTCATCGACTGCCATCAGGAGCTGCGCCTTAGGTCTTTTAGAGGCCGGAGTGAGTGCTCGTGAAGTTGTAATGCATCCACGGTCACGAGGTTGCGTCACCGACACGACCGACTGGGCTCTGTGAATGATCAGCCTCGTCCTGGGCGCATGAAAATTGGTCTGGATATTAGATGAGGAAGAAACGTGTTGCGTTTTCATTGCCTCTCAGTGTATATACAATGTGAAGTTGTTTTCTTTTTCAACAAAATATACACATATTTTCATCACTGCATTCAGAGCACATTACTCTGAAACTGTCTGTTTTCACTTAACACACATTGATGAGTGAAAACGATTCTAAATGACATTTCAGTTTTGGTATTTCAGTTCTGACATACAGTATCACACACTTGGGTTTCAGTCTCTTTTTAATGCCAGTTTTGTAAGTCCATATGTAACACACTCACGGTCATATTTGCACTACATCTTGCCTACAAATGACAATGTGTGCCTACTGCCCGCCTTTGATACATGTCTGTCTAAATAAAAGTCTGACATTAGTCTAGCATTTAAAGTACTAAAAATAGGGCTGCAGGATTGGGTGAAAAAGTCATATTGTGATTATTGTGGGCAATAAACTTTTAGTTTACCTGCTTGCTTATCAAGGAAAATGCACAGATTGCTCATTTAGAAATGTCATGTCAAACATACAAAATTAAACTAGCATTAGAAAATACAAAAACTATAAAAACATTTTGCATGTTTTATACAGTAACTCTCTCTGCTCAGTGTCACGAAATCACAAATATCACCAGAAACAGCGGCCGCGTTTATTTTTTCCATTTCTACAATTAAATCACCCTAAATCCTCCTAAATATGAACCTTTAAATTGCAGCCGTTTGTGATTATGTAATTTCACAGGCTGATATTGAGATTACGATTGCGATTGAATTAATTGTGCAGCCCTAAATAAAAAGCGATAAGATGTTTGTTGGGTTTTTTTCCGCACACTTTCCACAGTCACACACGAGTCCGCGACCTCTTTTGGGTCACGACCCACCACTTGAGAAAGCTGGTTCTACAGAACTCCAAACTTTGGAATTACTTGTGAACATGACTTTTTATGCTCGAAACCTTATTGAATCTAAATTGAGCCCATATAGGAAGGTTTAATAACGAAACATTTGTGAGAAATGAGTGTGAATGTAAATGAAGTGTCTGATCCGGACCGGCTCTTACTTTGGGTTGTTACATTCCCTCTCCGCTGACTGAACCCCGGTGCCGCAGGTCCTGGAGCAGTAAGACCAGGTACTCCACTGTCCCCACCCTCCATTCACCGTCTCTGGCAGTTTGCCCACGATGACGCACTCACCTGAGATACACCACTGAAGGAGAAAACTCTCATGAGGTCACGTGAATAAGATTTGTAATATAACCCACTTGCACCACCCTCATACAGTGCTACCCATCTTCATCCGCAGGCTACAGAAATCTAAACCCATAGAAGACCGGCGCCGTGTACCTTCCCTGGCCCACAGAGGGTGCCGTCTATGGGTGAATCCAGTTTGGAGCGACACGAGCCATTCACTGAGCACCAAAGTATCTGACAAACATTCTGAAATCAAAAACAGAGAAGAGAAAAGAAGAGTTAAGATGTTTACATAATTGTACTTTTTTTCAGCTTCAGTTGAAGATACTCACATCGACTTCAGAGCAGAACGTAGCGTTCGGGCCGTACTGGAGCTGACACTGGTGGTGCGTGGTGTAGCGGACGCCGAGGTTTGCTAATGGGGTGGTTAGCTCCTTCTTAGAGGGTCGGTCATCCAGACAGAAACCCCAACCACGACTACGACAGACAAACAAGGTTTTCAATATGTGTCATTTTGAAAGAGATGACAAAGAGAAAGAGGCAGAAAGCCTGGTGGAGGAAGAGAAAGAGCGGAAAATCTGAACAGGAAAAAACTTTAAAAGGGTTTAAAAGGGAGGCACTTTCCAGCAAGTACAGTTTGTTTTATATAGACGTAGAAGCACAGGTGAAGGGATTTAATCCAATTACCATTTAATTTCTCAAGTTACTGACCTAATGTAGGATTTTACGTTGCACTTTGCAGTATAAGAGAAATTTTTTTTTTTTCACGACTAAAACTGTGCTAAAATTTTCATTTTGTGTTTTATGTAAAAGTTATTTATCTGTCCATGCATGTGGACACCATGCACAAAGGAGTAATAAGAGGTATGAAGCCACAGCTGGAATATCAGGATTTTTTTTAGGTTATGTTACATTAC
>JAPQRN010000027.1:7610345-7632046 GCA_037367275.1 Coranthus polyacanthus
CATTCGTTGACGTTAGCTAACTCCATTCCTAAGCTAACAACCGTCTCAGTTGCATCCATGATAACAGCCACAATACGATGATTTTTATTTGAAGGTCTGGAATTTTCTTGAAAATCTTTATGTTTGTTCCGAGGTTCTTCAGTGCCTCTCTTCTGCTCCTCGACAGTGGCAACATTGTACAATACTAAGTACCGTTAACTTAGAAATTCAGTCAGCTAACATCAGAAATCGACCAGCTCATACAAACACGAACTTCACAGAAGTGCAAAAGTACGTGTGATTCTTCTATAACGAACCTTTATTTTCAGACATTATATGGATCAAAGGATGTTACTCACTTTACATTTTGGGCTGCTTCAGCTTATTACCGCTAATTACCACATTTGATTCCTGTTGGGTTGCATTATTCAACAGAGTTTATTGTGTAGCTGCCGAGATTTGCTTTCCCTGTCCCATTGCTCTAATGAGGGCCTTTCACGTTTCACTTTTTTACCGCAGGTGAGGGGTATTCAGTTGATTGCAATCTGAAACTTCACCACTAGATGTCACTAAATATCATAAACTGAACCTTTATAAGGAGCATTATTTGGCGGAACTCCTTTGCTTTTAAATTGACTCATAGCGCCACCTGCTGCGGAGGAGGATATATTAACTCTCGACATTTGTGAGAAAATCGTCAGCATGGTGGAAAGACCGTGCCAAACATCACATGATATATTTTTGTCTAGTAGGATATACATATTTTTTTATATGTGTAGGAAATGCTGTACACGTTTCTGAAGCATGAGATACTAGAAATATGTTGTGCATTTGTTATGTATTTGTTAGATTAGATTGCATTTGCAAAACACAATGCAGTTAATCATGTTCTGTAGCTGCAAACCGCATGTGTAAAACATGTTTCATTTGTTACGTTTTGGCAGGAAATTAGCTCCATATCTAACAGCCATTAAGTTTGATGAATGGACCGAAGTTTTAATTGACCCTTTCCGTCCCTGCTAAGACAAAGTGAGTCCTTACCAGTCCTTTACAGGTGCTGATGGCAGCAGTTCCTCTCACATCAGAGGCCGCCACGGTGCCAAGAAGGTGACAGGAGTTCCCCTCAGAGAGACGATGCTCGGTCCTGTTGGCCCTGCCGTCCCTCCTCTCCAGGATGTAGTTGTTTGAAATCAGCTGAGTGTTTGTACTTAAGTTGAACATTAAAGCGTGACCCTTGTAGTCGACCTTGTAGTAGACCCGTTCTTCCAAACCGAGGGGTCGCAGGTCACGCCTGACTCGCTCACCACCGTGGAAGTGGTGAGACAGAGAGTGGGAGATGAACTCTCCATCAGGCCTGGTTTTGACTGGGTGGACAATGGACAAATCTGACTCTGAAAACTGACCTGTAGAATAGAATAGAATAGAATAGAATAGAAGCTGGGAGCTCATTTTTACATGATGATACGTTTATGTATTCAATCTATAATGCATTCATCAAATCCGCACAGATCTTGTCTAAAAATGCACCGCACTGACCTTGTTCTGCAAAGAGAGAGAGAAGTCTGCCAGAGTCAAAGTACTCTACGTGGCCAGCTGCCAAAATGAAAACAAAGTGCAGCAGAAAAAGAACCGTGCGCTCCTGCGAACATCGCATATTTCATGTAACCAAACTCAACGCGCTGGAAAAGTCAAGTCCTGGGCAGTGGAGGTCCAGTGGCGTTAGAGGCGACCACTCCGATCTTCCGCTGCACTGTGTCATGACATGAACAGTATCTCAGACCTCTCCCCTCATGAAGGGAAACATGCACCGAGGAGGAAGAAGACTGGGAGCCAGATCATGGTCTAAAAGAGGGGAGAAAGCTCCGACTCTGCACATCGACGAGGAAGGAGGGGAGGAGGAGCTGCTCTTTGGGCCAGTGTCTACTTTCCTTCCAGGAGCGACGGAGAGCAGATAGAGCAGGAGCAGAGCTGCTGCGGCTGAGGAGGAAGCTTCAGTGGTCTGAAAGTTAAACCTGCAGAGACTTGTCATGAAACGCTGCACCGACGACGCATCAGTTTTGCGCCACGTCTGATTATCTGTGATTACATGCGTGAGCGAATTACTTGGATCATATAGAAAAACAGACAAGTTGCACGACGTGTTTAACTGTGAAACTGCCGCATTTCAAATATTGATACATCAAGACTTCACAAACAGTGGTGGAAGAAGATCCTTTACTTCAGTATCTTAAGATCTGTGAAAACACACTGGAAATACTGCATTCGTACTTTTTTCATACTTGAAGTCCATTTTGCTGAAAAAACTTTATCTTAGCATGGTTTGCACACAAGATGATAAGAGCGAGAAGCAGAATGAAGCACTAAATGCACTGGAAATTTTGTGATATCCCTACAACTGGGGGCTTGATATAAAATCCTGAGTCCTCTTTGTCCAAGACTGAGATGAGAGAGAGTGAAAATGCACTCGAGACCAGCATTAGACCAAGTGCTTCAAAAAAGACCAATCTCCAGAACCGCAACACTAGATATTTGTGTAAAAAAGTATTGAATCAACTTCTTTACTGCAGTGAAAGTAAAACAGTTGAAGTGAACATCTAAGTCAAAGTAATAAATACCTAAGTAAATGTGAATCTCTGAACATCAAACTCAAAGAAATTAATAAATGTGGAACTGAACATGAACCTAACCATTAAAAAATCTAGAGGGTCGTGATTTTTATCTTTCTTTCATTTTCCTCAAAGTCAGTATTTACTGACTTAGTTCTGCAGATCCCATAGTTTTTAAAATATCTTACATTCTACATGTTTAAGGTTGAGCTCATTTGAACGACTTTATAAACTGTTGGTAGTTTAATCTACATCAATGCATCATGTTCTATAAGATCATCATATGTTTGTAGCGTCGCTGTCTTCTGGGAACTACTTATGGCTAAAAAGTCAACTTTTCATGAGCTCAGAAAAAACACGCCTGTTTTCACCTTTGTGATGATGTATTTTCCAGTGAATCCAAGAAGGTTTTTAAAGAGTTTATTTAACTTAAGAAGGAGGAGCACTTCATTATTCAGTTTATCACAAACATTCAAAGTCAATATTTAATCAACCTCTGAGTGAGATGGAGTGGAGTAGAAGTATAAAGATGCAGAAAATGGAAATAATGACAGTACTAGTAACTCACATTTGTACTTAAGTACAGTGCTTGAGTAACAGTAATTATTTATGTACATTCTACCATTAGTTATATCAAAACTTTACACGTAAAGCTTGTTTAAAGTTTGTACATTGTAAAGAGGAAGGACTCCAGTACAAGGACAAGTTATGCAACAGTTTAAAATCTAGGCTACAATCACAAAGTACTTCATGGTCTAATGCATGAAGAAGAAACACTACTCTGAAATATGTGCATTACTAATATTTTGCATACTGTGCTGTTGGAAATGTTTGGGATTTTGGGACTTTATGAGCTTCTCATTTATTTAAAAAAATGTAAATATCAAACAAAAGATCAATCTTGTTTAAGCATCTGGTCTCTTTGGTTTTATTTACTTTCACTGACAAATATTTGTTCATTCCATATTCCCGAGCAGCTTCTAAGCTTTTAAGTAACAAACAAAGAAAAATGATGTGGTTTTGCTTTTTAGCCCAGAGAGGATATCACTTGTTTTTGCATCTGCAAAGATTGTAGAGATTTACAGACAGCAAGTACACCTTCACACTTAGACAAAATATATAGGTCACCTCCCCTGCTGCCATTGACTTCTACTGTAAAAGTAGACAAAGGGATATGTAGGAGAAACCCACTGTGCTCATGATTGTGGTACACTGAGGAAAAGTGTAGTATATTATTTATTATTCCCAGAGAAGATCTGAGTTCCTGTGAAGCATGGCATGTTGTAGATCAGGGTAAATGGCTTTCCTGTGGCCTGTCCTCTGGAGGCCATAATCCGTCTCAGTAAATACTACTGAAATTCTTGTTTTGATATTTATCTCTGGAGCAGATTTATGTGTGTCTAAATGAGACATAACACATTCCCTGCATTGTGTTAGTCCATGACAGACACTGCAATGAGCTTGTTAAACGTGCATTTTGTTTTATGTAAATGAGTACAAGGACAGGACAGGAAACAAAGCATTGCAAAAGTCTGGCAGTTTTGGCTTCACTTAAATGAGGCTTCAGCTTTTAAAAGGTCCGTATGTGAAATTTGTCCATGCTCGTGTGCTTACATGAAGTTTTTGTTGGATTAAGTCTGTGTTGCGCTGGGAGGTGGTTGTTTTTGACGTTAGCTAAATCTATTTCTAAGCTAAAGGTAGCTAGTGTTGTACAATGTTGGTGCTGTAGAGAAGCACTGAAGAACTCAGGAGGGAGTGTAAGGTTGTCTGCAGAAAACCAACCAGAGTCCTCTACAGAGAAATCAGTGGACATGCTGTTATCATGGACGTAGGCAACCAAGACTATCATTAGCTTAGAGTTAGCTAATGTCAACAAATAACCCGACTCCTAGCTCAAAACAGGCCCCCGACATAGACTGAATAAAAGAAGTTGACAGAGCCACTGTGACATTGCTGTTTGGACTACTAGAGACTTGAGACTCGAGTCTTAAGTTTGTGTTTTGGTTGTTGCCATGTTGAAGTGAGCATATTTAGAAAAGAGGGATGGGGAAGCGGGTGGGTGAGCTAACGCTACCACTACCGCTAACTTACAAGGTAAAGTGGTAAACTTCATGAAACTATGCAACAAAATCATTTGATGGTCTTGTTACTGTAACTGATTAAACACAACTACAGTGGATCTTTCTGTTAGAATAAAAATATGTTTTTTTTGATAAACAGTAGCTCCAAAAGTCCAACTTGGCAAGGGAGCGAGTTGTCAAACACACATGTTAATCAAAGCCTGACGCAGCAGACATCAAAGCCTTCTATTAGCCCCGAAACCTTATTAATGGAGCCATATTTTACTGAAGGACCACCGAAATGACAATTATTTACTTATTTCTCGAGAGAACTTCAGTGTAAGTCAATGCAAGGAGTTAGCTTGTATCAACGAACAGCTGGCTGACAGCACAAAACAGACTCCAACACAAACTTCACATTAGCACACAAGCATGTGCTTTTCTTTCATATTAAACCTTTAAAAAGTGGAAACTTTGTCAAATTATCTCTTCAAAAATCTGTGTTGGAGATGAGACGGTGTAATTTTGGAAAAGCCATCTAAAAATAACCACAAACCACAGATAAAGCACACACTGCTGCATAAAGCATGATATTTTCACTTTGAGTTTATCTCAGTAGACCCAACAACCTCCCCCCTTCCCCTGAATGAGAGAGCAACAGTAACAGCACTCATGGTTAGTATTCAGCACTTTGCTTCCTCAATAGGACCTAATAAAACCACCATTCAACGTGAGCAGTAAGTAAGTGCTCTGTGTTGAGGCTTTGAAATTAACGGCTGCAATTCTAGACCTCAACAAGCAAGCATCGCTTTTACTGGAACAAGTACACCCTAACATTAAAGGACAAATAACATGTTGTTGACGAATGTTTTGACTACACATCTGGAACGTAAACCTGTAAAATTGACGGAATGGGCAATTTGTCTGATTTATTGACACCGGATAAAGGTTTAACCCTTGACTGTTTCACTAAAGCTAGATAATCTGATGTTGATGATTTTTAGATGAATGGATAGATCATAGAAGCTAAAATGTATCTTAACAGCGTTGTCAAATAAGATAAATTCCTGTTACAAGGATTCATCCAGAAAGTTCAGAGATTCACGCCTTAAGATATCACCCCCCGAAGACCCCTGTTACACTAATGTGCAACAGACTGTGAAATGTGTGAACCTGGAAAATAATCAGGACCTTTTGTCAGTCTAAGGTGGGAGACAGAGCGAGAGAGGGGCTTTTAGCCAAACAGACTGCGATTGCATTCCACATAACGGCTTCCCCGTGTCGTGGTGAGTGAGACGTCTGAGGAGTTTGGGGCGTTTTTTTTCTAGCAGTGTTGCTGTTTCCCAAAATGCATTGCTGTCAGGTCAGCATTTTTTTAAGCGTCAGGTGAGGGTCTCTTGCTTTCAAAAGATAATTCAAAGTAAAAAACTGCTTTAACATGGCAGTAAATTACAAACACGTGTCAGTAAATTCAGGTTCATGCTTAAGGCCTACATTTCTTTATTTGAAAAGAATATTTAACCTTCCTATTGTGTTTGGGTCAAGATGCGCGAACCATGTTTATTTTCTTTATTATCCAAATGAGGCATATTTTATACATCTTTTGTAACACATTTTGACCATTGTTCTTTTTTTAATGCCTATAAAATAGTTACATCTGTGGTGTAAAAAAGTCAGACCAGGCCTGGTAGTAATTAGAGGTTGTTTATGCAGAGAAATAAATAGTAAATGTTGCCAAACGATCATGAATGACAAAAAATCACAACAAAACAAAAATAATCCTATAATTATATTTCATGCCAACAAAGCGTATTGACTGAAATAGATGTGGTCGTGGTACATGTGGTCTAAGGTACATAAATAGGGTGACCAGGTGTGGGACTGCACAGCATTTTGATCCTTTGTCTCATGTCCCACATACTGAGACTGAGACATTTTGATTTTGAAGGGAACACATAATGCGAGGGGACAATCGCATAAAACCATACGAACTGTGAATCATTAGCTTCCTTTTACATATACTGTATTCACTTATACTGCAAAGTCCTAACCTATTCGAGACGCAAAAGAGGACCTGTCATCCATTTGTAGATGGTTTCAGAAGAACAGACTCTCAATTTAAAAATCATGATATATGGTCTCTGAGATAAAGTGATTTTTAGAAAATCGTCTGCAGTGACCTTGACCTTCAACCTATCAAGGTTAAACCTCTTGTGACACTACACACAAATGTGTTAAACTAGAATCAAATGAGAGGAGTTTTGGAAGAGAGATGATTTTTTTTTTCAAATTATACCCCGTGTTAAAAAATAAGAATTTGGGGAATTTTCCCTGAACTTGACCTTTGACCTAGAATGGCTGAAATGTCATCATTTGTAGTAAGTGTCATCAGGAACTCACACAACAACAAATCAAATCAGGATGATGCGTTCAAAACTGTGAATGCTAGACACAGACAGGTAGATGAACAAACCGAACAAAAATAAATACCATATTGAACTGGTTTGTAAAAAGACCATGAGGTTAGTTGGATTCCCGAGTAGAGTTCACCTTGTAAACATTTTGTATTGCTGCTTAGTCTTGAAATTGTAAACAATGATGTCATTTTTGTTTTTCCTTCAAGGTGTGCAAATCCCTTTCAAACACAATAAGATTGTTATACCCCATAAATAAATCCTTACAATGGTTTTGCACACATTTAATTGCACTTTTATCTCTTTTGATTTGACTTTATGACACCAAACCCACAAACAACCTGCAGAAAATATAGACTACAATATCTTGCATCAATTAACTGGATGTCAGCTTGTCCTTATTTCCCCGCTTTATCTGAATAATAATTGGATTAAATCTGAATCTGTGCTTCCATGTGTGGCCACTGGGAGGCGCTGTTAGGTGTCACCTCGGTGAACTTTGGTCTTTCAGTAAATGGGCGTGTTTGTTCACTGTGTTCACACACTTGAGTTGTTCCTCAAGAGGAAGGACATGGATAGAAGTTAGACGGGTAAGATGAGCTGGAGTCATTTAAAAACAAAAGAATAGAGAAATTGCTGAGTTCATTTTACAGTTTGTTAGTCTGTAAGGCTGTCATACTTTGGTTATACATAGATTTGTTTTCATTCGCTGGTATCAGACACTGGTTATTCCTGTTTGCTGTGTCAGTCTGTGTCTTTGTAGTGTAGTGTGCTGTAGTGTGACCTGTTCAGACTGAATTCTTTTTGAACTGACTAAAGTGTTTCAGCCTTTCATCTGTTATTAGAAAAATATCTGTATTTTTTATTTCCCCTATTGCAGGATTACACTACATCTGGGCCAAAAGGCTGCACTTGTAAATCTCAGGGAATCAGGTGGAGATGGAGGACTTCTGGGCCCCGACGCTGTGGGTGCTGAAGATTTGGCTGTACCTCATTATCAGCCTCATCATGATCCCAGCCATGTTTGGCTTCTCGCTGGGCATCTCTGAAACCTACATGACAATCCTGGTCAGAACTTTAGAGGTACTGACATTCAGATATGACATTTACACATTTAAATACAACAGACAGTGCAGATGTTCTGATTTTCTTTCTCTGTCTGTCCTTCTCTGCAGTGGGCCACTCTGAAGATACAGAAGGCTAAGACAGATGAACAAACAGCCAAAGCCACTTCCTCTAACGGTGAGCGGACAATAATGTATCAGGAATTTGGACCAGATACTGCAGATTAAGAAGAAGGAAAAGTATTAGCCCATCTGAGGAAAGACATTTAGTAACAGATGTGTTGTGCTGCAATGCTGGATTTCATAACTTATTTTATTACAAGTCTGGGCCTGAATGTTGCTACAATATAAACCAGTCCTGACACAGTAATTGACTTATTTGTACAGTGGAGAATGTTGTTTTTTTCTGCAAACAGATAAACTGTAGATCATAACAACACAGTGAGCTTAAATTGGCCTTCAATAAGCTTCAGATTTGTGACACATCTGCCCTGAGATATCTCTATATGGTACTCATTTAACAAGCAACAAGGTGAAGTTGCTCTGGGAACTGTGCCTATCTGAAAAGGCACAATTACTCAACTCTTTATCAGTGAGTGATCTGAATACAGTGGTGTGTCCCCCCCACTGCAGCACAGTAAGACATTTGTTATGTAAGCAGAAAGTGCCAAGTCCACAGTATGTCACTTAGATTTGTAATGGGGGCAATGAATGTTAATAATGAAAGTGGAATGATAGTTAGGTTTCTGAAAGGTTTGATCGAATATTGAAGACTCCAGGAGTTGGACTTTGCCCTCTGCGTTATCAGATAAAGTCAAGTCCTAACTGCACGTGGACTAAAAGACCAGGCAGGGCCGAATTTGTTACTTAACACTTCTCTATGAGCTCTTCTCGTGCTATTGTAATGTATTTCAGGTCACAGGTTAGAAGGTCATGTTTTCGGTGGCTTGGTTATGGTGAATTTTCTTACGTCCCTGCTGTGCTGAGAACTGTTGATACAGTCTCTCATCAGGGCTTTTTCCCAGAAATGTGAACTAGTGATAAAAACCTCATATCCTGATACAGGTCATTTCATATCCAGATAGCAATACAGTACATATCACAAAAAATATAACGTTTATATTTATGAAACAGTTTATATGAAATGGCCACATGGAATTGTCTATTTTTTATTATATTTTGAATTATATACATGACAAATAAGACTTACTCATATTAGATCATTTTTTTGTCCTTTGTCCAAATTTTCAATTGAGCACAGAACAAATTCTAATTATGTCAAATATAAATAGGTCAGTAGACAAAATGTAAACTATAGTCGCAAATAAAATAAATATAGGCCTAAAATGTGAATGTAGTCAAAAAATATGAAAACATATAATTTCTGTTTGTGTTCAGTCTGTTTTGTGTTAGGAGTCTTTGTTAACATTAGCTAACTCCATTTCTAAGCTAACGACTGTCCTGGTTGCCTACATCCATCTTAACAGCCTGTAACAGTCTGATAACAGTCTCTATGTAGAGTGCTTGGGTCTTTTTTGCTGCAGAAATGTTTTTTTTTTTTAGTTAGTTTTTCTCTCCTACTCCTCTACAACTGCAACAGTGTACAGCACTAGCTACCGTTAGCTTAGTAATGGAGTAAGCTAAGCACGTGACCAGCTCCCAACACAACACAGACTCCAACGCAAACTTCACGTAAGCACATGAGCGTGCACAAATCTTACATATCATACTGTTATACCATTCTAACTCGAAATAAAATTTAAAAAAGACAAGTCCTGAAAATGATGAACATTAACATCGCTACAATGTGCTATTTTTTCAAATTTTCAGTTTGATAGCTTAGAAATTGAGTTAGCTAATGTCGACAACATAGACTCCAACACAAACTTCACCTCACCTCACTGTACGATCTTTCATATTGAACATTTGAAAGTAGAACTGTTTTAATTGTTGCAGCAAATAAAAATGAATATAGGCCTGTCATAAAATACCAAACTTAAACACTGAACAGCAAATTAAGATACAACAATATCAATAAATAACTTGTCATCCAAATTACAAAATATGGCCATAAAAAGCTAAATAAATGAGAGCACATAATATGAAACAATCATCACATGATGTATATTGTCATATCACACAACCATACTTTTTCCAGTGCTAATACTTAATGTTGAAAGCTGCAGATGATTCTGCTTGAAATGCTTTGAGAAGACATGTTATAAACGTAGTTGCTGCATTGTTGCCAGATGTCTCTCCTCCACTGCGTATTTTATTTATCCTGTTTTATTTGGTATCATTCTTGGGAAGTGCAGTCTCTAACATCTTCCAAGGACAACATTCCTGAATGAACTTTGATTTTTCTTTGTGTGGTGATTCATTTTCCTGCAGTAACACGGTCTTCAGGAGGAGACATGGCTAACTTATCTTCCAGATTACCACTAAGATAACAGACGATTGAGTTTGACTGTGTGTTTGTGTGTCGTAGGTCTCATCCAGAGAGAACATGGCTCTATGGAGAAAGAGTTAGAGGAGCTGAGACGCAGTCGGCCCAAACCCCCAGTGGGTGGTGATTTTACACTCAGTGACTGTTTTTACTTCTCACGCAGGGGAATTGAAAGCATCGTAGAGGATGAGGTACATCTGTACGGTTATGAACAGATTTTAAATAGTCTGGTTATACTTGACGTTGTTAACGTTATTCAATTGTTCATTCAGGTGACCCAGCGGTTCTCCTCAGAGGAGCTGGTGTCCTGGAACCTGTTGACTCGCACAAACAATGATTTCCAGTACATCAGTCTGAGACTGACACTGGTGTACGGCCTGGGCATCTTTGTGAGATACTGCATCCTCGCCCCCCTCAGGTATGAGACACCGCAAAAATTTTGCTCAAAGTAATGTTTCAGTGAAAGCATGATAGAGGATGAGGTACCCAAAGCAGCTACTCGAAACAAAGGTTCGAGTAGCTGTCAATGCAGAAATCAAACATCAGCGGGTGGAAGTTTAGACCACTTTGTTCTGGTAAACATAATGTTATGTTTAAGCTGAGAGTAAAATCCAATGAAAAGAGTCAGATTCAAATCAATCACTTTTGTTGAAATTTTGAAGTCTAGGAAAGCCAGGAACTGGCATGCTTGCTGTTGCTGAGATCGTTATTTGATTATTTTGATTAGTTTGTTGCTGAGATTATTTTCCTGTGATAAGACATTCATTTCTTTCATTATCCCAAGAGAAACAATAGAATCAAGATGACAAGACCAATTATCATGAGATAGACACAATGCAATTTCAGCCTTTGTTTGACTTTGATTGAATGATGTTGTCAGTACTGGGTGCTATAGTTGTCAAGATGGAAGTGCTATGGAACAAATTCAGAAACTTCTTCTGCATTACCCAGCATATCTTCCTGTTATCTGTCCAGCCTAACAAAATTGCAGTTATTCAAAGCAGTGTCAGGATAGTTCAGGTTATAAACTTGTTTTGCCATCCCTGTTCACATAAAATGGGTGGAGTTGACACTAATCTCAAACATGGGCAGGTTTAGAGCTGTATATTTCTCATAAGAACTAGAATTCTAAACAGATATGAGGAATTTAAACATATAATACAAGCTAAAAACAACACAGCTAATGCGGTCAAAGCCATAAAGAATACCTGGCAACAAATCGCCCACTTTGTGATTCTGCCAGTTAATATCAATACCACATCATTAAGGCACGAGTACATCCCACTATAATTACAATTGTGAATCCTATTAAATTAATGTTCTTCTTAGATGTATTCCTAGATTAATAAAACAATTTAGCCTGATACTTATAGCTCAATCCTGGTGCTGTTAAATGAGTTGAGAGTAAGTAAAGAACAAATATAAAAACAAAATCCAGGCTGGTAAATAGGTTCACTGTCAAATCTTATGAGGTCAACAAGTCCAATGCTTTAGTGCTTTAATCAGTCACTGTTTTAGGATTCCATATTATATCACTATAGAAAGGAAAGCCAAAGGGTTTAGATGGTCCGTATAACACATTCCTTCCTGAGAGACTCTACTTTTATCCGTGCAATGAGTTTGACGGGATCTTCTAGGAGAATTGATTGTTTGGTCAGTACGCAGTGCTTTTACACATTTGGATCTTCTTGAACGTAATCTGCTCCAGAGCAGTTTAGGTGTTCAATTTACAGATAATTCAACCTTTATGACACTGAAAACCCAGGATTAAACAACATGAGAAAACAAGCTTTATTATATTGAAATAACAAAATAATTAACTGGTCATCTCGAGAAAAAAGACATTGAAAAACAACCCAAGCACGCCCGTTGTCAACATCCGTAGAAGCCTTCCACTCTTAATCTAATATAAAAGGCTGAATATGGCTTGAAGGCTATGATTTGTATGACCTACCTAATACTAAACAACACTAACAGACATCTGACCTTTGAACTTTTGTCTGACTCTTGTCTTGTTTGATTAATATGTTCAGTTTTATTTTCTGTGCAGTGGACATTTGAAGAATAAATAGTACATGAATGTTTTCTTCAGGATAACACTGGCATGCATTGGTCTCACCTGGCTGGTCATAGGAACATCCGCAGTTGGATTTCTCCCAAACTGGAGGTAACCATACATTAAAGTCATTTTAAAAAATAATTATAATGTGTATCTGTCCTTATTTGTTCTCGTGTGCTCACTAAATGTCTGTTTTTAGGATTAAGTACTGGCTCAGTGAATGGGTTCATGTCATGTGCTACAGGATATGTGCTCGAGGACTCTCTGCTGCTATTCGCTACCACAACAGGTAAGATCCTCCTCATCATGTGTCTTTTTTTTTGAAAGCTCAGGAACAACTTTATCCTCTGATCATGACCACATGCTTCTACTCCACGACAGGGAAAATAAACCCAAAAAAGGAGGAATCTGTGTCGCTAACCACACTACCCCTATTGACATAGTGATTCTCTGTAACGATGCTTGTTACGCTATGGTATGGAAGAAATACACTTGATTACATTTAGACATTTATACTGAACTGTATGTATACTTATTCATTCTAAGGCTGGAGTGGCTTAATAGTTAAAATGTGTTCCTCAGGTGGGTCAGGTTCACGGAGGCCTCATGGGAGTTGTCCAGAGAGCCATGGTGAGGTCCTGTCCTCATGTGTGGTTTGAGAGAGCAGAGATGAAAGATCGCCACCTAGTGACCAAAAGGTCAGTTTTTACTCCCTCACTGCAGCACTGATACAGATGAACTGTTTTAAGGTTCTGAAATGTTTGTCAAAGAGGTATTTACATGAAACTGCTCTTTGACAAGTTATTAACATTTTGTATATGTGTACTTTCAGTTCAATCCTATATTAAAAAAAAAAAACCTAAAGGTTCTCTATTAAAAGTAGTTCTCTAACTTTACATCTGCAATGCACCAATCATGGGCCAATCAGCTTCCACCATTTTACTACGTCAATTCACTGCACTGTGGCTGATATTAAATGAGCAATAAATTGTATAAAATTGTATAAAATCTGGCATTTAGAAACCTCACAACTAATTATTTTATTACAGACATTGTAGAAAACACTGTTACAGATGTCAACTGCATGGAAATATTTTTTTTTATCTCTTTAAACTTGATGAAAAGTCAATGTTTATCTACTTGAAAGCTAGTGCTCATGCTAATTACTGTTTTCTAACATCATGTTACATCATCTTGTTAGAAAGCAGGAAATTATGAGTAAGTTTATTACATTTTATCAGTAATTATGGAAGTTAAGTTGAAATATTAAGGAAACTGAGATTAATTGTTTTTTCTTGCTAGCTGCTATATTGTAAGTCTTTTAGACAAATGTATGCTACTTCTATGAGGCTACAACTATATCTTGTGTCTGTTTTGTGTTTTGTGTTCGTGGGCAGACATTGAGATGGATTATAGTCAATAGTTTAGACACTTACAGTGAGAACTGCAGCTTTTCCATGTAGGAGTAAAAGTAAATATGGGAGCAGAAAGACAACACAGTGGTCCAGACAAAAACACATAAAACAAATCAAATTAGTGTAGGCTAAATTATGGAATAATGTAATGAATTATAACCTCACAATAATATGTTCACAAATACAAGCAAATACAAGAGAACTTTATTGTGCATTCATTTTGCTTTCTAGGGTGTGAAAAGTCAAAACTCAGTGTTTCAAAACCTGTTGGAATGCAGATAGAAACTTACAATCTTAAGGTGACAACACGTTTCAGCATGTTTAAGAATAAAATAATTAGCATGTCTTTATTTTCTGTCTGTGGGTGTTTTGGCATTAAGATAGGTTGGCATTTTCCTGGCAGTAAATACTTGTTCATCTCTCTTTGTTCAAACAAGAGCAGATATGTTTTGGAAAGTTGCTACCGAACAGCGACTCAAACAACTTGGATTACATCTCACTTAATCCCGTGTTAGCCTCGCAGTCATTCCAGATGCTTGATGCATCCGCCCAAAAACGTTTCAAAGTTACACTATGTATATATTTATATATCCAGGAAATGGTTTCCATTACCTCTTTGTGTTGCTTCCAGGTTGAAGGATCATGTGAATGACAAGACAAAGCTGCCCATACTGATATTTCCAGAGGGTAAGTGTGACCATGTAGAGAGATGGAGTCACTTTATCCACACCAGCTTGATGTTCTTCTTTGTATAATCAAAGATGGGACTTACAGAGAGTCGTTCTTTTAGCTCAGTGCCCGGTGGCAATCAACTGAGCAGCTATTTTATGTGGGTTTGGACTGAGCTCACACAGCTCTGTTTCATCTGATCTCTGATCTCTGGTTTCCACAGGAACCTGTGTCAACAACACATCTGTCATGATGTTTAAAAAGGGAAGTTTTGAAATTGGAGCAACGATATACCCAGTAGCCATTAAGGTACTTGAGTCAGTTTTTCCACTTGTCCATCAAGTCATCCATTCACATGTTTTGGCACCACTTTAGAGTAAGACAATCAGTGGTTTATATGGTATTCACTAATTATATTTTAACAACTATTAACAATTATAAAGGAGGCCCCTTTTATTGTTATAACCACTTGCGATTTATAAAGTTAATTATAACCCATTCATTTAAAGGGGTCATCTTATTGTAGTGTTACGTGATTCTCTGTGCTATTTTTCATTTTTCCTTTGTGTATTTGTGAACTTTCCTTAGTATGACCCAAAGTTCGGAGATGCTTTCTGGAACAGTTCTAAATACAGCATGGTCAGTTACCTGCTGAGGATGATGACCAGCTGGGCCCTGGTCTGTAACGTCTGGTATCTGCCAGCCATGCACCAGCAGGTGTGTAAGACGTGTGCTGACACACGTGAGCACACGCGTGCATAAAGCCACATGTAGAGGCCACAGGCGCACACAAACACAGAAATCACGGTAAATTGAATTCTAATGTTTATTCAACAATGACAGGAGGGTGAAGATGCCGTCCAGTTTGCCAACAGAGTAAAGTCAGCAATTGCTCACCAAGGAGGACTGATAGATCTACAGTGGTAAGAATAAACATATACATATTATATTTTAGTCTTTTTCTTCCTTATAACCACAGTGCTGTCTCACTTTAGATGAAATTCAATTTAAGGTAAAATCTTTAAAAGAATCAGTTAAAGTCTGTGTCAAGGCTAAATGTGTGTTTAATGCTGTGTTCAGTTCAAATGCAAAGCCAACTTTGCCTTGCATTACTCACACAAATATGGCGGCTGGAGTGTTGATGGATTATTTTGTACGAAGTGAATATTCGCCCCTTAACAACCAATGAGAGCTAACGCTAAAGCTTGGTTCATAGTAAAGTACAACCAAAAGATGCCAAGTTATCTCCTATTTTCTTCTGTCATTTTCAGCATTTTCAATTTGCGTGGTACAAATTTGTGTCTATTTGCCTCTTTGTGTTGACACTGTATGTAATCACAGCCCGACCTCATCAGGAAAATGACATAGATTTGTGAAGAGGCCTAAAACGGCCAGTGTTTATGTACCTCTTGTGGTCATATGAATAAATGCAAGGGAAAAAAGGTTGAGGCCGTGTGTTCATGTCCTGTTTCAAACTGAAGATAAATGTTGTTTATTTTTGTAACGTTTGTCATGTAAGTTACATTTTTTTAGCCCTTTAAACAATCTTTTCCTAACCCTGAGAAAACTTTTGTGCCTAAACGTAACCAAACAATAGCCACTGTCACAGCATGAATGCAACAGCATGTAGTGTTTTTAAAGTTATCTGTGGTCTGCAGATTTCGTCCGTATATGTCGTTTTGGGAGTGAGTAGCAATCAACTATTCTGTCATTTAGGTATGAGGATGTGCTGGTTATTGTGTAGTGTGTAAAATTCACCACACTTTTAGCCTGAACACAGCATAACACCCTTACATTTAAGGTCCCCTAATTAAAACAAAAAGAATAAATGCAAAGATTTTCAAACGAATCATGACATTTTTTTAACACACAGAGAATGTGCAATCGTTCAACATTCACAACATTAAAATCACCCAAAACTTTTTTTGCTTGACGTTTGTATGTGTTCATAACTACAGTGCAGTTTGCTTCATGTCCTTGAATAAGCAGCGTTGCTCTCTTTGTCTTGTCTTCTCGGCTGCTGCTGCAGGGACGGAGGCCTGAAGAGAGCTAAGGTAAAGGAAACCTTTAAAGAGCAGCAGCAGAAGAAGTACAGCAGCATGGTGGTGGGAGACGACAGCAGCAGCAACAGTGACTGAGACCCCAACCACAGTGATGGACATGCTCATGCACAGAAACCAACCTCTGTTCACTAATACTTTCTCATAACTGGACCTGCCGTGGAAAACTACCACCTGGAAAAACATTTAGTAGAGCTAGCAAGAGGAATGTCAGTGATCTATAGAACACAGAAGTGCAATATTGAACTTTATGAGCAGCAAATGGACTGTGAACAGGAAAGATGCTGCAGAAAACTGCTGTTGTGATTGAGTGTTAATGTTAAGAATTTTTTCTGAAATGAGCCTAAAGAGTGCTGCGGGGATGACGTCTTTTTTAATCTTATCTGGAAGTCAGCGTCTCTGACTTTTGGATTACTGCACAAAACAAGCTCTGTAGCATAGGAAACTTTATGATACTTACGGGTTTTGTTCAGCAAGATAATCTTCACAAATAAAAAAAACACTTTGAGGATTTTTGAAGTGTGAATGCAAGCAAAACTAATGTCACTGCTACTTCAGACTTGTAATTTGATTTCACACACGTCTTTCCCTCTTCTCTTAGCGTGACCTGATGCAACACAATGAGGCTGTAAAGGTGGACTAGTGAGAAGATGGGTTTTCATCTTCAGCCTAATGATGTTTAAAGGAGCTGTTTGCAATAGTTCCACTTCAGTATTTTCAAAAATGACCTAAAATTATCTTCCGAGTGTGAAAAAATAACAGTTCTAAAGTTCTGCAGCCGATAGCATGCTAACCAGCAAGCCCCGCACCACGCTCTCTTGTTATACCACTTTGTAACACTAGTGTGGTGGTGAGGCAGCACTAACATGCTAATAGCGAGTTCAGACCAAACATTTGCAATGAGACCAAACTGTTTTAGAACGTTGCAGGTAAAACAGGCTAGTGGTTCAGCAGTGTATGTTTTTCTCAGTATTTCTGGACTGTAGCTCACCTGTTACCACAAAGTGCAGCGTTATTATCAGCTGTTCTCCTGGTGAAATCCTGTCTCAATAGTTTGTATTTTTCTCTGCTCATTAGAGATGAAACCAACTCCTCTTAACAACAGATTTGATCAGGGAACAGTATCCAGCTACAAAAAATGTCTGAAAAACCAGGAGTTAAAACAGAAGCACAGAGAGTCATTGCTACGGAAATGATGCACTGGTCTCATCTCGTTGCATTGTTGTGAACGGGCAGGTCTTCAGAAGGTTGCAGACTCTGATCAGGTCGTCCTGAATCTTTGGTCTGAACTAAACTGGGCCAAACAAACTACATCTTAATGAAGCAGGACAAACATACAGAGGAGAGGGAAAATTCAGGAGGAAAGGGATTCCGTTCCCTGTCAGAAAGAGCTGTTAAGCATAGCCTTCATGTTGGTCGACTTCAGCAGTGACAGTGGACACTAACGCCATAATTTAATGGTATAATACTGCCCCCTTCTGGTGATTTTTGATCTTCATAAGTATAATTGTTGACGTCCCCAGTGTCGTCTGCTTTCTCTTTTAGCCCCTTGTTAGCAACTGCGTTTTTTAAGACACGCAAAAGCTTCAAAATTCAAAATTTATTTACATATTTTATGTCATAGAACAAAGCACCTTAAACTCGGGTTAACTACAGACCTTTATGTCAAGCATTTTACCAAAAAGTCATTCAAAAAAGCCATTGACTTTGAGATGAGAAAAGCAGCAAAATGCTAATTCACCTCAAGCTTTTAAGACTCATTTCTGCAGCACTCTATGTTCAGATCAAACTGGAGTCTCACCTCACTAACCGTTCTGTCAGCTTTTTAAATAAATATCAGTTTACAAATTGAATACCCGTAGTGCGATAGTAAAATACCTGGAGGGTTTGTATAATTATATTGTTTTATAACATACTGTAAGAGATTATTTAATACATTAAAACCCAATAAGAAAATTATGATCATGTTTTAAGCATTTACACATTTGCCTTGTATTCGATGTATTCAGTTCAATAATTTGCAGTGTCCATAGGGAACGCAATATTTCCCTTACTGAATTTAACACTGATAGACATGATGTAAGTTCATTTTTAGTGATGTAGGTAAGATCTTTTTGCACAGTATTTTTGCAAACCATCAAATCCTTCTAAACCTGCTTGTCACAAAGTGTGAACAAGGTTTTTGCATGTACAGTAAATAACAATACTTCATTGTATTATCTGCTCGGTCCATTTAATGTTCACATGAGGAGTGTCGGCTCTAGAGGATAACGCACAGCTTAGACTTTTTGGGCGTCTTGTCAGAGGGTGGTTCTTTTAAAGTGTCGTCTCCGTTCAGCTGCGGCTTCTCAGCTGCTGCTCCTTAAAAAAAAAAAACCAAGAGGGTTCATTACAACTTGATGAAGCTGCTGCACGTGTGACCTTCAAGAAACCCGAACTGAAGAAATCTGGGTATTTCTTTTGCTTTACTTTCTCTTACCTTCCGTACCGTCACTCAGAACGGTGTTGTCTGGCACAGTCTGCGTAAAACAAACAACAATTAATATCATTAACACCAGCCACAGCAACACAGTGTGTCTCTCATAAAGCTTTGAAGGGATTACTTACTTGCATCAAGGTAGTTTTGTTTTGCTGTCTCTGTTTTTGTTCTTGATATCTGCAAATAGGATCGACAATGAAACAGTTAAAAACCTCTTAACATCCACCAGGTCATCAGTGACCCATCTTAGGGTTAGAGTTAGATTTAGAGTTTGTTAGGGTTATAACAGAGTAAATGTAAGGCCAACATGCATGTATTAGACTTGATTTGAAAGGAAATATCTTCTAGTTTCTGTGGCTGAAACACAACCTAAACTACATGGCTCAAATGTGACTCTAACCGTACCTCCATAGGCGCAGATTTCATACATCCCCCTCAATATTAATAACACGTGCCTTTGTCCCCCAATAAAACATGAAAGAAACTCTATAATGTCACTCATAGACACAACAATGTGTCAGAGGGGGATGGTCTTTTTTCTTCAGCACTGGGTCTTTTTTACTATTTTCTATGAGCTCAAACGAACACTGAATCTTATCCGCTTTAACAAGGTCTTAATCAACTATTACTTTTAAGTCAGCGTCAATATTATGCAGAGAGTTTTGAAATCATCCATCAGTGCAGGTTCGTTATCAGATGGTGAGAAACGTAGGCTAACATTGAAGATGCCAAATGTGACTTTGTGGGTCTCGAGCTGAAAAAGTTCCACCATAAACTGAACAAATTGATGCATAAAAATCCACTAGAATGCAGAAAATTAAGTATTTGACTCTTAAAATTTCCAGGAAGAGAACGTTCAAAGCCTGCTAAATGTCCCCCCAGTGTTAAAATGAAACAAACAAACTCTAAATTTAACCCTGATCCCAAGGAGAGAAAAAAAGAAGGCAGAACAGAAAATATGTGCTTTTCTTTAAAACGTGACCCTTTCCTAAAGCAGTGAGTAGAAACAAATGGCACGGTGAAGTATTTATGAGTCTGATGAGTGTCTCACATCTGTGCGTCGCTGTGCACACTTCACATGACAAACAGGCTGCTGTCGTTTCAGACACTGTTTCAATGAAGCTGCTTTTATCTCGCAGCAATAAAAGCCCATAAAGCTGCCCTGCAACAAATCTGCAAGGAATTTACCTCAAAGAAAACAACGGCAGTCCCGACCCTAACACTCTGTTATCATGTGTCCCGTATGTCATCTATACTATGCTTTCAGTTCAGCAAATAACAGCATTTGACATTACTTACTTGGTGCCATTATGCCATTAGCAGGTAGAAAAATCGCAAAGTGCATGTCTCTTCAGCTATTATTTAGTGTTAGTATTCTTTTTTTTTTTAGTTTTTCAGGTCTTATGAGGAAAGCCTTGGTTTATAGAGGCTGGAAAAAGTAGAATAAAATAATGCATGGCACCAAATATGATTTATAAAACAATTGTTTGTTAAAGGTTAGTGGTAAATCATAGTTTAAATTGAGGGGGAACATTTTTTTAAAAAGTCATTTTTACCTGAACTTTTATTTCATTTTAGTTCATATTGTATTGCTCATTGTAGGTTTTGTTTAGTGTTTGTGTTTTGAAAGCTTGTTTTTATTTTTCTTTCATTAAATTCTTTTTTCAAAGCTAGTTTTACTTTTAGTCTTAGTTTCTACAATAACCCTGGCCCGTATTGCTGTAGCATCTGCAACCCACAAATTAGATGTTTTAAATTTTTTTATTTAATAATGACTTAATTAATATAATACCTTCAATTTCACAGAAAGACAAAGAGAATGGGTTTTTCTACAGCTAATAATTGATTAATCATTCACCATTCACTCTGTAAAAAGTACAGTGAAAGAAAGCCCCTATTAATCTGCTAAAGAACAAAGCATCATCATCATCATCATCATCAGCATTTTTATTCTTTTGGGTTGTTTTTCACCAAAATCTAAAGCTGTTTTATTGACTTTTGTAATAAGACAATAAAGTGTGAGAACATTAGGCAAATTATCACATTTGAGAAGCAAATGTTAGTCATTTTACCTTGAAAAAAAATCACTGAAAGGATAATTGATTTATTGCAGCTCTACTCGTGACCAGGGCTCCCAACCTTTTTGAACACACAGACCAGGCAGTAGTTGTCATATTTCTGATGGACTGGTACGAGGGAGGGTGGTTTCAACAGACCTCCTATTAATGTCATGTTGTTGTAAAAGCAAAATTCAACCTACAAAACACACAAAAATCAATACTAACTACCATCAATGTGAGCCCTTTTTGAACCCCTCCTATAGACCATACATGCCCATGTGGGTTGTGATCCACAGGAGGGTTGCAGGAGTTGCGTGTTGTGTCGGTAGCTGGTTGTTTGTTGACGTTAGCTAAGTCTATTTCTAAGCTAAAGGTAGCTAGTGTTGTACA
>JAPQRN010000027.1:7657183-7681949 GCA_037367275.1 Coranthus polyacanthus
TTCTCAGATGTGGCCCTGCAAATAATCATGGACTTCAGGGAAAAGATGTGAACTTGATGGCAGGATTTCTAAAATTACAATCTATGCCGTCATATTTATGGTACCTTTACACGCATGTAGGTCAGCTGTGTAGACACTGATGCAGCCCCAGACCATCACAAGCTGCATTTGCACTGTTCATTGATAACAGTCTGGATGGTCTTTTTCATCTTTGACACGTAGAAACCGACGTCCATTTTTCCTGAAAACCAGCTGAAACGCGGATTTGTCTAACCACAGCACATATTTCCACTGTCTTTCAGTCCATCTGAGATGAGCTCAGGTCCAGAGAACTCGGCACCGTTTCTGCACAGAATTGATACAGTGTTTCCTCCTTGTGTAATACAGTTTCAGGTTGCATTTCTGGATGCAGTGGTGGACTGTGCTAAATGACAAAAGTCTTCTAAAGTCCTGAACCCATGTGGCTATGTTCATCATTGTAGCCTGATGGTGTCTCATGCAGTGGCACCTGAGGGGTCAAAGGTCTGCACATTCAACATTGTTTTCCACCCTTGGTCTTTACACACTGAGATTTCCCTGGATTCCCTGAATCTTTTAATTATGTTCTATAGGATCAAGCAAATTGTCAAATAGCAGATTTGAGTTATCATTGCATTTTAGAAAATGTCACAACTTTTCTGGACACTGGGTTTTCATATATAATTAGATTTGCTTGAGTTTTTTTCACCAGTAACATTCTTGTTTTGTTTAGTGTTCAGGAGTTTATGACCTTCACCAGTGCCTTGATTGTTGAACGAACCTCACATGGAAGCCGTGCCTCTGTCAAAGAACAAGGTAAAAAGATCTTAAAAATCACAACTTTTGTGACCTATTATTTTGATTAGGTTTCTCAAAGTCCCTCTACACTCAGAAACAAGTACTTTTCAATGTTCGTTCGTTGTATTTTATTATGTCTTACAACATGAGTGCAGAGTCTGAAAGTTGCGTTTTTGTGTTGATCTTATCTTTTTCTTATTTTCCTTCAGAGTACCTGTGCCATGTGTATGTGAGAAATGACAACCTGAGTGCAGTCGTCATAGCAGATACTGAATACCCGCAGAGAGTCTGTTTCACATTGCTAGACAAGGTGAGAAAAATGTAAACAAAGATACATATCTATGTCACTTTGCTGCCAGCTTCTGTATTGATGTAGTGGCATGTTTGTTTGTTTGTTTGTTTGTAGGTATTAGAGGAGTTCTCCAGGCAAGTGGACAGTATAGACTGGCCTTCTGGTAATCCTGAAACCATAAACTACAAAGCTCTGGATATTCACCTGTCTAAATACCAGGTATGTCATCTGTTTAGGAAAAATATATCAAAGGAAAATCCTGACAACACATTTATTTTTGTACACTTGCCTAACCCTTGTTTTCAAATCTCATTTCATGCTATGTACTTTGAGGGCTCATACAAAGATAAAAATAATAACAAAACAAATAATTGTTTGTTTTCAAGGGTTTCTGCCACTGCTGACAGTTATTTTACCAGCTTTATTTAGTTAAAATACTGCATGGTTGTTTAAGTTGAATGTGGAAACAGACAAGACGATGAGGCTGTGTTATACTTCTACAGAATCCTGTCCGAGAAAGAAAGTCCAGACACACATAAACATGTTTATACTTCCCCTAATTCTCCTAACCCTAATACTCTGGGTCTTAAATTGGACCCTTAATGTTCCAGCTCTTTGATCTTGCTGCAGTGTTGGAGGAGGGATTCTCCAAAGATATACTGAGAGGCAATGAAAATGCAACACTTTTGTTGTGTGTTTATTTTGGTTCATGAAGTGTGTAGTTATGTTTTTGTGAATACATTAGTGAAACTGACCATTAAACAGGATGTCATGGTCCAGTCGTCATCATGAGGATTACTCAGGACAGTAGGGCCTAGTTTCTGTTGTTTTGGGTATAGTGTACACACTGAGCATAACCGTAAAGACAATGACTTAAATGAAGTACTGGTTATTGTCTCTATGTAAGTGGACCAATGCTGCGCTTATCGACTACCAACAGGAACCACGCCTTAGGTCTTTTAGAGGCCGGAGTGAGCACTCGTGAAGTTACCACCGTTTGGGATGGAATGCATCCACGGTCATGAGGTTGCATCAAGGAAACAACCAACTGGGCTCTGTGAATGATCAGCCTCATCCTGGGTGCATGAAAATTGGCCTGGATATTAGATGAGGAAGAAACAGTGTTGTGTTTTCATTACCTCTCAGTGTATAACATATACTGTATCTAAACATTATTAAAGTCAGGGTTTTTCCTGCATATAAAATTTCAAGGCGGCCACCTCCACCAAAGTTCATGCCGCCTCCAACTCTCAACAAAATTTGAATGCGTGTTTCATGTGAAACACTGTTTTATTACATGCTTTGAACTCTGTGTGTTTCTGTCGCACACAGAGTGTAATACCGATGCGGGTGGAGGAGTGGCGCTGTATCTTAATCGGACACTAAACCGGAAATGTTTCTTTCTCTCAAACTCCTCAGGTGGTCATCAGCTAACCTTAGCTGCTGGTGTTAAATGCTCTGTGATGTTTAACCAGCTTGTTGCTAATATAAGTGAAGGTTATAAAGTCCGCCTATACTGTACTTATGAGACTTGTAAAACTATAACTCAGTTTTCTGAACCGGGATGGTGTGTTTTATTGATTCACTTATGTGTCGCCTGCAGTGGAGGTCCTCCATTCATCCTCTGTTCTCACCTTCACAGTAAAAGCTGTAGACATACACTGTGACTAAACATAATATAAATTCCCTTGTGGCATTTCATGAGGTAACTCGGTAAAATACCTTACTCCAACTTGAGTTTGTAAACTTTAGGCAATGTTTTTTTTGGGGGGGTTTTCAGCTGAAAACCTTTTTTCTGTGTCCATCAGGTTCTGGTGGAGACACATTTTAATCTCATCTCACTGAATTGATGTTTCCTGTTGCTCCTCTTTAAGTTTGAGGGTAGTATTAAGTTTAGGATAAAATTTGGTGTAGCAGATACAAGTGGTTAAAGTAAGGTTAGGTTCATAACAGTTAAAAATGTCACTAAATAATGAGCAGCTGGAGGAGGATGTCTTCAGGTTCTGGACTGCACTGTTTGTGGTATTTTGTCCTACAAACAGTGCAGTCCTCACAGTAGTAGGACAGTAACACCTCTGCAGCAAATAATTGTATTTTTGAGTCTCATAAATGACCAAACATTCTGGATTGTTTGCTGTTGATCAACTTTCGATCACTCAAAATATTGTGACTCACATTGTGGATTGTGATTCCTAACCCTGCCTCAAGAGGTCGTCATATGATCACCCAGCCCAAATGTTTAGCCTTTATCCTTAGTGCAAGAAATTAGTAGTATTGTACCTGACAGTTTTTTTCTTTTTTTCTTTCAGAATCCCAGGGAAGCAGATGCAATGACCAAAGTTCAGGCAGAACTTGACGAGACAAAGATCATTTTGGTAAACTACACTAATTTGAGATATAACTGACATCTCTGCACGCTTATTGATTGAGGATTATCATCATCTACCTGCCTATCATTTATTCTAAAGTTGTAAGCACAGTGTATTTAAAACAAATATTGTGTTTGTGCAGCACAACACCATGGAAAGTCTGTTGGAGCGAGGAGAGAAACTGGATGATCTTGTTGCAAAGTCAGAGCATCTGGGAAACCAATCCAAAGCCTTCTATAAGACTGTAAGTACTCGCATCCTGCTGAGTGAAAGCTTTGTTGCTGTGACCGTTGACACACCTCACAACGTCCACGTCTGTTCATTTTAGGCACGGAAACAGAACTCATGCTGTGAAATCATGTGATGCCGCTGCCTCGTCCTCGCGGACGTGCCTCTCTCTCTTTCTCTCTCTCTCTCTCTGCCTTTCTGCTTTTCCTACAACTCCCATCATGCACCAGCCACCAGCTCTCCACACAAAAGGACTGTTCCGGGTGCCGTCTGATCCAGAACGGCGTGCCAGGATGAGGAAAGGGGTGGCCTGTCCGGATCGTGACTGATGGGGGCTGAAGGAGTGATGGGGTTTGGTCCAGGGAAGAAGTCAACATTTGAATTCTTTTAACCTTTCGAAGGGTAACTATCTGTGTGGTGTTTCAATACCAGCTGAGGACATAATAGTGTGAAGTCGTGTATTGGTGACGTGCCGTTGAAACATCTTCAAAAACCATTTAATGTTATTCAGATTGAACCGAATCTTAACAGAGTGTTAACGACGGTTGTGCTTTCGCTTCGAGGCACCTCTGACAATCTCACTGTCTTATATTGTGAATGAATACAGTATGTTTTAAATCCTTCAGAGCTGTTTTTTTCTTGCAGTCCTTATCCTTCACTGCTCACTAGGTGGCACTGTTCATTTGCTTTATTGTTTCACTGAACCTCAACGTTGAGGTCAAACTAAAAATTCTAATAAGATCCAAGACAGCACACGGCTGCTTGGGCGCACATATCAAAATGTCACAAATTTTACAAAGATTTTTAAACATCTTTGGTTTAAGTTACATAATTTTCTTGGTTTTTCTGTTTTACTGTGTTAAATGAATCTTAAACATTCCCATGTTGGGTGATTGTGTTATTGAGTGATGATGCATTTTCAAGCTGATGTGAAGATTAGATGTAACATGTAGGAAGCTGTTCTCCATAGATGCAGCCTTATTGCTTTATTGCTAACATTCTACCTGTTTAACATTATGTTGTCTAATGGAAAACTCTTGTTTTACTCTGTACTCTAGCCGCGCTTTTCACTCATGTAAACACATATACGGTTTTTCTTAATTAATATGATTCTTTTAGAGCTCATTGACTGGCTCAGACCTCTTCGGTCCAGTTGGTCTGTTTCTCTCCAACCTGGGATCACTGACGTTTCACCATCATTAGATTCATTATGATGGAGGTGATTCTGGGCTGCACCTCAGCCTCCACTTTGGCCTTTCTATGGAGCTGATTTCCTGCCAAACCTAACAAACAAAACATGTTTTACAATTCACTAATGTACGCAGTGTGGTTTACAAATAGAAAACATGATGAACTAATGCATTTTGTTTTGCAAATTTAAACAGGACCTATCAAACAAGTACACAACATATTTCTAAAGCATCATGCTTCAGTATGTCAGACGTATATACGTAGATGCTGCATTGGTCGATTCAGTCTGTAAACAAATACAAGGAAACAGGAGAGCTGAGTTTTTCTCGATAAACTGAAATGTTTACATTTCTTAACCTTTTTCAATTAGTTTTCTTGTGAAATTTAAAAAGAAAAGGTTTTGTCTTTTTTTTTTTTTTTTTTTAAACCCCTAAAATATCAAAACGGTTGTTTGAAAGTGGTTTTGAAATGTAAATGTTCTAGTTAAACTTGTGTTTATAGGACAGTCTTAACCAGTCCAAACCAGCAGTGACAGATACGCCGTCTACATGCATATGTCTCTGCTTTCCACTGTATTTGTGCTGATGATTTTCTCACAAATGTCCTGAAGAATTCATCCTCCACCACAGCAGGGGGCACTATGAGCCCATGTAAAAGCACAAGTGTTGCGCTGAGTTCTGCCTAAGTCAGCTCCGCTATTAATGCTCCCACTTTTACGTTAATTTTCAGACATTATAAGGATTAAATGATGCTACACATTATATTTTGGACTATTTTAGCATGTTACTAATTATGCATTAATCGCATCAGAAAAGGTTTATGTAAATGAGGAGAAAAAAAAATGTTCGCTTGAGGTGGTTTTAGCCTTTTTTGAATAATTTGTTGAATGGGAGATGGAAACACTTCATTCAAATAAATTCTGCAAACATTTGATTCACACCTGAATATTCCCATAAAACACTAAAACATGGCCCGTTAGAAGCAACAGGTAGAGTGGACTGATGATGAGACCAAACCAATCCTCGGTCCCATTAACAAAAAAAAAAAAAAAGGAAAACAGCAAAAGAATGTTCAGCTTCTGCTAGTGTTTATCACAGTGTTGTGTAATGTAGCCTATAGCGCCACCTAGCCTAGTTCATTACCAAACGTGTTCATGGAAACGGGCCTATGATTAGCTTTTTTTTTTTTTTTTTTTTTGTGCCCAAAATAAAATGTAGGTAACAAAATGAGTTAATTGTGGGGCAATTGTAAAACATGTTCTAAGTTTTAGCAGGAAATTGGCTCCGTACCTGTCGTTCAAGGCTAGTCAGTTTTCCAAAAGAATAAAAGCTGGGTGTAATGCTCGAAAACGAGAACTGACAGACGGAGCGAGCTCGCTGTAGTTTAATTCCACACACTCCACAGCTGACATTTTCGTGTCGGCGTTTCTAGGTCTGAATGGGTGGAAGTGATTGGTTTAACACAAAGTGATGCCTTCAGTTGTGTATTCGACATGTTGCTCTTTTTCTGCTGTACGTGCGTATGTGTGATTCACTGATCTTCAACATCTACAGGCTGCATAGATGTTCGAGTGCCTGTGTGTGAGGACTGTGGTGTGTACAGTATGTGTGTGTGCGCTTTATCTGCTTTTACAGTGTAAACATTTGTGCAATATCTCTGCAGACTGTTGGTGTGTCTCTCTTAAAAGCCGAGAGAATAAATGAAAATATTTCTCATAAAAGACATTAAATTGACCTTTGTATGTGCTGTTCTTATAATTAACTCCCATGTGAAGCTCATCAAGGGTTGTTTTTGAGATATTTGTTGAATTTCTTTCCAGAATTTAATGTGCTAAACTTGAAAAGCTGTCGGGTAGATGGCGTTATGCTGTAGCTGTTTCCAGGTCAGCGCCTCCTGACCAGCGTGTTTAACAGTGAACATGATATATTTTGATTCTAATGTGGTCTGCGATTTTAAAAACCAACTTCAAATAATAAATGTTTTTTCTGTCTGTATTAAGATCTGATTTTGTTTTTTGGAACATTAAACTGTTAAAACGGATTGTTTACAGCACATGTAATCTTGCTTCTAGATAAACGACAAAAGCTGTTTCTGGTGTGCTATGTCTTCCTTTTCAGGCATCCCAGTGGAAACCATAAACACTTTTTAAACGTATAATTTGAAGCCTTCATGTTCAAAAATTAACTCCTACTATCAACAGAAGGGGGCAGCATTTTAACAGAAATTTGCAGCATTGTCGTCCACTGCAAAGGTGACACAACTCTGTGAGCTGGACAATATCAGTTTGTGTTTGTTGTGTGCTTTATTGTGTCCTAAGTCAGCCTTTTCTGAACGGAAACAAAACCACCAGACTCCCTTGACAAAAACATCATTCATCATTTTAGTTCATTTGTGAACCTTTTGAGGTAGAAATATTACAAATCTTCATTGTGAATTGTATGTGGTGGAATATAACTAGGTTCGGGCGACGTGACCCAAACTTTTATCACAATGAAAGTGTTCGTATCGGTCGATATCGATAATTACCGTGATAAATGTCAGACTATTACTTATTTCCACTTTAAAGGCTAAGTTTTGGTCCCGAGTGAAAGTTGAAGAAACCAGACGGTTATTTGTGGTTTTAATTTATTCTTCATCTTCAGAGCGTGACAAGCACTTCCACAACCGTGGAACATTTCATAAATGTAGATGAAGATTCAAAACAATTAGAATGATAAAATGTTGTGGTACTGTCACTTTTACATAAGTAAAGGATCTGCTTCTGCCACCACTAGAGATCACATACAACCCACTCACAGCTATAGTTTACACTGCAGCCAAGTAGCCTCAAATACTGTACTTAAGTCCAAGCTTGAGGTACTTGTACTTTACTTGAGTATTTTATGATGCTTTATACTTCAACTCCTTGACATCTCAGTACTTTTTACTTCACTGCATTCGCGTAAAAGACTTATAGTTACTTGTTAGTTTAATCCAAGCGGCAGTAATCAAGTAGTACTTCATGTTCATGTTTAAAATGTATTTGAAGTAAGAAAATACTTAAAACACCCCAACACGTGTCAACTCATAAACCCTAACCTCTGAGCATTTGTGCACTGCACTCGTATACCAGACCAGCTTTGGCAGTGGTGTCAGATCAGGTCAGATCTTACAGTAAATGAATCTATTTCAGTGCTTCAGAAATGAATCATGATTTCCTCCTCATCACACAAAATAATGTGCATGTGTGTGACTTCTACATTTTTATTTTGGGTGTGAACAATCACCTCATTATGTAACACTGACGCTGCCGCCAAATGTAATTGATCCGAGGTGGAGCGCCTTGTTGAACTGGTGTGGTAATCCCGGCGCTGAAAGTATTGTCTTTTTCCTTCTGGGTAAAGTTTTACTTGTGCATAAAGATCACATACGACCCCTTTACCCATCTAATTTACAATACAGCACACATGCACTATTCTTGACCCCCTCGGTTGTCTTTTGTGAAACTAAGCACGTTTACTTAAGTACTGTATGTAAGTACAAATTAGACATACTTCTACTTTATTTGGGTACTTCCATGTGGACTACTTAATACTAGTCCTCCACTACATTTTAGAAGGAAATATTGTACTTTTTACTCCTTTACATTTATTTAACACTCATAGATACTTGCTGGAACATTAAAATGCTGTCATATATTAGTGATAAAAAAACAGAATAATATTATAATCTATGATAGTAAAGCTGTGAAAAGAGCCATTCTGCATGATGAGTAGCTCATTTATGTTGGATCATTTAAAGTAGATTTGGGATTGCAGAAGTTGTAGTACTTGGAAGTACTTCAGACACCGCGGTACTGCAGGTCTTTCCCAGTAAAGGCTCTGTGCAGGTACTTGGTGACCTCTGGCTTCCAGCCTGTGGCAGGTCCTCAGGAAACCTAATGCACCATTCAGGTGTCGCAGCAGAATATCGGAAGTAGCCCACACGGAACGCAGGAGTGAGTGGAAAGTTCATCCAACTAGTACTGACCGGACAATGCACGCAGACAGTAAGTGGCCTGGCAGATTTCTCTTTCTCTCTTTGTCTCTCTCTTTTTTTTTTTTTTTTACTTTTATAAACCCGTTCCTCAGCAAACACGGAATGTTTGTCTCGCTTCCTCTGGATTTACGACGTTGAGAGAAGAGCGTGAAGGGAACACGAGGCGCTTCTCTGCTGCGGTGAGAGGAAAGAGGACTGATGAAGTGGGACCGAACTCAGTCATAGATGTGGACCGAGGGGAAGAACGAGACCGGGACCGTCCACGGAAACAACTCCAAAGTGAGACTCGGACCGGGGAGCTTTCTTTTTCCCCCCCTTTGTCTTGAGCTCCACATTGTACCGATAAAACTCTAATGAATTAAGCCGTACTCTATTGTCTAGTCCTGCTGCTGGTGTTTACATGTAGGTGTATCTCTTTTCTTTTCTTTTTTTTTTTTACCAGCTTTTTACTCTCCAGGCTGCAGCAGGATTGTGTGTTAACCCAGTCTTAAGTGTTTTTGGAATTATGTGATTAACTTCTATTTTCTTATCTCGCATTTTTCCTCTATCTGTGCTGTGCTCCCTTGGCTGCAAGCAGTGCTCTGATTTTCCACGTTTGACTTCCTGCAGCAAGTTTCCTACCTCTGCTGAAATCAGCATGACCTCTACAACAGACCCTTTTTATCTGGGCTGTTTAGTTATAGTCTCTGCACTGGAAATAATGGTGTGAGGTGACTGATTAAACAACATGAGCTGAAGTACGCTCAGTCAGTCAGTCAGTGCCTTCTGCTCTACATTTTTTTTTGCTCCAACATGTTTGTTTTGCTGCTTCTTAGATGGTTGACCCAGATCTGACATGGGAGCATTTAAACACAGCTCATCTGAGAAACGGTGAGGGTTTTCATCTGGGAGTAAAAGTACTCATTTTTTATCCCTAACAGATACACATAAGAGTATTTTAACGTTGTAGTCATTTTGATATACAGTGTACAAATGTGTTTCTCATTCAGATGATATCCAGTTCTTATGTGTTGGGCTGTTTCAGTTATTTTGTTTCTTCAAACACCAGCCTGAGTTCATCCTGTCGCTGTTTTTCAAGTAGCTCTATCTTTACTCATGAAGGTTCCACTGCAGCTGCCGCTCAGCCGTCCTCCACAGACGACTCTGGAAGTGGGAGCAGTGGGATCATCCCCGGTGAGTCCAGCAGTCCAACATGAGGCAACAAAAATGACAATCCGCTCATTTTCTATGTACATATATTGAATTTCCAATACATGGTGGCCATAGTAATGTATATGAAACATACACCTTGTATTGTTTTGGCTTACAACTGAAACTTTACCCAGCTGAGAAAAATAAGGCAAAATACAGCTGTGGAAAAAAAAAAAAGAGACCACTTTAAATATCCGCACGCTAACCTCTTTGAAAACCTCTGGGATGTGATCAAGAAGAAGCTGGACGGTCACAAGCCTTCACACAATGCGGTGCTGCTTGTATTTTGACGCCAGGAGTGACTCGAAGCATCCAACAATAATGTGAAAGACTGGAGAGCACGTCAACGCACGTGAAAGCTGGGAACGACAATCAGGATTATACCACAGATATAGAGTTCTGACCTCTTAAAACATTAGTAGTACGATGTTTAAAACAAAAAAACAAAGCATTTGAGGCCTGAAAACATGGAATTTTTTCTTTATTTGTTTGACCACTTGTCATTTTCTGCAAATAAATGCTCTAAATGGCAATATTTCTATTTTGAATCTGGGAGAAATGTTGTCCAGTAGTTTCTAGAATAAATAAAATTGTTCATTTTTCTCAAACACATACCTATAAATTGTAAAACCAGTGGTCTCTTAATTTTTTCCAGAGCTGTGTATCGTATATTGCTATTCTGCCAAAACACATTGTGATATAATTTATTAAATGTTTAGCCATAGTAGTTATTGATTTCCAAAGGGACTGGACTAAAAGACTAATGAACTGAATACATAATATATGTTTAATATATACAGTATGTGTACGTTTAATCTTGTCTCTCACCGGCCAAGATTTTCACAAAGTGCCTGTACTTGTGTCTCTGTGTGAATTTGTATTTGCTGTGTTTAAACGTACAAAGTTTGTTTACTGCTGTATTTGAACCTTGTACTAGAAAACTTTACGTGACCTAGGGGTCCCTCGTGTTTGCATGGCATCATCATCCATTTGCTCTCATTACAGTATATGGAGGTGTAACACTGTAAAAACACATGTGAACAAACCCGAGGCACCATCTGGGTGTTTAGTCTGGACTTGGTGCCTCTATCTCTAGATTTGCTCAAAGATCTTGAATGTTTGAAGCACTGACATATCCGTACTGTGTTCTTCTCTGATAAAAAAACCCCTCCAAAGTCCAACTATCAAGTGAATGTTTTTAACTCAAAACTCCTCTACTGGTTATCTGTTGACATGTGTGTGTGTGTGTGTGTGTGTGTGTGTGTGTGTGTGTGTGTGTGTGAATATTGTCTTTCACATAAAATTCCCCAGGAAAAGTTTTTAGTTTCTGAGTATTTAGGTTTGAACAGTGCAAGTGAAACTACAGAATGAGCTGTGTATGCTGAGCTGTGAAACACACATATGCATATGAGTGCAAAACAGTTTGGTTTTCTGTGAACGAACTGGTTCATTCAGCTGAACAGGAAGAAACACAGGTAAACACACGATCTCTCTTATATCCCCTGCAGGAAATTCAGTTTAAAGTGAATCCTGTGTTGGTCCTTGTACGTGTGATCACATATCAGCACGCAGTAAGAGTAGTAGTGTTTGATAATGTGTGTTGTTGTGCTCATAGGTGCCATTGCAGCCGCCCTGTTCATCACCTTATTACTTGGTCTCTACGCTGTCCTCTGGAAGTGCATGGTGTCACCGCCGTCACCACAACGGTAAAGAACACACACGAGCCTCAACTTGACTTCACCTGAGCTTCAGTGTGATTTTGTTGACGCAGCACTCTTACAAACTGCTATTTGTTCCCCAGCCTTTTAGTGTCACATGTCTGAACTTTGTATCCCAGATCACCCAAGCAACATAAATTGTCTCACATGATTGTCAGCCTTTCCACTTGAAATCGTGTCACAGTTTTATTGAACTTCCTCATTCATTTGTGTTTTCAGAAAGAAGAGCAAGGTGAGAGTAAGAGTGCAACATAGGACGTCTGTGTGAGGACTGGTCTCCTAGGTGCTCTTTGTGTTTAGCAGGTCATTTTAGATCTTAATGATGCGGACTAAGATCTGAGAGAGTGGACTTTGCTCTCCGTGAGAGAGCTGGACCGGAGTGACAATATACCACTGAACACTGAAGAAGATCTGTCTAATAGATCCAAAACCACAAAAACTGACTCATCTGTGTGGACATACCACTCCGGTTTAGAGGAGGGAACTGTCTGCTGGTGGTTCAGTTTGACTGGGGGGTGCAAAGGGTGTAGATCATAGACTGTGTATAAAAGATGGACAAACCCTCCGTGACGTCACCCATAGGTTTTGAGGCTCATTTGTGTAGGCTCTGGCCGTCACCATATTTGTACTGCCTAGTCCTGGCTAATCCGGAGCATGAGCGGGACTGAGGCGGGTGAATGAAACCTGTTGCTGAAACACGCCACACTACTACTACTTAATAAATACATATAGTTGTGTTTGATGACAGTAATGTCAAAGTCGTGAAACGTATAAACACACTAATTACCACAACCTGAGCTAATTAGCAGGCTAGCTGACAGACCATATAAGTCAATACAAATTAATGCCAACATCAGCTAATGCAGCTAAGTTACACCGGTTATTGTAATTTAAGTACCATAAACTTACTAAACGGAATCCTCTGACGGTCTTGTTAGTGTAACTCCTTAAACACTACTACATCAGAGCTGCCTGTCAGGGAGAAAAATACATTTTATTCAATAAATAAGAGTCTGAATGTCTGACCCAGCAGCCGAGCTAACGCTAGCTGTTAATCAAAACTCAGGCAGACTCACCTGTCAATCACAGAGGCCACTCCCTTCATTATGCATAACCTTAAGGCTTTTGCTAATCTGAACAGGTGAGTTGTCCCACACAGTAGTCACGGAGGGAAATGAACTACAGAGACCAAACCGTTTTTGTACCAGGCTGTAAACGTGTTTATTGCAGCTGTAAAGTTGGCCATGTTACCATGGGGGTCTATGGGGATTGACTCACTTTTGGAGCCAGCCTCAAGTGGCCATTTGAGGAAGTGCAGGTTTTGGCACTTGGTTTCATGCCATTTGTCCACGTCAGCACATTTTGGCCTTTGTCAGGCCACCATCATAATAGAGAAGGGTCCCAGGAGCTTTTTCACCACCCAGTGCTTAAGTAATTTGTAATAAACTAAGGAGTCAGAAGTTGTGTTGATTTAAAAATGTCATCGGCATTTCCACTGTGGAAAACAATGTCAGCTGATGGTAGTTAGCCATGTTAGCTAGAGTCGGCTACCACGCTAACCCAGGCTTGAAAGTCAATTTATTTTGAAAAAAATCTTTAGCATTTTTATCAGAACAAGTTGGTTTCATAAGATCCCGTTGACTAAATATTAAAAATGATTGTCAAAAATAAACTGGGCCATTTTAACCACATGTTTCTATATGTCTTATGTGGTGTTGGTGGTTGCGTCCTTACCGATGTAGATCAAACCTATGCCCTGGTGCAGCTGTATGTTGATGTGAAACACTTTTTGGCAGGTCATGTTGAGCTGCTTGTTTTTCTTTGTGGTTTTTTTTGACTGTGAACCGTGCACTACGAGGGAGGAGTGACTAACTAAGGCCATTACTCACTCCACTGACCAATAAGCTGTGTGTATACATGTACAGAGGGAGAAATGATAAGATTTGTATGACGTTTATTCAATATCCGATCACCCCTACCCTTAAACACTGTGGAATCACAGATGATTTTGATTTTGTTACATACAGCTCTGGACAAACTTAAGAGACTACTGATTTTACTACTTCTCGGTATGTGTTTGGGTAAAATCAACATTTAATTTACTTTGTTCTAGAAACTACTCACAACATTTCTTTCATTTCAGTCAGATGTGCAAATAAGTGCAACATATGACTGAAATAACAAAAAACAAAAAAAATGCAGTGTTTTCAGACGAAGCACAAGAAACAAGTTCATATTCATTTTAAACAATGTTTTGCTGCTTCTTCTAATGTTTTTACTTAGGAGCAGAGTTGTGAAGGCTCCTTACCGGTTACAGATTACTAGTTACCCTGTTAAAATGTAAGTAATGTAACAATTTCTAACTTTCTAACTCTGCAGTAACGGTGAAAAGTTACAAAAAGTCCATTTAAACCAACACTGTATAGTAATGTTAGAGCCTTTCTCTGCAGTGTGTTCTTGTCTGACAACATGCCCTTCTTCTTGATCACATTAAGACCTCAGGTGAAACACTGGAAAAATGTGTTCTATACATACTAATTAAATCAAGCAGTGACACAATATCTGTGTGTTTGTCTTGTGTAAGCTATCTGACTGACTCTGTGTCTGTGTGGCTTTGTGATGTCATTATGAACGTCAAGGCAGACACATGAGATTCATAATGGCTAGTGAAACAGGCCTGTGACCTGGTGACGTGGGTTGGATGCATCGATGGCCGCGGTTCAGCAGCCACTGAACTGACTCGTTTCAAAGGCTATTTCAGTAGCTGACTCTGCCTATAAAGCCACATCATAGCAGAGGTCTAACACCTATTTCAGTTCCAGTTCTGCAACTTGAATAAAGCACAGAGCAAAGTGGCCTGGAGTCATGACTGTGGAATGTGGTTTGATGAAGCTGGGAAATGCCCCGGATACGAATTCCTCTCAACTCTTTAGAGTCACTGTAACTGTTCACAAGCGATAGATAGTCTAACGTTTGTTTCTGCAGCTCATGGTGGTGTTTTGTTACTGTTTCTAATATCTAACCATCTAATATGACATTTCTGTTTGTTTCTTGTATTAATTCAGTGAACATTACAGACTCCGTACTGGGCCACACATGCACACACAACGTTATGTGCTCTACGTTTTCATTGCACTTATTCGCATTTACCTTTTACAGAAACACCAAGTTTTCCAACCTTGCCGAGCATAAAAATGTTTTTTGCGATATTTCAAGGTTCTTTCTGATTTTCAGATTCTCAGGTTTTTTTAATGCACAAATTGAAAATGCAAATAAAAATAGCTGAATGTAAATGCACCTAGAGAGCAACGCTAGCTACCAGTAGCTTAGAAATAGAGTTAGCTAACGTCAATAAATGACTCCAATACAAACTTCCCATAAGCACGTCAAATAGATTGAACCTTTAATGTATCAATCATTATAACACTATATACTGTATATTATTTTTAAAAAATGTGTCATTCTGCATAAAGAACACTTTTACTTTTGGTGCTTAAAGTATTTTTTGCTAATATCATATCACACATCATAACATCATATCATATACAGTGGAAACCACTTATAGTGATCATGTTTGTAAGAGTCAAATTGATTACTTCTACTGAAGGAAATGTTAAATACACGACTTAAAGGTTCAGTATGTAAGACCTGTGTGTGCAGTTTGGAGTCTGTTTTGTGCTGGAGCTGGTTGTTTGTTGGCGTTAGTTAGCTCCATTTCTAAGCTAACGACTCTCTCATTTGCTTTCATCCATGTAATAGCCTGTACATTGACTTCTATGCAGAGAACTCGGATCATTTTTTCTGTGAAAACCCTTATGCTCGCTCCTGAGTTCCTCAATGCTTCTCTTCTGCTTCGGTCCAAAGACATGCAAGTTAGGTTAATTTGCAACTCTATATAACGCCCTTTTGGTGAAGGCTTGTGTATGTATGAGTTCATCTGCGTATGAAAAAAGGTGAGTAAAGACAGACTTTTAAAAAAAATGTGACGAATTCTGTGCTGATTCAATGCTCTTTGTGAATGTTTCCATAGATAAGTTTGGATAGTCTTGTGTTTGGAGGTGTTTTAATCCACATATAATGCATGACTGGTAATATTTCGAAATGTATTTGTAATACATAAAAATTAAGCTGCATGTTGCAATAAACATCACTACATCTGCCAAAATGGGTCGCAAAGCTGTTCTTATTGGGTCGCCAATTGTCAGAGTAAAATACATAAGAAATAATATAAGATGTGAATTCATTTTCCTGACAAGATAGTGTGGAAGAGTTTCTAAATGTTGGCCTCACCAAAACCACATGAAATGCAGAGGAGAAGACGAGGTCATACAAGACCTAACAAGATGAAAACAACATGAACACAAAAATGTTGTAAAAGTTGTAATGTCATGAAATTGGCTTAAAAAGAGACTTCCAGGCACAGTGTTTTGAGTAATGAAAGTTGCATTTGAATTATTTGTTCCATGTGTGTTAGTTGGTGTGTTGCCGCCCGACTAACATCACTTGACAGCGTTCGAAGTGACTGTAGACATTATCTTGCAATAAACGTTGAGACATTCCATCAAAGTGTATTTAATTCAACATTGTTCTGACGATAGAAGAATCAGTAAAAAATGGAAACATTATTGCAATTCATGACATACAGTTTTTCTGTAAATTTGGGTCCCGAGAAGACATAAAATAGATTTTTGGGTCTCACACTGAAAACGTTTTGGGAACCACTGCACTACGTGAACACAGAATTAACATAAGAAACACTTGTTAAATACTATCCATAGAAGAAGACAATGAGGAGATGCTCAGTGTTTTACTGCCTGTGCCTGTTTTGCCTGTGATGAGGGTTTGACTCAAATATCAAAACCCTTCAGGAATCTTACACTTGAACTCTCTGCACTTGTTAGAACAAGTCACACAGTGTGTATTTTAAGAAATCTCCTCCTACAAGTCACACGGCTACATTTCTTTCTGCTGACTCTCAGTTTCTACACCTTAACACACACACACACACACACACATTTCTTTTCACTGGCCTTGCATTGTATTGTAATTTGAAATGAAGTCTATACACGTTCGTATCGTGATGTGTGATTAGGCGAATTTTCCAGGTGCTTAAGATTTCTTAAAGGCAGGTCTGATAAAAAAGCATCTGAAGAAAAAACACAGCTGGTCAGAGGAAATGTGCATACAGTTTGAAAGGCTCAATATGTAACATTTATGTGCGTTAATGTTGTTACATGAAGCAGTGGAGGAGAAAAGCAACATCCAAACAAGAATGTCTAGGCTATCAGTGAAATTATCTTTGAAATGATAAAACAAAAGCTTTACCCACACAAAAATACACACAAATCATTATGTTTTATTTATATTTTCATGAGAAAAATCTGACAAAACCGTCTCTTCTTTAGATACTGCAAATACATGCAGCACCTGATCTCCTGGATCCTAAATACCACACTGTTCAACATTCCTCATTCTCAGTATTTAAATGATCAGCTCTGACAGTGAGGAGGTTTAATATTCCTCAACTGAATTTATTTATGTCTTTTTCCCTGATGTTACGTGCTACATAGTGTAATATGCCACATCTTTTTTATTTTATCAAGCTACAGATATCCCCAAATCAAAGTTATACCATAAATACTGATGATTACTTAAATTAAGGTTTCTCCTTTTTGGTATATGTTTCAATCTGGCTTTAGGAAAAGAGCCTCTACTTCCTGTAGACAGCATGTCCTGTCTGGGGGTAAGATGAGAAGACCAGCGATGTGTTGGAGGCTCATATGAAGCCTAATGTGGTTCAACATTGGACTCTTTAAAAATAAAGAATAACAATATATGTGTTTAGTCTCATAAAATAAGAAATGCAATGAATACAGAATGTGTTCAAAGAGGTCGTGTGTGTAAGATTTAGGAGGATGTAATTACAGAAATGGAACATACTACTCATAATTCTGTTTTCATTAGTATATAATCACATGAAGTCCACCATGGTCCAGGTCAGAATGGACTTCTTGTTTTTCCCTTTTAAGGTGTTTTAAGGTGTTACGGTGCATTACCATCACCTGCTATGTTTGAGTGTGTTAATGTGAGTTAATGTCACCTTTTAACTAAAAAGTCCAGAACGGACAAAAATCACCTCTGACTTTGTGTGTTCTGCGGCTGCTGTGGGTCGTGGTGAGGTGAGGGGTTTTCATTTGGTCTCTTAACTAGACAGGCACATCGACAGAAATGTTACATGTGTATTTTACTTATTATTAATATGCAATTTATTATAGTACATACAGTGGGTATGTGTTAATAACAGTGTACAAGTAATCGAAATCAAAAGATGAAAAAGGTGCACTCATCTCATGTCATGTTTCCTGTCATTCCTTCTGCGTGATAACATGTTCCTTGGTCTTATCAGTGTTACAGTAGCATCCTGCAGATAGCATCTCTAGTTCCTTCTTACTTTAAATTCGAACAAGTGTTACTGTTACTGCTGCTATTTACACTACACGAAAGAAACCAAACATTCTTCAGTAGAATCAAATTGTCTTGTATGAAGCAGAAAAAAATCTGACAGTGGAGTAAACACATTAAGATGTAAAACTAGAATAAAAGTCAAGCCACTGAAAAGCTTTTAAACAAAATGCTCATCACGTGCAATGAAAACACAGATATGTAAGACAGACTTCATATTTTTAAACTGAGAAGATGTGCAAATGTGGTTTCACTCATACAACCTTGTTCATCTTCTGGGATATCATTCAAAAACCAGCGTGTTACTGGTTAAACCTAGCTCAGTATTAGCTGCAATATTTTATTAAGACAAAGCTAGATATGTTTTCTTAAAATGGTTTTACTTGAACTCAAACACTTATTACAACACTGACAGGTTCACTTTTAGACTCTACTGTAGCAGAGGAACCAAATACATGAATCATATCAGCAGGTTCACACAAAACCCTCACCTACTGCATTTACAGCACAAAATAGAGAGGTTCGTTGAATAAAATGATCACGTGTTTATAGTATTGTGTATTATATCGATCGGTCTTGAAATGGTTAGAGACCGTGTACTTCATAATGTACAGCATCCTGGATATGTATCCATATAACACATCATTCACAACGTACAGAGTTGTTTTTTTTGTTTTTTTTTTACTAAATATGACGTACTATTCCCCCTCCAAAGTGTGAAAGTAACTCTTGTTCGTAAGGCATGTTATTTGTTGAAGATCCGACTGTGGAAAGTAGTCCGCTTGGAGCGAGACACCTGAAGGCCCCCAGGAGGAAGGAGAGGACCGGGAAGGGCAGGAAGACGGTGCGTTCGGGGGCTCAGAATCTGTGCGCATTTCATTCCCCGTAGGTCTGACATTGAGGATCTCGATGTCGCAGCTCACACACTCCTCCACCGTCTGGGATCTCTGGATCCTCTTATGAGTCTGTGCCGAGATGAAGATCAAATACCAGTCATGTGGATTTCAGATGATCACAGTCAGCTCCGAATCAGCACCATTAATATATACACTTTACAATTTACAACCAGTCTGACTGTGATAACTGACTTGTTTTGTAAATCTGTTGTGTGTTAAGGCATATTATTATAATTAATAAAGACTTTTCAAAGCTGGAGGAGGGAAAAACTCTTCTCTTTAAGTGGTAAATATATGAAGACACAAATGTACACTTTATAATCTTAGAGAATAGTTTCTTCTTGCAAGTTGTTTAGTTTTTTCTTGTTCTTTTTGTCGTGAATTTGCCACTTTGATCTCAGAGAATATCCATGTTTTTTTCTCAAAATATTCCCCCTCTCCCTCCTTTTTTCTGCCTACAATGGGCTATCGTCACGCGTTGTCCTGGGCAACAATGTTCTTGCGGGAAAAACTGACCGATGGTTTGTGATTGAATGGAGAGTAAAATTATTAAACAAAAAAAAAAGTACTTTAAATAAGTACGTTTGATGAAATGTTTTAAGAGGTGGAATTTAAACTGCTGTTAAACATTTATTTCGTTACATTAAACACACAGTAGTTGTTGAGTTGTCTCTGTACGTGAGTCGACCGCTAAATGGTCTGTCCATACCTCATGAAGAAAACTCTCAAGCTCCAGAGTTTTGATGTTCATACCAGCAGGATAAGCAAATATGTTCTTCAAGCCGCTCTGCAGCCTAGAAGGGAAGCAAAACAGAAGACTAGCTCCAGGTTTTATTCGTATGCGGCATGAAAGTGTAAAGTAAGTGGTGATTTAAGGTTCATTTACATACATTTTCCTTTGAGGCCACAGAAGGATGGCGCAGCCCAGCAGTAACAGGATGGGAGTCAGGATCTTGGCCAAGTGAGACGAGTCTACGACAGGAAACAGAAAACGAACAGCGAGTCAGTCAAATGGAATAAAATCTGTAGGCAGAAATACGCTAACTGCTGTCGAAGTTTCCGACGACTCACAGTCAGGTCTGGTCCTGATGGTGATGTTGGAGGACCGTCCAGGCCCTGCCTCAGTCAGAGCACACACAGAGAAGACGTACTCCTGGTTCTGCTGTAAACCCTCTATGACGACAGACTTCCTGTGGGGATCTGCCACCGACACGTTGAACACATCTAGATGCAGAGAGGATTACGTACATTGTCAGGCAGCGTCGTCTGATACGCAAACACATTTAAGAACATGAGAGTTTATATCAGAGTTATTATAGCGTTGAAATTGTTTATTTAGTCTTTCAGTTTGGTTTTAGATTTCAGTTTAGTTTGAGTTAAAAGTAGTTTTATTTTTATTTTGAGGAATTGACTAATTCAAATTTTGTTTGCGTTACTTTTTTTAGGTTTTATGTAACGCCTGCTGTCTGCATATGTGATAAACAGGAAACCTATTGAAGCCTTGATTTATAGAAGCTGAAAAAGGTTGGATGAAAGAATGCATGACATAAAATGTGATTTTCTATTTTTATTACAGTTAACAAAATGTGTTTTTCTCTGCTAGCTTTAGTTTTATTCTAAGTTTTCATTGACCATGGTCCAGGTCAGAATGGACTTCTTGTTTTTCCCTTTTAAGGTGTTTTGAGGTGTTACGGTGCATTACCATCACCTGCTATGTTTGAGTGTGTTAATGTGAGTTAATGTCACCTTTTAACTAAAAAGTCCAGAACGGACAAAAATCACCTCTGACTTTGTGTGTTCTGCAGCTGCATATAACCCTGATCAAAAGACAGCAGTCATATTCATGTTTTTAATCTCCAATCATATCTTTTTTATAATTTCCTGCTACGTTTCAAGACAGAGTTTGCACAGTTTGGAATTAAAAGACCTGTCCACTCACTCCCCGCCTCCTGCACCGTCACCAGGTAACCAGTGATGAACGCTGGATGTGCAGGGTCATCCTGGGCATAAAGCCACTGCAGTGTTACGGATGAGGAAGTAGTCTGAACAGGTTCGACCAGACTCGGTGACGTTACAGATTCTGAGGAAGGGCAGGGAAGTGGGTTTGAGGAAGGAAACCCACAAAGCATTATTTAGAATTAAAGCAACAGAGTTGATGCAACTTCTTCAACTTCCTCAACTGATTCAAGCATCCAAAGAGCCTGTTGTATCAGATAGAAATCAGCTTTTTATTCTCACCAGTTTGGCTTTTAGGACTATTTTCTGCACATAATTAAACCTGCTGTTCACTGCCATGAGTTTATAAGGACATGTTTAGTAACGCCTGCTGTCTGCATATGTGATAAACAGGAAACCTATACTTTGTGCAGAATGTTTTCATTATCAGGTGTAATGATAACATCCTGTGTTAAAACATCAGCTACCACACTTTTTAAAAGGTGTTTACGATCATGTGCTGCAGACCTAATCGAAGACCTGGTTTGCCTGAAGTTAAATATAACTACAGTATGTTTTAAATAAAAGTATTTAATATCTGTACTTGTACTTAAAGCATACTCTAGTTATAGTCCAGACAAATATTATACTTTTTACTTCACTGCATTTGACTGCAGATGTGGCAAGAGTGCACATGTTCTTTACTCCAGTAGAAGTACAGATATGTGGGAAAAAAAAGACTGTGGTAAAAGTAGAAGTACTGACTCAACTTCTTTCCTGCAGTAAAAGTGAAAAAGTATAGGCTCTGAAATGTACTAAGGACGGACATTACGAAACAAACATTACGACACCTTTTTCCTGTGATCTTGTTACATCTTTTACGTCTTTTTCATCTTGTTTTACATCTTTTGTTGTTTTCGTCTCATTTCGTCTTTTAGTTTTTTTTGTCTCGTTTTGTTTTTCGTTTAGTCTCTCACTCCGTTTTCCTGTTGTTTTGTCTTTTACATTGTTTCCGACTCATTCTGTCACTTGTCGTTTTCAACCTTGGTCGCTTTGGTTTTCTTGTTACGTTCTTTGATGCCGTTTTTGTCGTTACGTTCGTCGTGTGTGATATGCATAGATGAATAATCGTATAATTCTGCATAAAATCCATTTAGGTAGAAATCAGTCATGATCGGTCTGAACGCAATAATGCACAATAAGAATGCATTATCAATATATTCCCCTCAAATGCATTCAAACTAAAGTAATGAATCTGTTTTGAAAAATGTCATGAGTAGAAAGTACAGATATTTGTGTTAAAATATAGGAAGTAAAAGTAAAAAGTTGACAGAAAAATAAATACTCGAGTAATGTTCAGACACCTGAAAATACTACTTAAGTACAGTAACAAAGTATTTGTACTTAGTTACTTCTCACTTCTGTTTGTCTGACAACTTTAGTTCCTTGTCACGTTACAGTTTTTCATCCTCTTCCTGTCCCGTGAAAACCACGTATATCTCTAAATGTGATGATTTTGACTAAAATGAAGGATGAAGTGTTTACTTTATGGGTTGAGTTTTCAATTCTCCTCCTTCTTAAACTAAATAAACTCTGTAAAAACCCTCTTGGATTTGCTGGAAAATGCATCGTCACAAAGCTGAAAACATGCTGAGCTCATGAAAAGTTGACTTTCTGAAGAAGTTTTCCAAACAACAGATGGTCACACCAAATTACAGACAAATTACTAATGGTTTTAAATGAGTACGGTAACAAATATTCTGTCTTTTTATGCATTTAGCCTGCTTTGTCAGGCAGAAAATTGAGGTGTCACGTCCATTACCTTTATGTGTCAAATGGCCTCATTCCTAAATACGTCTGTTAATATCATTTCAAAGAAAGATGAGTTATAGGTCTTTTAATATTAATTCATTTTATCTGATAAATACAGTTTCTTTGTCATTGTGTGGCTCTGAGGCAAAGCAAGTTGAGCGTCCCTGCTGTAATTTAAACGACACAACAGTTCATAAAGTAGTTGAAATGAGCTCAACGTTAAACATGTACAACAGCAAAATGCAACATGCACATTAATGCAGCAGTAAAATGAATCCAAAAACAATACAACAATGACAAGGACCATTTTACTGCACATTGAACACTTTGACTGTACATACTTTAACTGCATTTTGCTGATAATATTACATTACATGAGTTATTACTTGTTAAAATGACTTACGGAGTTGCTGTGAGTATCCACTCTGTATCTCTAGGAGATGGTCTCCATTTTCTGTGCATCCATAGATGTTAAATGCATGCCTATATCCTGCTTCAAAATCTCCTGAAAAATAATAGGTTGACTATGAATTACAAAAGAGAAAAAAAAAACATCCGTATGGCTGCATTCATAGTGATCACAAAAGGATAACAACTAAAAGATAAATGATAAAAACCAAGAGCAGGTAGAATAAATGTGTTGTTTCCTTCTGGCACTTTCATCCACCGCAGAGTACAAGGCAATACGTGTCCCTGAATGCACCACTCCACTGTGTAGCCACAGGTGACGTTATCCCACTTGGCCCAGGACAGACTGGTAGTGCCATCCTTCAACCTCTTCTCCACTGGGAGAATTCCTAAACAGACATGTGTTAAATGCAAAAAAAAAAAAGAAGAAAAAAGCACTTGACAACACAAACTTAATACTTAAAGAGTATAAAAAATCTTACCACTATATTTGTCAGCATATGATGAGCATCTATGACACACAGTGAACTCCTCACCTGCGTGGTTCATCTGTGGGATGGTGATGTGGACACGGACAGACGAGCCGCTGCCGAGGACAGCTGTGACGGTGAAATCGCACCTCTCTGGACCGATGGACATCTGGGCCCGAGTCTGTCCACTATCCTTCCGTTCAGTCATGTTTTGGTCTTTTTGAGACCACTCAACCACGTAGCTCTTAATGTTGTCTGTGGTTTCTGAGTCAGGAACACGCTGGGAACAGACGTGGTCATGAAACAGTTGGTGCTGGAGAACTGTATGTTCCCTTAGCGCAGGGTCGGCAACCTTGACTATAAGTGCTGTTTATATCACAAGCACTTATTATGCAGTGAAAAAGCGGCGTTTTACTTTTCCTGAGCTTTCGCACCAATCATTTGTGTAAAACGGACATCATGTGACAACAACAATGATGGACCTGTTGACTTCTAGCCACACTATTTTGTATGAAACACACAAATGTTAAAGATAATGAAGTGAGGGACAACGTGTGGAGCATCGTCGTCCAACGACTGGACTATGAGGACAGGGAGGAGTTTCTGTAACGTGAAGAAGCATTACAGACGGACTAAAGAGCTCCATGTGGTTCAGGGGCACAAAAATAGTAGTGCAAAAATAACACATTCTTGATAAAAGCTGACAAATCTTACCGGAATCCACAAAAGGGTAACTTGTCGACTATGTGGGTAGACCAGCTCCTGTATGGTCCTCCACACGTCCAAAGTCACCAGTGGGTCTAAGGAGGCACATAAACATCATCTCTTTACACCAACAAAGTCATGAAGTATACTGTTAAATGTATACAGCATATCTCAACAAAAAAATGACTGAATTAAGGAACATTTTTGATAGGAGATAATCCAACTTTAACCCATGACCTCATTCATTTCTTAGCTG
>JAPQRN010000027.1:7688522-7715300 GCA_037367275.1 Coranthus polyacanthus
AAATGAATTACGCACCGAACTGAAAGACTACATAAAATATAAAAATGGATGAAAATTTCAAAACTTCGCTACCTAGTTTCACATTTGTGGTACACGGAAACATGCATGATTTTAGTGTATTCATTCATGTTTTATACACTCACAATGAAGGATCATGTGTTTTGATCCATTAGGTCTAGTATTACACTGACATCAACCATTCACCTTTTTTGGTAGTCCAGCTGCTCCAAGGACTGGGACCAGACTGACTGTAGAAAGCTCGGATCCTGACGGAGTGATCAGTACACTCCAGAGGCACATCAGAGCTCCATGTCAGTGTGTAGTTCCCTGACTCTGCGGACGCTACACTCACATTCCTCTAGGTGGGAAAATACTCACATTAAAGAAATGTCAAAAGTGGGATGATCAGTCCTTTAAAATCACTAGAATGAAGCTATTGTACATCAGTCTCTTAAACAGTATTATTCTGCCGGCATGAAATCCAGTCATTAAAAATTTTTTTTGGGGTTATATTTTAGTACTTACGCTGTAAATAATGGTGTGGAATTCACTGCGGCTGACCTGTATCTCATAAAAGTCAACCACTAAGTCACTGTGGTTTACCATCCATCTTACTATCAGATTTTTCTTGTCACTAATAGCCTGCAAATGACTGATGCTCGGTGCTGGCGGCGTCCAAACTAGTTGGAGGAGAGCAAAGAGGAAAGAAGTTAAACACAGAGAATTGCAGTTTTTCAGTCAACTCACACACCTGGACGCATCGGTTAACCTTTGTTGCAAAATGCATGTAACCACAAGCTCTACTGTGTCACTCAGTGTATAGGCTGATAATAAACACAAACTACTAGAAGCATTACTACATATCAAACATTCCCGTATCCTCTTTTTTTGCGGTTTAGTGTTGTTGCAAAACATCTGACACCTCTTGTTGTGATATCATACAAATACAGTCCATGTGAACTTCTGCTCTAGTCTTCATCACAGCTCTGTGTTACATTATCCGTGGTCAGAGGTGGGACGTAACTAAGTACAAGGAATTTGTTACTGTATTTCAGTAGAGTTTTCAATTTACTTGAATATTTATTTTTCTGACTTTTTCAACTTTTTACTTTTACTCCATACATTTTAACACAAATATATGTGCTTTCTACTCCTTACATTTTCATTTACTTTGCATTTGAGGGGATTGTGTTTGCATGATTTTGTCATGTCTGTCTGTCACTCGAACTCTACTTGAATCCAAGTGAATGTCTGTGCCAAATCTGAAGACACTCCCTCAAGGCATCAAGGCTGAGACGTTGCCTTCAGGAGAATCAGACAGACGTACGGATGGACAACTCACGGCCATGGCCCTCGTCAGCGTGGAGGCATTTCCAGGACAGTAAATCAAACAACACATGAGAAAACCTTTAGAAACCTAATGTCGCACTGAACCGTGGTCATCCAAATGTTCACGAATGTCACATTTACTGCAACATTCTCCTGTGTTTTGAACCTCTGAAAAAAATACAACTTTCATCATATCTTCTCTACAATCTCCCAAAAATATCTGAAGCCAAACAGCATCATGACACCAAGAACACACGTTCTGATCTGTCGTTTTGCTCGTCACAATACTCTAGATACTGTTACTGAGTGTGTTAAATAACGTATTTCTCTCATTGAGAGTTCATGACGTACATTCACAGTAGTAAGAAAAACATTTGTATCGATAGTAACAACACAGCCAGACCTTCACCACTGAAACATGAAAGATGTGTATGTTGAATCAACTAACCTCTTCAACAACAGCCTAAACAAACGTCTGTCTTTGAAATGATTATTATGATGGTAATTATTATTATTATAAATAATACTAAAAAGAATCAACGTTGCTATGGCCACATTGACATCTTACTTTCAACACTGTATTAATCATAGTTTCCTTTTCAGTTCCGTGTGTTTTGTTGGCATGAATGTCAGGTGAACATGTTGCTAAAACATCACTTTAACCCTGAATTGTACTGAACGTTGTATGTTTTCAGTGCATTGTGTGCATCTTTCTGTGAATCACTGCCACCGCGTCAGGAGGTTGATGGTTCGATCCCCGGCTCCTCCACATGTTCAAGTGTGTTAAAGACACCGAACCCCAAGTTTCTGCTTGTTGTGCGTGAATGGGTGATTGAAATATAAATATAAAATATTGTAAAGTGCTTTGTTTACCACTAGGGTAGAAAAGCGCTTTTTACATGCAGTCTGTATTTTTTTTAACATTGACATAATGGCCTTAATTCAACCTGTAAGAGTGTCTTTTTAATTTGTGTGTCAGGTGTGACTATTTTAAATACAGGCACGCCACAAGGTACCATTCTACCTTTACTATTTTCAGTGTACACAAATGAATTCATAATACACGAGTCATTTATTTAAATATGCAGATGATATGGCTTTGGTCAGTCTCCTACAGGGAGGAGACAGTGCATGTGAAAGTCAGGACTTTAAACATGTCATGTCCCTGTCAAGTGCTCTGGACATAAGATAAAATAAGATCATCCTTTATTAGTCCTGCATCGGGGAAATTTACATTGTTACGGCAGCAAGAATAACAGCAAAATAATAAAACATAGAAGATAAGAGCAAGGCATGTAAGGGAATTAAGTGAAGGAGTTTGGGGTGATGGTGAGAAAGCAGTGTCTTTTAACATGGTATCTTGATAAGGACGGATGGATGTCAAATGTAAAGTCAAACTGTCTGAGTGGTAAATACAGCCAGCAAAATCACCAGGAAACCACAGATGCAGCTCAGTGACAAGAATCTGCTGAGAATCAAAAAGACAGCTCTTGACATAACAAGTGTCATCCAGTGAACTCCTAATATCAACTCTCCCAACATCCACAAAAATGTCCGCAACAAATCTTTCATGTAAGTGCAGTTAAAGTGTTGAATTGTTGACGGGCTGGATTTAACTCCCTGTGACTGAACTCTAAGCTCTGCAGTTTTCACTGTCCTCCTTATTGTTGATTACGTTTTTTTTTCTGTAAATGATGTCCTGTCTCTTTTAAGTATACCTTGTTTTTGTTGTGAGGAGTCAAACTCCGTGGACAATAAAGTTCGACCTAATTGTTGAAAGTTAAGATCAAATTGCATTCCTTTGGTAAAACCAGGTTGATATTGAACGTTGAGAAGGCTGCAAACAAACAAACGAACAAAAAAACTACATAAACCTCCTGCTGAAATCAGAATGATTTAAATGCATAACACTCACCAGAGTTTAGACAACATCCACAGTGATCCTGAGAAAACGCGAGGTAAAGTCCAAGCAGGGTTATCAGAGCTGCTCTGGAGCTCCTCATCTTCAGAACGGGCTTTCAGGACCTTCTGAGCACATGTATTTCACTGCGCTGCTTCAAGGCGACCGGCGGCAGCTTTTAAGGTGGACTCTGGTTTCTCACGTTACTCACTGCGCGAGGTGACGCCGGGAATCAAGAAATACACCTTAAATTGATCGACAACTGTGACCAGTCCGTGTGTTTGTATCGGCTCTCTTTGCGCGACGATTGAATCTTCAAGAACTTTTAAAAATGTTTATGGATTTCTACTGGATCGTGTGAACTGTGGATATGAGAAGAAGAAGAAAAAAAAAAAAAAGTAGCGAAGGCTCAGGCAGTACTACTCATAAGAGACACTAGAGAATACCTCGTATGAGCGCGTTCACACTTTACATTAGAGATGTCTGCATGTCACGTGACCAAAGACTGTATAGAAGAAGATCCTAAAATTCTTAGATAATCTTTATGTGACTGTAAAACCTTAGAGATACTTGCGCAAGTGTCAAACCACAAACTCTATTTGCAACAAGTTTTTTATACATATATATATTTACTGTATATATATATATATATATATTTATATGTATGCAGCATGTTATTAATATGGCACAGCACAGTTCTGATTACAGAGATTACACAGAGCAAATCAAATATTAATGTTGACAGTGCATGAAGCAGTTGACATTAAATAAATTATGAGAAAAGATAAACATACAGTCATTCTTTACAGAGATCACTTCTTACATAATCAGAAAGCAGGATTTTGGCACTTCAGTGAGAAACAAATGACAGGAATATTATGTTCCTCTTACAATAATGTGTGCATAGGTAGCCTTTCCATAAAACTATACATATATTCAACATCTATACAATCATGTCAGTATATTTTTGCTCACAAATCCTTATAAATATTGATAAAGATCACAATATAGGAAGGCAATTTAAGCTGTACAGTCATTTGGGAAGGGTTCAATTGTCTTTTTTATTTAATGTTTGATTTTAAGTGCTCACTGTTATGATTTGTGGCTGCTTTAGAGCCCAGTATTGTGGCACCTACGTACCTCTGCCATTTAACAAGTGCAACAGATACTTTCAAAATAATCATAATCAAAACCAAAGTTTAAGTTACAACACTCATTTATACACAATGTTATTGGGAGTAAAAATATAAAAGCTGTTGTACAAAGAGCTTTTTTGGAAAAAAGGCACAACGGTTTGATCGTGCAGGAAGAAAACGATGAAGGTGTGTTCATCTGTGTGGAATTCCTTCCTTCAAATAGTCACTTATTTGATTATCTGGGTTAACTTAGGTCACATTTAGATTTATACATATTCCAAAACACAAATATAAACACAGACAAGCAACACCAGGTATCGTTGTGTCGATCCAGTTAAACGTCAGGCAGCTTGCGTTGCTCTTCTCAGAGATAAACGATATTCTCCTCGCCTCCCTCCTCCCCATTCTGTCCTTCCAGAGAGAGGTAAGCCTGCGGGGGGAGAAGGGGGGTGAGGGAGGGAGAAGACGAGTAGCCGTCCTCGTAAAGTCTGTCGCCCGTGACCTCTGACCTCCAGGGGCCCAGGGACTGCCTGTCCAACGGTGGGCTGAAGTCTGCTGTGAGGACAGAAACGGAGACAGTCAGACAAATTTACACCAAATATTTGTTTTTAAGTTGGAAAGACGTATTTTTTTTATTCTAACAAGGTTTTTGCAGGTTTCATCCATATAGTGGACCAAGTGAAGTCACCCCCTGGTTTGTGGACTGTCGTTTTGAGGTCAAGATAGCCGTCGCCGAACGAATGCTAACATTAGCTATTGTAGCCAAGTTACACTAACAGGCCGAATGTTGTAATTAAATGCAAGTAAACTTCATGACGGCATCATCTGACCGTCTTGTTAGTGTAACTTCTTGAGCACAGATACAAGTAGAACTGTTTGTCAGGAAAAAAATACAAGAGTAAATCCCTAAAGAAACATTTATTATATCTATGGTAAACCATGCCATCCCCCCGTGGGCTTCCCCAGGCCTCAGAACGCAAACTCCAGGCTTCAAAAAGGCAATGTACAAACCAATGGGAGACTTCACAGTGGCTCCGTACACTGTGAAGTACACTTATATACAGTCTGTGGTTAGTGCACATCGCAGATTTTCCTCATATTGTGCAGGCCTATTGGGTTGACTTTCGCTTTTCACTTTTTGCAGCATTTTTCTGAATAGACATAAACGTCTGACACTTTAAATTATCAGTTTTCCAACTAAATCCCTAAATGACTGAGCAAAAAGCCCAAGCAGAAACATGTAATTCTCAAAATCACAAAAACAGAGAAAATAAAGCAAGTACCCGATTGAACTAGGTCTGATTTCCTGGACTATACAGTGGAAGTGGTATGAGTGAACTCACTGTTGTTGGTCCTCTGTGGCAGAGTGCTGGCCCTGCTGCTGAACGGGTGGATGGAATCATTGAGCGGTCGAGGGGAGCCGCGGTTGTTGCTGTAGTTCTGGTACGTCAGACCATCAGGGAGCTGTTTGCTGTGAGTCTGGCTCAGCAGGGTGTTGAGGCTGTTGTAGAGGCTGGCGCTGAGGCCGAGGTTAGTGGTGTAGCTGGAGCTGTTCAGGGGTCCGTTCTGGTTCTTCTGCGGCGTGGGGAGCACACACTGGTGCTGGTTGTTGTTGGCGGTGGCGGGTTGTTGGAGGTGGTTCTGCTGGAGGGTGGCAAGCAGAGCCGCCTCGTTCTCGTACACTGAACAGTTACCGTCCAGGCTGCCTGAGCGACTGTGACTGGACATCTGGGAGATTGAAACAAATAAATCAATACCAAAACAGATGCTCATAACACAGATTTTTACACACAGGCTTTTGCATAGAGTGTTGGATTTTAGAAGATTTCATTAGTCTTGAATGGTTCAAGTGCTTCATACACTTCTCTTCTCTGATAAAAAAATCACAGACCTCTCACTGGGCTTCATTCACAAACAGTGCACATGTATAAATCTGTGCTTTAAGTGTGCATACAGATGTTTTAAGGACAAATCCGGGATTCATCAAAATCTTACATGAATTTGTTTGTACTAACTCACTAACATACACACAGAACAACAATGGCTGGTGCGCATGAATCTGATGGTAAGAGCCTTTCTATGCAAATATAGTGAATGATGCCTGATATGTTTCTGGCTTTTAAAAAACAAAATACCACTTTCCCAGTCCTAACCTTGTACCCGTCCAGTGGTATAGTTACAGGCAGGCTGCTCTGCCGGTTGTGTCTCCAGCTCTGGAGTAGCCGCTGCTGGGCTTCGATTTTCTCCTTCTCCCTCTCCACACTCCTCTGGCCCTCCCTCAGTCTTTCCAGATTCTGCTGATACTCCAGCAGCTGGGCCTCCAGCTCCTCTCGCTCGCAGCGCAGCCTCTCCGCCTCCAGGAGGCACTGCTGCTCACGCTGCGCCAACACACTCTGCTGTTGAGTCTGAAAAACACATTTGGGAAATGCACATCAGAAAGTTGAGACGCTGCCTATCTCTTTCTATGCTTATGATAGAGCTGCTACACAATCTATGGGTGTATCAGAAAGATGAGTGTTTCACCATAATTAAGTACTTTCGTTTGAAAGGGGATTCAAACGAGGACACGCCTGTGACAACATGCACATGATGCTCACCTGTTCTTTCTCTCTGGCCAGACACTCTTTGTCCCAGCGCTGCTGCTCTTGTTTCAGCTTCACGTGGAGTTTCTGCACCCCATCCACCTCTTCCTTCTTCTTCTCTAAACCCTTCTTTTCGACTTCCTCTTTCTTCTTATCAGTGCTCCTCTGTTTGTCCTGTTCCTGGATGACAGTGAGCCAAAAACAAAAAAAATTAAGCCAAAAACAGAAACTGGGCTATCTTGTAGTCTGGATTTCAATAAGAGCGTTAGGGTTACAGAAGTGAAGTCAAATATTTTCAAAGCAGTGATACACTGTCATGGGGATTGTATTTTTTTCCTTAATATCATTGATCTCATACCATATTGTTTTGGAGTAAAGCGAGGGTCCGGAGCTGAGGCAGCTCTCCCTCCTGAAGGAGAAGTTTCTGAACCTCGTAGCAGCTGTCCTGCAGGTTCACCGTTGCCTATAAACGACAGGATGACAGAGCTTATAACACTCAGATTACTATCTACAAGGTTTAACTTAAATATTCACTCATGCAGTCAACCGTAGATACTAATTTGTGGGTTTTTTCTGGCTCACCTGCAGACTATACAGAAGCTGAGTCAGACTCTGGACACTCTCTGCCACCTACAAAACACTGTGTTATTACAGAAGAACACTTTATACATATCCATCACTAAACATCGCTCATAGTGAACTTCAGCTACTGAACCTTTAACAGTGTCCCTTTGGTCTCTCCTCTTTTGAGCTCAGCAGCAGAGCTCCACAACACACCATCCAGCCCTGTCATCTCACTGTCTGATCCCAAAGAGGTGGAGCTCATACTGAGCGTGCTCAGATAATCTGCTGCAGAGGCCAGGAAAAATAGAAAGAAAGGGTCATGGTGACGGATGTGACGGCCATGTGCGCAGCAAAGCACAAACATTACAAAAGTGCCTTCAGTGTATCTCTGACATGACTCACGTTCAGAGGGAGACTCGTGGATGCTGCTGCCGTGGCTGTTGTAGCTATAGCACTCCGGACGTCGCACAGGAGAGCATTGGCTTTGAACTGAAACACCATCACGAGCCTGCAGAATGCTGATCAGGTTCTCTGCTGCAGAAGAAGCAAATGTGACAAAACATTTGAAGAGACAATAAGCACAACATAAAACTACAGTAGAGCTGTGTTTGAAATGGCATAATATCTACTACTGGCACACAGATTCTGACCAACACTAGTAAGTAGCATGAGACAAAGATACCCAGATGTACACTACACTGGCCAAATCCCATGGTACGCCACTTGAGCTATTTGTGTGATGTACTGCATGCCACAACACATTACTGTCATCTTCTTTTTTTGTCTAATGGTGGGTAGCATCAAGCGTTTATGGTGCATTACTGCCACCCTCTATCCAGGAGATTGTTCCCTATTGTAAACATTAAACGAGGACATACAGCTCTGGAAATTTAGGTAAAAACAGCACCTAAAATGATATGTGCGCTGCAGTGAGCTAATACTTGAAATGAGCTAATAAATGAGCTAACACTACGTAGCAACCAACACCAGCAACTGATATGAATAATCTCATCGCACACTGCACCACATACTGCTATAGAGAGTTACACATTTTTGTAGTTTCCTACTAAAGTGTCTGCAGGTTGTCTTGCTTATTTTGATATTCACAAGGTAAAGTCTTCTTATTCTTGTGAATTAAATTCTCTAGCTGACTGCAGCGTCTTGCAGTCCACGTCATTCAGCAGCTCTCTGACCTTCTTTGAGTGCAGCTGTGAGCAGTGAGGAGGCCTGTCGTGGCATCTCGGTGTCACTGTCTGCTTGCACCAGCAGATGGCGATGCGGTACAGGTTCTGGTGAGCCGAGGGTTAGATCGGTGAGCTCAGCATAGAGCTGTAACTTCTCCTCCAGGCTGTTGCAGATGAGCTGGTCTTGACCCAACAACGTCTCTGCAGCAAAAATGAAAACTAACATTAGAACTGTTTATGGTTTATGGTTCTATCACTGACTTTAGGCATTTTAAAATAACACAATGAAGTCCTTTTAGAGGAGGACTGAAAACCAAAGACCTACACTTTTAAAGATTATAATGATCTGTCTGTTTTTCCATTTTGGCTATTGGCTTTGTAAATGGTTCTCATCATCTCATCATTATGAGTGCAACATACTACTACTACTTACTGCAGCACAATCAGGATGTGAACAAGAGTGGAGCCAGGTCACACTGTGGAACACTGACCTTTAAAAGTGTTGGTCTTTCCTTTAGAGAAGACTGGAGAATGTATATTTATTGTATGTTTTCTTACCTTGGAACTTGGTGATCTTCTGAATTCTGGCTTCTGCTGCTCGCCTCGCCTCTTCAGATTCAGCACTCCGCTCTTCCTCCTCCTCTTCCTCAGGACAACTGCACATAGACCAGCAGACCATTAAGTACCACACAGAGTCACTCACATTAAGCAGGCATAGACATGTGCAGAGCAGAAGCACAAGCGCACAGGCACAAACAAAGGAAACAAACCTTTCTACAGCTTGTCGTATGTGCCTCATCCACGCATTTCTCTCCTCTCTGCTGGTTGTGTGAACTTCATACATCTCTGGTCCAACTGAAGAGGCAGAGATAAGGAACATCCCTCGCTCCTCATTGGCTACTTCTCTAACAATGAGCTTCTGCAGAGGTATGACCGGAGGTTTCTGGTCCTGAAAGAGCAGATAAAATCTTCAAATAAGTTTGACAGAAAGGGATGGACTCTGACTTCAAAGTGCTCTTCAGGTTGAGTCTTACCACAGCAGCAAATACGAAGCGCTGGTCTTTCTCTTGCAGGAAAACCAGAACGTCTGTGAGGAGGAGAACTAATGTATCTGAAATGAAAAGAAGAGAAATACATGTAGATAGTTGTGTCTTAAAGATAGTGTCACAGATGCACAGATACAAAAACAATAAATAAATGAATGAATGAATGAATAATCAGACCTTTTAGGCGTCCTGTGGCAGTCTTCCAGTAGAGCAGGCCTTTGTGTTGCAGAGCTCTGTGTTTGCTGTGCAGATCCTGCTTGCGGAACACCTTGCCGTTTTTCAGCTTGGCAAAGCTCTTGTTTTCCAGCCGGGTCAGCACTTCCTGTAGCTCCTGACACCTCTCATATTTACTTACAGTCAGGTCCACTGTTGTAATGATGTCACGGATCTGAGCCAGAGCACTCGACAAGTCACAGTGTTCCTGGCTTCTCTCTGTGGAACAAAGGTCACAACTAGACTTCACTACATATAAAAATAAACTGTTCATCAGTGTAGGTACATAACGGTTTGGTAAAGGTCACTTCTCACATTACTCACTCTGCTTACATAGTTATTTTACACAAAGGTTTCCCTGTGCCATTAACTGCTCACTGGTACAAGTCAAAGCAAATACCATATTTAAGTAGCTACATAAAAACTACAATTACCACATTATGGTTGTATGGCTCTGTCAGTCAGTCCAGACTCACAGTATACTGAGTCTGATGTATTAAGTGTATTTTTTGGTGATATATATTGACATGTTTGATTCCAGTGAATGTGAGAAACACACAACATACAAACTGTTTTCTTACGGAGGTGCAAAAAGTGATTTGCGAGGTCACAATGACCTTGACCTTTGACCTGTGACCACCAAATTCTAATCAGTTTGTACTTGAGTCCAGATGAACATTTATAACAAATTTGAAGAAACTCTGTCAAGCAGTTCCTGAGATATCGTGTTCACGAGAATGGGACGGACAAACAAAAAAGTCACCAAGAAAGGTCTCATACATTAAATTATTATTATATAAATACATATAATTATAATCAAGCATTCAACAAAGAAGAAGGAAAAACTGATTAAAACCAGAAAACACTGTGAAAAAAAAACCACAGTCGAGTACTGACACTTTAATTGTTGTTAATATGGTAGATAATTGTGTTATAGTACTTCATGTTGCAGCTTCACTGTATTTATTCAACATTGCAGCAGATTAACTTAATTATTCACCAGTCTTGCTACAGGATGTATACTATACATACTATACTATACATACATATACTGCATATGTTGTTTGTTTGTTTGGGACACAGTAAAGGTGACATACCCTGTGTGTATCGTAATATCCTCTCCAGCAGCACTGGGTACTTGGTGATGCGCTGAGTCACCAGTAAGATAAACTCTGGCACTTCTCTCCGTCTCACCAGTGTGTTGTTGCTCTGTTGCTGTAAGTGTAGGACGGAATAACACAATGTTAACACCCAAATGCTCAGAAAACATTTTAAGAAATGACAAACTGTGGTTGGGGAAAGTGAAAGGGCAGCACTTGCCCCACCCTCATTCCCACCACTGAGATGCCAATGAGCCCAGGGTCTGTACAGCTTAAGGCAGGTTAGCGATAAGACGGTTACATTAAGACTTTTTTAATGCCACTTGGCATAAGACCAAAATTAAAAACGAAAAAAAGGCATCAAATACTTAGGGGGTTAGAAACAACTTTGCCCAAATGTTTACTGTAATATAAAATGTGATTATTTTGGACCAGTGAAGAAGTTACATGATCTACTTCAAATCATGAAGAAATGAAACACTTTCTGGAGTAGAACACATGGACAACAGTAAGATAATGCAACATAAAAATGATGAATCTTCAATAAAAAGATGCGTCACTCATAGCAACTCCATTATCAAGGCATATGACTGGCAGTTCATGAGCCAGAAGGAGCAACTGGGGTCTCTAACAACACAGTTAATACTAAGTTAGTTGGCTGAGCTAAAACTTCCAGCGCTACAGCTATTAGCACAAAGCTAAAGCATTATTGTTAGGTTAAAAGTTCAATATGTAAGATTTACATGTGCTTACGTGACGTTTACATTGGAGTCTGTTTTGTGCTGGGTCATTCGTTGACGTTCGCTAACTCTATTTCTAAGCTAAGGGTAGCTAGTGTTGTACACTGCTGCCACTGTAGAGGAGCAGGAGAGAAGCACTGAAGAACTCAGGAACGAGTATAAGGATTTTCATGGAAAAACTGACCTTTAACAGTAACACAGCATGCTTGTAAAACTGTAAATCCTACTTCCCATGCCTTAACATTTTTAAGAAAGAAAGACTGATTTGAGACTTTAATACCAATTTAGGCCTTATTTTTAGATGAATGAATTCAATACCTTTTAAGGCTTTTTAAATGATCTTTTTAAATGAACGATGGAGCCATTAGAACACACTGTGCTTGTACTGGGCAGTTTTGTTCTACATGTAACTGTGTTAGAGTGAATGGGCAGTTCCTGAAAAAGTTTCAACACTGAGCTTACTTTGACAAAGTTTTGGAGTTTCTTGTTCTGTTGTTGCAGCTCTTTGAAGACATTGACAGCCTCTGTGTGGTGACTGCAGAAGTCTCCGTACACCTGCTTCATCTTGTCAGCATTTTCATCTGAGAACTGAGAAAGACATCGTCAGATACTGACTCTGGATGTACTTCTGTGTGTATTTGTGCGTGCATCTTTTACCGACCTGCTGGAGCAGTATGTCCCCGATCTGATGGATGAGATAATTTCGAGGGTCCTCGGGTTGGGTTGTGGCTTGTCTGCGTTCTTGCAGCGCGCCGAACAGATTCCTGTGGAAGAGAAGCAGGGGGTCCAGGCAGGGGAAGATCCGGGCCACACAGTCCAGGTCCAGCTGCAGCTCCTCCAGCATGCCTCTCCTGAACACCTCCGACATGACGGTCAGCGTCTGGATGTGATGCAGCTCCGTCTGCATCAGTTCTATGTTGGGGCGGTAAAAGTGGATTATGTACACTGAAATATCGAGTGTCTCATGTTTAGTCTGGTAAAGGATCTGCAGAGGCTGAAATCGTGTCATTAACTGAAAAACTCTAAACTTCAAAGAGCAATGAGCCTTTTCTGGCTTCTCAGTGGAACAATGAAATGAAAATAACAAAATTTTATGGACTCCGACCTTGGCAAAAGATGATTGTCTCACCATAAATAACATCCTGCCGCTTGACGGTGTATCTGTCGTGCTTCCTGCAGAACTCAGGACTGACTGCCAGACTCCAGGACTCGGCCTCAAGTCCCAGCAGGTCGGCTGACAGGTCACTCATTAGAGGAGCCTCAATAGCATCTGCAGCAGAGTTATTAGAGTTAACGAAAGACTAAACCAAGACTAAATAAAACTACAATGAACAAAGCAACATGAAGTAATATGAAGTACAACAGCAGGTAAAATCAGCTTTGTTTTGCCTTTGATTTGTCTCAGATGTTGGGTTTTTTAAATTTTGTGTGGATCTTGAAGCTCATTCAGTCTAAGAATACGTGTAACATATGTTTTCTTAAGAAGGTTTTAAAAAATAAACTTATTACCTTGTTCCAAAAGGTTCACATCTTCACTTAAAAACGTTTTGGTGTGTTGTAAATGTTTTTCTGCAATTTCATCAGTTCCTTGGTTATTTAAAGTTTGGCCATTCAACTCCAGGTGCTAATACAGAGCTCTGCTGTGGGTCGAGCCGTGTTAATGGTTCATGGTGGACAAGAATAAAATGGCTTTGCACAATATGAGACTTTTAATAAACAATAGTTTTGTGAATCATATTTGATGTCACGCAATCTTTCATCTGACCTTTTTCATCTCCTAAAATCAAGGTTTTCCCTCATAATAAGGTCAAAAAGCCAACAAAAAATAGTCAATATCTCAAAATAAAAATAAAACTACTAATGCAGTCGTAAAACTAATTAAAACTAAACTGAAATAAAAAGCAAACTGAAACATTAAATAAAAATGAAAATGAATGAAAAATTCAAAGCTATACTAACTCTAGTCTGCAGAAATATATATAAATAAGCTCTTTCTTCTAAAAATCAGTTTGTGTGAATTGTCCTGTTGTTCTCACCTCGTGTGATGATTGGTGGGTCAGTGGATGGAGGAGCCGCTGTGATCAACGTTCCTTCGTCGGCCAATGAACTACTCTGTAAAGATGGTGGAGTGCGCTCGCCGTCCACTGCTGCTGTATCACTCAGCCGTCTGCACACAAATAAAGAAGAACAAAAACCTTTGTAATGGTATTCAGTGTTTGCTTTGAAATTCAGAGATACACTAGTTTAAAAAATCCATACATGCAATGACTTTTGACGAGTTACCAGCTCTGTGAATGCAGTCGATGTAAATGCATAATAACCAAGACATAAATATGAACATAAAATGTAAATGCGGGTTAAATGTTGTAGTATCGGGCAGTGTAGAGGGAAAACCATCATACCTGGTATCTACAGAGACAGACAGGCTTTTGGAGAGAGGGGCGACTGTGTCTCTCTTCTCTCTTGTTGGAAGTGAAGAGGAGGAAGAAGAGAACAGGGAGACTGGAGAGCTGTCTTTTACAGAGTCTGGAGGAGAGAAAAACACAATACATAATTTTGCCATCAGGATGTCATTATTATTGATTAGCCTAGTAATCAAACATTGTCACATAACATAGAATCTACTGAAAAGAAATGCTGTGTTTTGTAAGTCCAATACTACAACTCTGCGTAGATTTGGAGTCACTGGGCCACGTGACATGGAAGCTACTGAAGAAAAAATTTTATTCAGAAAAATATGATTTCACTTTTCCATAGCGGCATCATATCATATATTTTTATATTTTGTTTTTTGGAGTTGGACAGAGAGGAGAGAGCTGCAGAAGGAAGGTGTGTATTTTCAAATTAGGGCGTTTTTTTCCCCCTGATTTCAGCTCCTGCAGCTTTAACTAATATAAGCTGGATAACTGTAATTGGGCAGAACTAAATGTGGTAGAAGGCTGAGCTAGCCTCTTGAATTTGAATAGGAAGACAATTAAATTAAAAAAGGGGCTTCATGATAGAAACCCCTACCAACAACTGATGTTTAGTTTATTCTAGGAGTAGTCAAGCATTTTCTGAACCGGCAGAAAGAGGGATCGGTAAAATCAGAAGCTTTTCCATTCTGAAAAAAAAAACCTTTGGCTGCCTGTTTACTGTTCAGATGTTGTGTTTCTATCTGCGTAATCAATGATTCTAACAATGACAGAATCCTAAAGCTCCGAGGCCATCTGTGTTTGTCTTCTTCATTGTTGGAATACACATGCTGAAGCTGATAGCGTGCAACTTTTGACTCCTTCATGAAGACACAGAAATTCTCATTAACAGATAAAAACACTGGCCCACCGTACTCATGTACAGACACACGTAAACACAATCCAGGCCTGATCCCCTGCTAAGGTGGATTAAAATTTAACTTTTCTCACCAGGAAGGAACAACAAGTTGAGCAGAGAGCGGGGGATGAGTAGCAATGGCTTACTTAACCCGATTACAGGAGAAACAAGGGAGGACAGGTGAAACTAAATGAATCAGAGACCGAGGGAGGGACGACACTGAGGGAGTGGGTGGGGGTGGGGGGAAGTGTGGTGCTGTAATTTCTGACTCACTCAGTGGGAGAGACAAGGTCTTGCTTTTCATCAGCAGTGCATTCCTCTCCTGCGGCTTCTGAGGAAACACATAATCATATAAACATTGAGAGTTGTAAATCAAAACGTTTGTGCTTTTGGTATGAAAAATAACAAGAGTAACTTTACGACAAAACCAAAGACAGTCCCTCCTTCAGAGAAAAAATTTGAAAAATAGAATAAATGACAAAACATGTGTGTAATGTTAAAACACATTCCACGCATTCTTTTGTCACCAAGTGTTTAAATTCACTTTCCCATTAGAGCCACTGCAGTCTGCTTCTGCTTCTTTACAGTTAGTGATTCATTTTGTTTTTGCGGCATTATGCCTTCATTTGGCAGCAGAGCAGACAGAGGCGGGAAACACGGGAAACAGAAAGACATAATTACAGACAGGAAAAAGCTGGATTTGAAGCTGGGATGTTGCAGCCGCACAGCGCGTGTCTCAAACCACAGGGATATACCAGTAAATGATTTCTTACATTTAGCCAAGTGCACTGTGTCAAAGCCTGGATTCAATGCCTTATGTGGAGTGATAAGAAAAGCTGTAGTGCAATCACAACAAGAGAGTAACAATATGTTAGTTGATCCCCTTATTCATTGTACAGTGGAAAAACTGCAATGCATTCTTCACACGTCTGACTTTTTTTAAAATTCTCATTATGTACAAAACAAATGACATGCTCTCCCTACATTAGGGTTACATTGATGAGCAAGAAAAAATTAGTAAGAAAATATATGTTTTACTTAAAATATCTGCTGCACTGCTGGCTACTAAGGAAGAATTTGTAGGTAACACATTATTTGGATAGTATTCAATATGTAATTCAAAACAAATTGTAAAACTGCAATTGTTTTCAAATTCAATACAATTTTGAATAATAAAAACAAAAAATATGGATAATTTTTCACATAATGTATGCATGAAAAGTGTGAAAAAAGTCAATGATGCTCAACAGATTATCTATAGCAGAGTTTTGTCTGGGGACCCATTATTTTAGAATGACAAACCATCGTGACCCAGTTCACAACAGACCTTATCTATGAATCATGACAAGAGGCAATTTGTGCATAAGTGAACATATGTGAACCATTTTTACTCCCTTAAATAGGTAACCCAGCCATTTCAAAGAGAGAAATATAAGCATGTAGGCAGAGTTAAAAGGTTCTCTCACTCTATTTTTTTCTGTCTCATCAGTAAAGCATACATAATGTACACATTACCTTTCATACTAGATGTTAGAAGTTCATTTATCAGAACAACACGGACATTCAGAACTACCAAAAACATGCTTCTTGTTGAAAGGTTTTTGAAATGCAAATTCATTTGATGAATGAATGGAAGAATGGATGAGCGAACGTCTATTCATGTGCAGACGATTTATCTACAGACAAAGAGAAACAGCTCAATTGTTCAATCTCAACTAATATGCTGTTGAAATGTTACAAATACTCTGAAAAAGGCTCTGTAGGTGGAGTAGCCAAATAAAGCGATAGTGCTAGTAAAATGACTTAAATAATGGGTAGGATGGGACATGAAAAACGGTTCCAAATTGTCCAATCAATCAGAATTGTATGCCTTGTATGCCTGTTGCAAAACAATGACGTCAAAATAATTTTTCCATGCTGCTGGAAACTGTCAACATCAAAGAGTCGTGATGGAGAAGAAGAAATGGTCCAAAGCCTTGCTTGATCTTCTCATCTTTCCACACAGCTTGGGCTTAAGTTCCAGGAATGAAACATACTTGATACTGCACGAGTGTCACTGCTTCCTAACCGAGCAACATGACTGTTACAGAGGCTAAATATCCTATGTTATAATAACATTAGAGCCATGCAGGCAGAATTAACCAGGAATCAATAATAGAATCGGACTGACAAGCAGAATCAATAATGGCATTGGCAATAAAATCTCATCACTTCCCATCCCTATAAGTAGGGCATTCAACGGTGTGGTTCGTGTTTTGTCAGGAGGAAGAGGAGGCAGACTAACCACAATGTTCAGTGATTTAGGGGTTGATGTAGACAGAAAATAACTGAATTAATATTATCATTATGATGGGGCAAGTGTATATAACAGAGAACAATTAAACACAGAACGTTTCAAAATGCTTTTGAAGCATCAATGGGCTCTTCAAAAGGATGTTAATAGGAATAAAAATGAGAAAAGAAGTTTTGAGATGAGTGGGATACGTTGAATTAAAGTGAAGGCTGGAGTTAGAACTGATATTGAAGCTGATGAGGTCAAATAAAAGGATGTAAACATTTTATTTATTTATCTAACTGTCTTTTCATTTTTCCTCTTTGTTTGTATAAATGGAAAAATAACTATGCATGGGAGTGTGTGGATATGGATTAGCCCTGTCACAGTCACTACATAATTACCCAACTGTGATTCACTGCTGACCATGAGAATAGTTTCCATTCACCTATATTCTAAAAGCAGCTGAATGAAACAACAGAAAGGTCATATTCCCATTCATTTTTCCACAGTTTTCCACAGTTTGAGGTTTCTTCTTCTGCTATGGTTTAATGGCAGCTGGGTGGAGAATTAGCATCACATCAGATATTTGACCGGCCACTTTTCTATGAGCATCTATTTATGTGTATAGTATATGTAGTGTAGTATATGTGTAGATACAAATATGGATGTGTTTGTTTGGGTTTGATTACTACCTACATTTTGTCCTATACTGTATTTGCACTTTTTGATGCAACCTTAACACCTAAAGGCAAAGTATGTAACATTTCTGGCTAGTGTTTGTAGTGGTGGTCGAGCAAGCAATAGACTGAATGGGGAGAGTGAGCGGCATAGCAAGAAAAAAAATAGTGAAACAGAAAAACAAAACAGTGTTTCCTGATTTTGTCACAGTGGTTATATTCTAAAAGCGCAAATAAACACACCCACACCTTCGCAAAACTCTACAGGAATGTTCAAGAGGCAACACAGATGCGAAGCAGAAGCTTCTTCATTTCTGCTGCATGTCCAACACGTCTGTTAGAGGCGAGACTCTTAAAAGGTCTGAGTATACGTCTGCACTTTGCTCGGAGTTTTGTCTCTCAGACAGAACAGTAAGAGAGAAAAGCATGCTGCCACCCACGCACACTGCGTGATGCTGTTATTGGCTGGAGATACAAACTGACTGCCCAAAGGTCGACGTCCAGAAACATCCCAAACACAACAAAATCAGAGGAAAATAGAAAATACAGGCAGAGGACAGGGTCTCTGTAGGTAAATACACCACCACACTCTGACAGAGGGGCAGAAGTGATGATTGAGAAGGATTATTATTGTATGAGTCTATATAGCGTTTTTTATGGAAAATGTTACTAAGTTACAAGCAGGGAACTTTTGTTGTTGTTCTTCTTTCTCTTTTCTAATATAAGCTCCAAATATATATTTATGAAGTGACAGTAAGAAAAACACAGCAAAGAAATTATTATTTATTCATTTGTAAAACATATTGAGTGGATTCTATCTAAAAACAACCGTTTGTACTTGCTTTTGTTTCTCTTTTTGTTTGAGGGCAAATGAGTCATGTGAGGCATGCTGTTACCTTTCCGCAGGCTGCGACAGACTCACGACAGCTCTTATGGACATTCAGGAAACAGTCTGCAGACAAATGTTGATGAAACCCCAGTTAATTTCATCTGTTAACTGATAATAAACAACATTACCACATCTCTGGATTCGGTGGCCAGATGGCTGTCACACTGCCCCTGCTCCTCACGATACATGTTAACTTTGTGGACAGAAGAGAACTGACTTCATGTCTTTGGCTAAAACAAAACATCAAGGTTGCACGTGCAAAGAGATTTACAAAAACCCTAAACACTTCAACCACCACGGGACATAAAACAACAACAGCACTAACAGTGTAAGACTTACTGGAGCACTGCAACAGCTCCTTCCCAGAAATGGACTTATCACAGGCCACACAGAGAGCAGGACCAGATGGAGACACGGGAGCAAAGTGGTGTCCGTTAGCAGCTCCGGACTTCTCCTTTCCCTCCTTCACCTCTTTCCCCTTCACCTGAAAGGCAAGCAAGCAAGATTTTAAAAGGTCCAATATGGAAGATTCATGTGTGTTTGTGTGTTTACATGAAGTTTGTGTTGGAGTCTGTTTTGTGTTGGGAGTTGCTCATTTGTTGACATTAGTTAACTCCATTCCTAAGCTAACAACTGTCTTCGTTGCCTACATCCATGATAACAGCCTGTACACTGATTTATATGTAACCAACGACTCTCGTTATGTCTATAAATAACCATTATAATATTTGTCAGAGAGGCTTCAGTTTGAATTACTAAATTGGCCCAGGCTAGGCTTGGGCAATATGACACTATAGGCCGAGTGACCATAGAAATTATTCTGTTTGTATCAAAGTTCCAAATAACAGAAGAAAATAATCAAATGTGAGGAAGTACAGTATGGTTAAACCATTTCATAGTTGAATTTACAAAACAATATCCCTATTATGATATTATGACATGTACCGTGCTAGAAGACTTTGTCCATATATTCTGGGTTCATGACCCTGTTGGTAATGCGTACCAACACACAGCTTTTTGCTAACAGTCAGAATTGATGAGGAGGCACCTTCACACAACACAAAGTATAGGGAAAGGGGTGAATTTTTTTCCCCCATGAGACGGTGGGGTTTAAATGTGCTCTGTCGCTTTAGTAGACAAATGTGTATATATATATATATATATATATATATATATGCATTGTATACAAACTTATTTATAGATAGAAAAAAGCATGGTTGGTTGTGTTAATGAAGGCATACAAATACACAAAAAACGTTCTGTTTCCTCAAGCGGAGTTTGACACACCACCAGTTGTTTGTTGACATTAGCTGACTTACTTTCTAAGCTTAGTAGTTAGTCTTGCAGACTGTTGTCACTGTAGAGGAGCTGAAGAGAGGCATCGAAGAACTTGGGTGTGAGCATAAGGATTTTCAGAGTAAAACCAACCAACCAAGACAGCCGTTAGTAGCTGCTTAGAAATGGATTTAACTGATATTAATAAATGACCAGCTCCCCGCATAAAACAGACTCCAACACAAACGTTACGTGAGCACACAAAGATGCGTCAACATTACATACTGAACATTTTAATTTGACTCATTAAGATGCTATTTACTGCAGTTAGTTAATGCCACTCTGTCATGTAAACCACCAAAGAAGAAACAGCATGATTCTCAATGGAAGGCAAAGTGAGGCATGTGGTGCTCATCTTTTTGCTGTTACACACCTGTTAAAGTCAGTTAGTTCAGATAAAGGGGCCTGTGAGAGAGCTTTTCTGTTTACTTTGTTAAGGCCCATGGAGACGGTTTATCCTTCGGGGGGCATTTGGGGGAATCCTTTGTGAGTGTGTGACAGAGCGATGTTTATTTTCTTATCAAACTTTACGAGGAAGTCTGAAAGTGCATGTTTGTTTTCTTGTCCATTCATGTGCATCATATGCCTGCACATATGTGAAAACATGTCCTCAAACACATGCGCACGTGTTTAGAAGATGGAGGAGGATCCTATGGAATGTGTTTTGGTTCCTCAAACAGTGTTGGGGGTCTATGCATTATGTAAGAGAATATTTTCAGTGTCCTGTTGCTAAGACCTGAAGAGAGGGAATTTTCTCCCTTGCCAAATAAAGGCACCATGCGTGGACAACGGCTCCCTGGTGCAGGAATTCTGCCTGAGTGGTGGTAAATCTTTTATTGCACTGCTATTGAAAGCCTTTCAGCCTCTACTTTAAAAAATGTCAGTAATATTATACAATAGTCAAAGTAAACTCTTGGCCTGCAGGAGTCATATTTCACTGCATCTAGGCATATGTTCACATTGCAAGCGTTAGTGCTAAATTCAGACTTAATGCTCAGATCTGAGTTTTTTGTTTGGCTGTTCACTTTTTCTTTTTTTTCTTTTAATTTAACCAATACCAGATTCCATTTTGAACTGGTCAAGGTCACAAACAGACCTGCAAGCGCAAAAGAATAATTACAAAGATGTCACATGAAGCATGTTATCATGTGACAGAAGTAAACATATAGGCCACTGAAGTCCAGGGAATGTGTTGATAACGAGGACAAGGATGAGGAGAAACAAACCCAAATGTTTAATTTTTTATTATATTCAAGGTAGTTGATGTTCCATGCTTCAATGAAATGATCAGCCCACTCTACACTGCGGTGATTTGTCATTTCACTACGTGGCTGTAACTGGTTGTTTCGCTGTTGTGCAACTGATGCCGCTCTGGGCAGTGGAAAAGCAGTGCACCAGCTAGATGGCCATATAACGTTAACATATGGGTCACATGTGGACTAGGTTGCTTGTTTAATATTTTGTTAAACTGCTTTGATGATGACAGGTAGCCTAAATAACTTTTGAAAACATCTGAATTGTGATTTTACAGCCCTGACTGGAAGCATGTTTCTGTACCCACTTTAAAGGAATGTTTTGTAGAAATTCAGTCTCAGAACTCGAAGTGACACCATCACAATGCTGCTTTGTCCAACCAACAGCTCAGACCTCTAAATGATCAATTTACTGAATGGAAAATTTTTCTATTTGGATGAACAGTAGTCCTGGGCAATACACTGGCTTAACTAGTACACCGGTTTTATTTTCCTGTAATGTATGAATTTTTCATATAACGCCATACTATAGCATAGCTGTAATGCTTCAACAGGCATCATATGATATAATATTGTTCACTGCTAGAAGTGCTACGAGGTTCTGTGCAGACTGTATTAGGAGGGGACCCCTGTTAGCTGTATGTATCCCTCTTTCTGCCAGCTGTAGCTGTACTCACATACAGCTGACAACCAATCACAGCAGAGTGGCATATAAGTGAATTCCAATATCAGACCTGCATCTGATTTAGTTCCACATATAAAAGTGTCTCAAATCAGAATTGAAAAGTGTGCTGTTCACACTGTTATGAAGACAGCAGAATTGAGTCACATATGAGCAAAAAAAAACCCAACAAAAAACAAACAATCAGATTTGGACCAGTTTTGCTTGTGGTCTGAACCATTGTTCACTGTTCATGGTTCCACTGTGTGTTGCCTCACCTTGGTCTTGTTGCGTGTGCTGGACATCCTACTCTTGAGGAAGCTGAAGGTCCGGCTGACTTTGTACTTCTCTGATTCGACTTTAGACGGGATTATGTATTTATCCCACTCCTCATCCTCGATTCTGTTTCAGTGTGAACATTTAAGTCAGTAGTCACCACAATTCATCACAATATGTCGTACGGAGGCAGCATTCAAACACAACATGCACCTCCTTTACTATTGCAATCATTGTTTTTTAATATACTAAGAACAGTTAAATTATCAGAGACTTTGGTGTCATGCTGAAATGAAAGAATGTCCAGACAATCTTCAGGACCCCTGGTCTACAGGAGTATTACTCTCAACAACATGCTTGGCATGCCTAGAAGTCACTATGGACTCTAGTGGATGCTATTTATAGTGTGACCTTGGCAAGATGCAATTAATATTATGTCAACTATTTACAGCTACTCTCTAGGTAACAGGCCACATGACAGAGAGAAGAAGAGAAACATGCAATATTACATCAAAGAGTGACCTAAATATAAAAAGTGTTAATATAATCTACCTCTAAATGTTCTTGGATGACGCAACAAATAATCTGTGTGGTTAATGGATGAGTCTGGGAATGGTTTTACGGTGGGGTTAGAACGGGTTAAGCCACACATGCATGGCTGTGAGGCTGTTTTGCGTGAAAACATACTCTTTGAGGAACTCTGTGAGGGTAAGGTGTTGGAGTGATGCGCTGCTCTCCTCCTCTGCTGACTGGGCCCGCTTACGGAAACCCAAAACCCTGCGTGGATATAACATACCTCAGACCAGGTTGTTGTTTATTGTCAAGAGACTCAAGAATATTTGTGCTGTTAAGTCTATGTAGAGTCTAGCGATCCTCAGCATCGGTTACATGATGACTGCACATGGTACATGGTTCTACACATGGAGAGTCACGCGAGAACAACATACACTTTGAGTAAATCGTGTAAAAAAAAAATATTTAAAAAAAATACTAGAAAATACTAAAATAGGGCTGGACGATAAAATGAGCTCCATACAGGATCGTGATAAACTTTATGTAGATAAGGATGATAAGCTTTGGACATCTTTATTCGATATGGATAGATTTAACAGCCTAAGTAAACACAACAACAGCCAATCAGTCTTCAGTTTTGTTTTTTTTTTCTTTACATAAAAAAAATGGGTATATGTTTGTAGCAAAGTAGATGATGGAGTAAAAAACTATGCTGATGTCTTGATGCTTGGTGTCATTTACAGGCGCATTGCTTCTGACAACAATGACTAAATGAATAAATCTGACATATTCACGTATAGCCTAGACATTGAAACTATAGTGAAAGGCGCCAGTCATATAAAGTGTTGCTGGCCAATATGACTTTTTACAGATCTTTTTACTTCTGCTTTTAGTTGGAACAGCTTTCCTCACATGTGAAAAATATCTCTAAATAACAGCAGCGAGGCTTGAGCTGAGCCTCGCATGAGCCTCTCACACAGGTTGTATAGCTGCTCTAAACTAAGGCTCCACAGTGCAGCGGAGGATGAAAATGCAGCCTATGTTAATATTCTAAAAAATGACTAATGAATTCCCTTTCACCATCAGGATACTCTTCAAACTGGTTGCATTATCAAATTATATATTGTGATGAATATCAATATTGATCTTAATAGAAAAAAATATCGCCCAGCCCTACACTAAAAGTACTGACATTATCTACATTTTGTTAACACTGGATGATTATCGAGGGACTGAAATGTTCTGTGAGGCAAGTGTTGCACATAATCTAGTATTATGATGATGTAATAATATAATGTAGTTATCTAATATGATAATCCTATTGTCTAATGTGTATCCTCTATTAGCAATTGATGGTTATTAGTTATTATGGTTATTAATTTAAGAGGCAGCAAGATGAAATAAATGATAGAATGAATATTAATTGTGGGATGTATGAAATTAAAACAAAATGAGCTAAAATGGTAGGACTGACATGATAAAGCTGTTGTTAATTCTTTACAGCTGTCAAAATCTATACCACACAAACTGTTAAGTCAGTATCAGTGTTGTGGTCTGAAAATGAACTCAGTGTTTCTGAAGCCTGAGGTCGATGAAAGCCTTCAGTTTGCTGTTTACTCAGGGTTATTTTGAGGTTGCAATCAGAGCGTATTCTGGCCCCGGCCTTGCAACAGGAAGTATGTCACATCCTGCCCACTCAGACCCCGACCACAGGTTTAACACTGAAGATACACACACACACACACGTTTCTAAAGGCTGGTCTACAGCGATACCTAAAAAGGGAGGAAGTCTAATATCTGAGTGAGAGCCGACTGCCGCTGCTTTTACCTTTTCTCTCTGGGAGTCTCAGTCACACTGAATGCTCTCTGCTCTGAAAAGTAGAGCAAAAAGGAAAAGCAAATGAGTGTGCCAAACAGAAAGATGTAATTAAAGTGGACGACATCATTAATATTCTTGGTAAATCAATCATATTTTTTGGTTAAAAACCCATCATTCCCAATTGGTATTGAGTCAGAAGTAAAAACAAAAATCCATGATAAAAAAAAAAAAACAGTACAGAGAAAGAACAAACACAGAAAAAGAGGTCTGCCTTGAAAAACCAGATGACAGCGAAGATGGAAAATTAAAACCAAGAGGGAAACAAAACATGTGCCCAAATGGAAGCAAAACAAAGCCCCCGGAGTAGAAACAACTGCTTCCATCAAAAAAGTCTTTTTATAGATAGAGTTTTTCCAAAGCCGCTGGATATTTAAAAAATCTGTCGTTAGACCTCAATTTGTCAATAATTAGAAGCATTTTGGATGAATAATGCATTTTAGACAATAAGTCCTTGGCATTAAGCTTTGGAGAAAGTCTGCTTTTGATCAGCCGGACATTCAAAATAATAATTAATGTGTTCTTTACTAAGACAGCGGTTTGTACATCCCAAATTACAAATGTCACACTCACCACAAAGTCTAAATACAACCACAGAAACAAAGCCGCACCATGTGAGTTACCATGAGAAACGTTTGTTTTACAAGATCAAAATATCAAGAACAAGATCAAAAAATATATTTAATTTTTGTTCCTCATATAGTACATGTCATTATGCAGCTCTTGATTAAAACCAGGTTCACCAGAAAGAGCAATAACACACACTATAAAACCCGATAAGATGTATTAACCAACCCGTAGTGTCTCAGTGGCTGATTCTCTACTTGTACTTACTAACTTGGTTGAGACGAGATAGGGATTTAGAAAGAGACAAAGCTTGAAGTAGAGAACGGCCGCTGCTGCTGAACGCACCATCTACACAGGACAAAGCATGATAAACTGTATACACAATATGCACAAGACTCTACACAGATGTGGTAAAGGTATGAGGGCTGTCTCGTCGTCTTGCCCCTGTTAAGACATCTAGCACATGTGTCAATTCATCTGGTCCCTGAAAACACAAAAGGTCAAAAGTCAAAGGGGTCAGAGTTCGCTCACCTTCAGCCAGGTCAGTGATGGCTGCGTCTCTGTTTAGCAGCGGCCGTGACGGCTTTGCCTTGGGGGAGGAGTAGGAGTAGGAGCGCAGGCGGACCTCGGCTTCCTCTGGGTTCTGGGTCAGAGCAGAAACAGAAAAAAGAGTTCACAGGTTCAATCTGACAAACGGGAAAGTCTGAGGATGACATAACACTGCAGAGCTGATAGAACCACTCAATATGTCTGACCTTTCATTCACAGTATTGAGCTGTTGACAGTCTGCACTCATCATGTGATCAGAGCAGACTTTGCATTGTACTTCACATTTTCTCCATGACATGTTTTTCATGTTGCATAGATATGTAATACTTTGTCTGTGATAGTATAAACACGTGTTTTATAAAACAGGTTGGGTTGCAACAACAAGACTTGATTCAATCTAAGACTCGCTCTAATTAGAGTTTAGTAACGACATGTTAAACAGCAAATAATTAAATGTTATACGATGTTGTACCTTGTTGGATGTGTGTGTGCTTTCAGAGTGTGAGCGGTTAAAGTCTGGTGACGTGTCGAAGGAGTCTCTCTCCTCTCCTGAGCTGGAGCGCAGGCTGGACTGCTGCTTTAAAGACGAGCATGGGTAGGAATGTCCCAGGATGTCCTCCTCTCCACTGTCGCACTCCAGACTAGGACTAGAAACACAGACACAAATAATGACAGTCATTATTTTGAGAAAACATCTCATTATTTTGAAATACAATGTCATTATTTTCACTTAAAGGAGTATGTTTTTTACAGTGGTGGAAATGTTCTTCCACACATAATGTATGCTTTAGTCCTGTTGTA
>JAPQRN010000027.1:7720114-7736230 GCA_037367275.1 Coranthus polyacanthus
TTTAATCAAAATTTCGGTAACACAACAGACTTACAGATACAACAGAAGTAAACGTTCCTGTGGTTGTTTTTATGAGCAGTTGGAGCTGACATGAATGAATATGAAAATGCTTAACTGTGTTAATTTGACCTTAGAGGTATCAGAGCAGTCAAGAAAAAATAGTAAAAAAAAGCTTTTGGTAATTCAGTAAAAATAAAAAAATCCTTAAGATTAATTGAAGGAATTACAATAATAACTTGGATAAGACAGTGGAAACAAAAGACAGTGATTCAGTAAAACAATCAAACAATAAAAAGCATTAGGATAATTAAAACAATTAAAATATAAGGCGAAGTAATCAGCATAAACAAGAAAAGCCAGAAGTAAAATATGGTGAAATTAAACATTTAAATTGCCCTTAATGTTTAGGGATGAGTCATGAAAAAACCAGCTCGTCTCCAGAGTTTTCATACTTATGTGAAATTCCTGATGCTGTTTGTGTTAAGTGCAGTACATCGGCTGAGTTTTCTGTCCCTATTTTCACAGCACCACACTCACAGTGTGACTTGTATGTTATTTGGTGATCACTAAGGAGGCAGGTGTTTTGTATGGTTATGATGATTAGAGTTAATCTGTTTTAGTGTAAGTTTCAAGTAAAAACAATATTAGGTTCAGTGTTAAGTTTAAAGCATTGTAACTTCAGAAGTGTGGACTTCCATGCAGAAAAGCTTGACTTTCATTAAAAAAGAGAAATTTACAGACAAATGATGAATGACTGTGGTCAATAAGACCTCACAAATTCACATTAATTACTTCCTTAAACTGTTAATGACTTTCACAACCTTTCAACATCCACCCTTTCCATAGAACCCAAAGCCTAAGTAAACGTTCCATGAACTTTCGCTCAGCGTTAGGCTTCTAACAGACGAAGTGTAAGGCCAAGATACATGTATTAGACTTCATTTGAAAGGGAACATCTTCTAGTTTCTGTGTTCCAGCATGTGGCTAAATGAGTCACTGGTGACCTGGTGAATGTGAAGAGGTTTTAATTTATCAAACTCCATTGACACTCTGCTATGTAAGGAATTAGAAAGCAAACTGTACCACAAAAAAAACAAGCAACACACTCATACATTTTCAGCCTGTCCCTGGGCAGCAAACAGAGAGAGACTGGTGAAAATGAGCAGTTTACAGGTATTAAACGAGTATCACAATCTGCTAAGCATTCAATGGAAAACCCATGCAGCACCCATAACACTAACTACAAGTGACAGCTTCATTAGCTCTGTAATAATATGTTCCTAATGACAATCTCACCTTACACTTGCCAAGCTATTCCTGCAATGATGCCAGCAGTGCAAAAACATGTCTCTGGCACAGCTGTTTCCACGTAAACTCCTCAAGCACATCTCCAACTTAGACTCAACAGTCTTCTTCAAAAACAAATCCATAACTTATCTATGTTTCAAAGCTGCCAGCACCACAGAGAAGAAGAAGAAGAAGCAGAAGATGAAGTCTCGCATTTGTGGCAGAGAATAAATCAGACCAACAATTGGCTGTGCTTCCTGTTAGGCGGTGAGGCCAGTGAATCTGAGCAGCAACAGGGAGTCAGGCAGGCATTGATGAGGACACCAGATGATTCTTGTTCCATTCACTTCAAATGTATATGAATAGACTCAAATTAAACCAGTGCTGGACATACAAAGCTCACTCCACATCAATGCTGGAGGTCCAAGGCTTTTAAGTAGTCGACAATCACATCAGAACTTGCGCCCACACAATGTGGACCCAAACCAGAACGGTACAAAACTGGCCTTTGGTTCTACAGTAATTAAAGTCATTAACAGTAGTGACGCAAGTTTAAAACCCTCTCTCCTCATTTTTTTAAGGATGTAACTTTAAAAATTCATTACAGGGCCACCATTTGCAACAATTTTGATGTTGTGGCTCTCAGGGTCATTTACTAGATATATATAAAATTTGTATCTATGTAGTATCTATGTAAAAAAAAACAAAAAACAAACATTAACAAGATTCAGTTTTTTCCTATCAAAAAGGCCTCTGTTAAAATCCTACATTTGCATAGTCCCAACTGGAATTGGGTCGATGTAAAAACCTTCAAACCGGTTTGATATTCAGCCAAACACCAGAGTGGACATATACAAAATTTTACCAATATGTGTCGCACTTAGTGGTAAGATTAGTTCCACTCAGCAGATGCTCCCGAGTGGAACGCAATGAGACTGCCAGAGCCAATGAATGAGACGGTAGGAACTACAGTCCATTTGGTGTCAGTAATGCACCCCTAATGTCATACTCTGCTTCTCCTCCCTCCTTCTCCCTCACTCATCAGTCTCAATCATCTTTACGTGGTCACCCTGCTACTCAGCTCTCACTCACAGCAATCATCTCACTCATCAGCTTCACCTGTCCTCTCAGCTGCCTTGGATTGGTCATTTAGCCACTACTTATATGCCTACTTCACACTCCTTCAGTTCCAGATTGTTCCTTCACGTCATGCGAGACTTTCCAGTGGTCTTCTGTCTGATCTCCTGGTTCTGACCCTGTCTTCTGTCCCCGACCATCGAGTTCAGCCTGCGTCCCGGAGAACTCACTGCCTTCTACCCCCGACAATGCGCTTCCCTCCGTGAGGTTCACTACACGGAAACAGCCCGACACAGTGGAACACCACTGCTGGCCCGTGAGCTTCACTAGCTTCTCAGTTCTCCTCGCCGGTCTCTGCATTCTTACTTCCTGTCTGTGCCTGTGGCCAGCGGCGGTTCCAGGCACACCACCCACCTTGCTGCCCTGCTGATGGATCCACACCAGCCAGCAACACAGACCTGGCCTGGGGCTCCATATATTCCTGCTTGTGTGTGTTCTCTCTGCTGTCTATTAAATTCTTATTCTGTACATCCCTGCTTCAGTTGTGCTGCATCTGGGTTCCCACCAGTACCATTACACCTTCAAATCCAAAATGTTGCCATTGTGGTGCAGTTTTATTTTTGACACCAAGTCTGCCATGTGCCAAGTGAACGTTTCTGCTAAATATGACGTTTTGCTAAGCCGTTTCTAAGATATCGTGTTTTCAAATGTACAGTTAGAGATGTGTTGTTGCATCTAAAAAATTCCCAGCATAAACAACAACACTGTTGGTGCTTGGGCCCCTAATAATTACTATAGCCTGAAATTTGGAGGTAAGTTAAAACCTTTTTTGTTAAAACACCTCTGGATCATATTAGTTCCACAAAAAACTGTCAACTTAAATTCATGTACATGATACCCACACAAAGTCATATTAGGCCTAGTATATTCATTGTAGGATTAGTTTTAGTCCAACTTCAAATCCAGAAAGGGTCAGATCCTGGATGTGGGTCAAACCGCTGTTTGAAAGCAGATAGAGTTTCATATAAACCCACTTCAGGAACTTGACAGACAGGCCTAATAGTTAACGCTGTTGCGCCAAGTCCAAAGCCACAGCTGGCTGCCGTGGGCCTGATCATTCATACACCTCTGACCCATAAACGTCGCCTGAGTGAACATTACTGTCAGCCTCTGAGATCTGTGTTTAACATTAGTTAACTGGGGGGAATAACAGAGAAACTGGAGTTCATATTACTAACACGTTAGAGCTGCAGAACAGTGGTAAAGCTGTTTTCATCTCTAAGACAGAAAGCGTTTCAAACAAGATTTCAAGGAATGTAAAGCAACGTGTGGGGTTATTTGCATAGAATTTTGCTCACTGAAAGTATATTTGGGGTGATGTGATATTCAGAGCATGTCCCTGAGTGAGAGCCAAACTTATACAGTAGCTGAAGCTGGAGTGCAGAGAGCCCGAGCTCTGCAGAGACCCAGACAAAGACAGCAGTCACTGCCAGGTTTCCAGACCAGAGCAGTTAAACACAGAGAGTGACCCTTCAACCCATGCACACCCCTGGGAGAGAGAGCGATCAAGAAAGGCGGGATGGAAAAGGGGGGAGGCCGAGCTGTCACAAGAGCTCTTTCTCAAGGTAAACTCTCTTAGGAAGCTGCAAATGGCAAAACACAGAGTCAGAGGTGGCAAAACATTACTCAAGTATAAGTACTGATCAACATCTTTACTCTCTAGTTAAATTGTAAAAGTACGGGCTCTGTAATGTACTCAAAGTATAAAGTAACAAGTAGACTTTTAAAAGATGTTTTTACCATCCGTTTCTGTGCAAAGATAACAGAACCTCACATCATATGAAAACAACATGAAGACTGCTAAAGGTTCAATATATAAGATTTCCAAGTGCATGTGTGCTTACATGATAATAAGTGTTCTGGTGGAAGATTTTAGGGCTTTTAGGCAGTTTTGATTGACAGGTGTGATTGACAGTTAGCTTGTCTGCTGAGTCGGGCTTTCAGAGCTTCTGTTTATTGAACGTGGACTGTGGTTAATATTTTACACTAACAAGACCGTCAAATGATTTAGATATGAAAACATTTGATTAAGTTCAATTGTACAGTGTTAGTAAGTTAGCGTTAGCATTAGCTCACCGATCACCCAGCTCTTCCCTTTTGTCCAAATATGGTCACTTCTGGCCCCAAAGAACCAAGATAGTGACGACCAAAACGCAAACACCTGGCTTCAAAAAGGCAGTCCAAAAACCAAGAGGTGACATCACGGTACCTCCACCCACTTCTTATATACGGGCATATGGTGACAAATTATTGTTTTTAAGTTAAATTTTTGCTCGTGATAAACAATGACGAGACAGGCAGACCACAATGCCCTTGTTGTGTATCTGGTCTGGTCTCAGTCGTGACTTGATCTCAACCTTCAAAGTCTTGGTCTTCACACGCTCCGGTCTTGTTCATGGCTTGGTCTGGGTTGAAGGGGTCTTGACTACAACACTGCTTCCCACCCCTCTATAGAGTTTAAAAGAAACTGTGAATCATAATGTCTAATTGTATAAACATGTCACTTGCTTATTTTCCATAAAAGTTGATTATTTGTTCATGCTGTTCTTCTTTTATGATGTAAGTTGCCTTTTAAGCACCATACTAAACAAGTGTCACTTTGAAGAGAGCTGGGAGACATTAGGTTGAGTAAAAAAAACAAGTCTAAAAGAGGAGACAATAATCAAAACAGAGGCTGTTATTGCCTTATAAAAAGGACTTCAGTGTTCATGGAGGGTAGTTTAAATCATTAAAACAATTGTCCACCAAAATCCACAAACCCACTCAAGAGTTCTGACACCTGCAGTTAAACAACTCACTCCAAGCATCACATTGTGCGTTCCCGTTATGTTTACATTTCAGTGCGTCACCCGGCCTGAGAGATCCAGGAAGAGGTAAACCCAGTCCTCAGTGTGGAGAAATAAACTCCGTCCACCTGAAATCACATTTCACTTCGGTGCAGGTGCATTGTTACACCAGAGGCGCTTTATTCCAGCTTTTGACTTGCCGCAGTGTGTGGACATTTAAAACACTACATTCAGATGGAGAATTTATGGTTAGTTTCAAGAGTTTATACAGCATAGTTTCTTCTCCTTTCAGCTGAAGAGCACAGACAGGCAGTGTGCATAAAATCCACCAATGTCAATCTAAATTAAGAAGCAATAACATGGATAATCTTGCAGAGGTTTATGGTGAAAGATGAGGAAAAGAGCACTGGAGCTGAGCCATGACACAGACATGGCAGTAACTCGATCTTCCTCTGTGTCTGTCTTTCTCTCCCTCCATCTCTACCGACAAGCACACACTCTCTCCTGAACCGTTTAACCACTCTGCTAAAATTCTGCACCATATTAAGCATTTACTTTGATTCTTCCATGACTAATGGTGAAAAACAAATGCGAATGCCAAGTTTAGACACCAGGGCCCAGTTGTTCATAAAGTTTAATAATGATCAGAATGACGGATCTTTTGTTATCCAGGATCAGACAATGTATCTTAAATTTGAGATGGTTTTTCATGGCAACATTGGATTAGATCACCCTCCATCTAGATACTAACTTTTCAACATTATCAAATCTGGATTACAGTGCTCAAATTGGCAGTAAATATCACAATTTTGGCAATAGCTGCAACACGCAATAGAGTGCTGCAGAAATGAGTTGATGGGCTGCTTAAAATAAGGTCTGTAGATGGCACAAGTTTAAGAGGGTTTCACATTTTGTTCTGCAACATATAATACACACATAAATACCCTACTTGTGAATTCTGATGCTTTTGCATGTATTAAAAATGCCCATGCCTACAAATAGCTAAATGAGACTAAAGAGGACGTTACACGCCATCACACCAAATACAAAACCTCACTAGTACACCTTTACAGCCTTGTTGTGCTGTGCTCTCACAAACTATTCTATTCATTAGTGAGATCAGGTCTAAGAGGAAAGGAAGGTTTTTGTAGAAGATGTAAGTGTGTGAATTCAAATTACATGTAGGAAGCTCAGTGGTGGTGACGCTGAAGTCATGTAACCATTGTGTAGTTTGTTTATAGCCTAATGTTAGCATTTTACTTTTTTACAATGGCACTTATGCTTCATAAATCGGGGTTTCAATCATTCAACATTTGTTTGCTACAGAGTTTGTTTTCTGCAATAATCCAAAAGCCAATGGAAAAATCCCATTGACTTTAACGGAGGGAACCGGAGTGAGGCTAACTTTTGGATTAGCCCACAAAAATACGCCATACTTCCTTTAGGGACGCAATTGTTATTTGCTAATTGGTACTTTTGACTTGTTCATCTCTGACAATTGTGTCCTTAATAATTAATGTACTGCGATAAATGACAGTCAAACAGCTCTTTGGGGAATGATTTCATAGGAACAAATGCCTTTTTTTTACTTTACTGTACTTGAATGCTTAATAGGTGGCCTAATGTGTACTTTATTACTTTATCACTGTAATTTACACAAATCAAGTGCCAAATACAAATAAGTTCATATATACTAAATGTGTATATAATACATGATTTGAATGTTGTACTATTGTACCAGTTTAAAGTTGTATTATATTTTGTTCCTGAAGTCCATCCAGGTGGGATCAGGATAATGCTGATTTTTTGCATCACAGGTATCCTCAATCATACCAAAAACATGTACTCAAGGTTTGAACCAGATCAAAACCAAGACTAGATTACATGATGTAATCTGATTGCACAATACTTTTTTTCTTTTGAACAACTGATTTTCAAGATTTGAGCCAATCCAAAATCCAATCAGATTACTTCTGATCAACCAGGCCCCGGATTAACTATTGGTTAAATTTTGGTTCAGTTTCATATGAATTGACATCAAACTGAGGCAACATTAGGCACTTCTAATGATACAACTAAACAGGTAAATCACTGGAGCGTAGATGACTGACACCAATATTGAAGCTTTTATTCAGCCCTTTCCTTTACACATCATGGACCCAAACAGTGACACAAGGCCAGGACTCCTCATTCACGCAGCCATGACTGTGGTCTTAAATTGTCAAAAGCCCCAAACTACTCAATCAGCCCTCGAGTAGCCATCTGACATTCCCCAACATACTGTCACATATCAGGTTACATCACTGGCAAACATGCAGTTATCTCACCGTGAATGACTGCAGTGGAGGCCTGTGAGTAACAATGTGTAATGGGAACAGTCTAATTTTAACTTTATTGTTCCACAGTGAAACGTGTCTGCCAGGAGGGCCAGTTTGTGGTGAAGTCTTTCACATTTGCAATCTTTAACATAACGTAACTATATGGCTAGAGGGGAACTAAAAAAAGAAAACTGCGCCATCTGTGTCAACACAAGTCAGCAGCTTTCTCTCTTTCTCTGCAAATAATCCACATGCATCAGATGTCACTCAGACACTGCAGAAATCAACATTATATCAGCAAAACTAGAGGGCAGTGGAAATGTATCAGTTTTTAAGTAGTTTAGAAGCAAATTATATCTGCCATTAATGTACTACAAATTAGTAGAAAATAAAATATAAAAGTTTTAGTTTCAAGTCTATCTTGTTTCAGTTTGTGTTGCATTGTTCATTGTAGTTTTCGTGGTTTTGAAAACTGTCTGCACTGTATTATAAATTATAAATATTCTAAAAGTGTATTTTTATTTCAGTTAAAATTATTTTTTCACTGCTAGTATTACTTTTAGTTTTCGTCAACTACAATAACCCTGATACAGAGCCAACTCCATATCAATGTTGAAGGTCCAAAGTTTTATATATAGTCCAGAACCACATCATATCTACCATAAATACACTGCAGTCTGAAGTCAGTCAGTTATAACATGTTCTTTTGTTAAAATGTCTTTGGATCCTATTAGTTCTACGAAGAATGTCATACTTCTGTCAGACAGATGTATGGCATGTTTTTTATTTATTTCTTGGACTAACTGACCATGTAATTTATCATCTACAATTCTTTGAAAAAAATGAAATAACTGGTGCCTCGTTAACATTTGTAACACGTCCCACAGCTCATGATTTCACTGTCATGTGACAGACAGCAAAATCATATCCACATCTACTACTATGTTACCTTTTTTTCCAGTTTTCCTGCGCATCCTCATCTTGGGAAAAGATGGCCAGGAGTAATTGAAAGGAGAATCGGAGTCAGAATCCATGATTTAGCTATAATTGTCTTTAAAAACTCTTCTTCTGAAACAGCTCAAAGTGTCATGAATAAATAAATAAACAGCAGCGCCTCAGTTTACATCCCCATGGCTGAACAGAAGGCGGACTTGCAGCGGCGTTCCCTCGCCTTTCTCCTGCTGTAGTCACTCTGACACTTCAGGGGTGAGCCAGCATGTTCCCTCTGTCTTCCCCAGCCACCCCTCCCCCTTAAAAATCCTCCTCCTCCCCTTCCCCCCTTTCCACGAGTCTGAATCCACTGTCCGACAGAGCCGGGACTGATCACTGTCTTCTCCCTCAGTTCCTTCTTCTAAGTTGTGCCTCTCTCTACCACGTTTCCTCTCTTCTTGACTGCTGTTCTAAGATCTTTGTCTCTCTGTCTCACTCAGTCACTCAACTGCTACGCACAGTATGGAGAGAGAGAGAGAGAGAGATCAACACACGCTGACAGGAGCAGGGGGAGGAGGGTATTGATGGCCGGAAAGAGTGACTGAAGGAGGGGAGAGAAACAAAAAAGTCAAACATAGGAGTGACTTGGGAACCTACAGCAAAGACAAACACAAGGCCAGACAGCTTAGCAGAGGTGACTCTCAGAAACAGGAGAAATCATTAACCCTGCGAGTTCATGATTGTCTGAGAGATATGCCAGGCTGCAGAGCAGAACACACTCCACACACACACACACACACTACAAAATATGAGCTAATTCACCCCAAAACATGCCAAAAAATGCCACATCTGAAGAGAGTCCTCTGCAGTCGCTCCATTCTCCGTGTCTCTTTCTCTATATTTTAGCATGTCAAAGCCAAGCGGAGAAAAGGAGGGGAAAAAGGGGGTTTGGAGTGTGGGGAGGAGTAGACTGCCAGGTCAGCAGCCTCACCATGGAGACAGCAGTGAGAGCTGCTGCTGTTTTCTTCTTCACTCTCCATGCAAGTTTTTTTTCCCTCACTCTTCCTCTTTTTGCCAACTTGCAGGACTATAGGGCTCCATTTGCAGCAGTAAGTTTGGCAAAAGGTGGCAGAAGAATAGTGTTGAAGAAACTAATTTGAAACCCTAGCTTTGCAAACTATAGACTACTTCACATTGGAAGTAGTTGAACTACAGCAAAGCTACCGTAGAGAAAAATGTAGATTAGTTTACTAAAGCTACTTACAACTCACAGTTTGTTGGTGTACATTTATGGCAAATTCATATTACTTTGTAAAAAAAAAAAAGCAAAATTATGATGCAAAATTATAACAAAATCTAATGCAAAAAGTCACATCCTATTATTCAAGTTTAATGTCCAAAACATAAAAAACTGTACAAAACAACAACAAAAAAATAATTAACTTGCGCCTTTAAAGGTTCAATACAAGTTTTCCACATGCTCGTGTGCTTACAAGAAGTTTGTGTTGGAGTCTTTTTCTGCTGGGATTTGTTGACATTGGTTAACCCCGTTTCAAAGATAACAACTGTCTCAGTTGCCTACATCTATGATAACAGCCTGTATCAAGGGGCAAGGACTGTGGCTCAAAAGTGAAGCCAATGTGGAAGTATCTTAAAGTGTAATACCATGGACGGCCACTAGATGCTGCCTCCAAAAGGCCTGGCTTCCATAGACTTACACTGAATTTCACTCTACAAAAACTATGTCAATTTTTTTCCAGGTGTCATTCAGGTCTATTTGAACCCTCTGGTGGTCCATCTTTAACTTATTCTTTCGTAAATCAGATTTTAGGTCTAATAGAAGGCTTTGATGTCTGCTATGTTGTGCTTGATTGACAGGTTTCTGAGCTTCTGTTTATTGAAAAAACTAATTGTTTCTTAATAGTCAGTTCAACTGTAGTTGTGGTTAATACACAATTACACAAAAGTTTGATGAAATATTTGATGAGCTTTACCATTTTACCATGTCGGTAAGCTCACATTTAGCATTAGCTCACCCTCCCCCAGTTCCGCCCTTTCGTCCAAATATGGTCACTTCTGGCACCAAAAAGACAAGACGGTGATGGCCAAAATGCAAACTCCTGGCTTCAAAATAGTAGTCCAAAAACCAATGGTTGACGGCACAGTGGCTGTTAGCTTAGAAATGGAGTTGGCTAATGTCAAAAAATGACAATATGACTACAACTAAAAACAGTAAAGAAAATATATTTAAAGGTTTAATATGTAAGATTAGTGTGCTAGTGTTCTTACACAAAGTCTGTCTTGGAGTCTGTGTTGCCTTGGGAGATGGTCATTTGTTGATGTTAGCTGACTACTACTAAGCTAATGGTAGCTAGTGTTGCTGCTGTAGAAGAGCAGAAGAGAGGCACTGAAGAACTCAGGAGCAGGCGTAAGGATTTTCACAGAAAAACTGACGTTAGGCCTTTACATAGAAATCAGTGTACAGGCTGTTATCACAGATGTAGGCAACTGAGACAGATTTTAGCTTAGAAAAGGAGTCAGCTAACATCAAAAATGACTGACTCCCAGGGCAAAACCAACTCCAACAACACAACAACAATAACAATGAGCACAAATATTATAATATGCACAAATATTTAATATTAGTAGTGCTTTAATCACTATGCAAATATGAAAGTAGTTGAACTACCAGCAAACCACTACAGTAAACTACTGCAAAATGCAATTAAACTAATAGTTTAACATGTAGATCACTACTCACCAGCACAGCAGAAGAAAGAGAAAGGGATGGAGTATTGCTTAGAGACAAATCAGACAACAGTACTCTGGAAAAAGGCCAAATGTGACTTTATGGATGCACATAAATGAAGGAATGTGATGGAGAAAGGAATTGAGAAGGGTTTTGTAGGCAGAGGTGGGAAAAGGAGGTACACTGCATCTATAGAAAGTAGTTAAAGTAGTTTCTCTGTGTGTGTAAGGGTGTGTGTGTGTGTGGAGGAAGAGGCGGTGTGGGGGGGTGTTGGCACTGTAATGGTGAACATTAATGCTGCCTTTGTGGGGTCTGTGTGTGAGCTTTAATCCTTTTTTTCCGTTCTCCAATTAGATCCCTCAGCCGGGGTCGGAGACTCTCGTTAGCGTTCCCCTGCGTTACACTCATTGTCTGTTGTCACCCTGCCAAACTATCCATATCATAAATCCCTTTCTCTTGCTCTCTTTTCCCTCCCTGTTTTACTCACACATACATGATTCTCACACTTCTCCTCTCTCTCTCTTCTCCCGGGGGACCTCAACAAGCTGCTGGAAAACTGCATTCAGCAAAGCCCTGGCAACCCCCCATTCAGGCACAAACACCCCCTTTTTTCCCCTATCCCTATACCCCTTCTTGCCCTCTTCAGAGCACTCTTCCCCACTGCATTCTCCCTTTCAAATATACAAGTACACACACACACACACAGACAGACAACACATACACAACATGCACACGCACTGACCTCCTTCCTTTCTTCAGCTGTGGAGAGCGAAGTCCTTCAGGATGAAGTAGCCTTTGCTGTTTGTTCACTAAACTCACATTAAAATGCTGACCTGGGAGGAGAGAGGGGGCATCGGTGCAGGAGTCTGCGTGTGTGTGTGTATGGAGGTATTTGGGTGCAAGTGTGTGTTTTGGGTGGGGTATTTGAATATCGGGGCCATTAGGAGGGCAAAGGTGGGGGAAAGGGGAGAGAGGCATCAGACAACAGAGACAGACTGTCTTTTGCCTAAGAAAATACTAATTATCACACTTGTAATACATCACAAAATGTGATGAATTACTTATATGACCTTGTATCAAGAGTGATGTTGCCATATATGGTACCTATGAGGCCAAATGTCACTATCACCAACATCAACTGGATTTATAAAGACAGAAGTTTAGAACATATGAAACTGTAAAATTAGTAAATGTACTATATTATATTGGCTAGACACATATTTCAATGTATGAAACTGTTACAATTTCTAAGAGGTTTATAGAAGTACATTAGGGTTGCAGTGGTATACCAGTTTCATGATATATCGTAGTATGAAAATGATGGTTATAATACCATGTGAATTCGATTATATCGAGTATTTTAAAAAAAGAAACAAAAAAGTGAGACCCTAATTTCTTTTTGTTGAAACAGGAGATGTGTAAGTAGGGTTAGGGTTTATTTTGTTTACACTGACAATTCAAAAACTTGTGAATTGAAAATGTTTCAATGTTTCACTTAATTTCACTGCTGCATATTTTGAGGTTGAACAAACATATTGGCATTAGAATTGTTTTGAATGTTCTACTTATATATTTCTGAAATGTTCTGCTGTTTGGTAAGACTTTGTGGTTTGAAACATGGTTTCTTCAGCTTTTCACTCAGGACTAATCAGCCTTTAAACCTGAAAGAAATAAGGATTCGCCATTTATTGAGATAATTATCGCCATCAACTGATATGAATTATCATGTTAACGTTTTTGGAAATATCACCCAGCCCTATTTTAAAATCCAATCTTGTCTGTGCTCTTCTAATCTTACTTTGTGAAGCGCTTTTGCAGCATTTTGTATGAAACGCTCTATATAAAGTTGAGTTATTTATTTTACTTATTGTCATGAAGGAGACTTTAAACATTTAAATAATGATGTCAAGTTTCAGTTACAAGAAAAGCATTAGTTCATCCGGAAATATCCTGTTTATATTCCTTGACGGGTCATGACTGATAATAATAATTGTGCAATACAGATGACATTTCCTACCATGAAAATCTCATACCATTGCAACTCTAATGGACATATACTGGAAATTCAACATATACACATACACTCCATTTGCGTATGGGTAAAGCCTACAGTCACTTACAGTCAGCTTTGGCTGTGCTTAATTATGCTCATTCCAGTAAGACAATTCTGAATTTGCAACAGAGAGAGAGCTGACATCAAGCAGACCAGACAGACAGGGCGAACATGACAGCTATGTTCCAAATTCCTCATCTCTCGCTGAAGCTCCGGCTACAGAGGTCCTGTCTGTGTATGTGATGACGCATTAGCTTAAGTCGCGCAGCCATACTGCGTGTGATAAAAACAGACTGGAGTCACATATGCTCCATCTGTTAGTAACAACAAAAACCTGCCACTCATCGTAATGCATGAAGGCTCTGGAATGTCTAATCAGAAATTTGAAAATCCTCAAGGGTCAAATAAGCAATCTGATCCTGGAACAGTGACTTTATAAAACCTGAGTCACTTTCAGTCCTTGCTAGTGTTTTTTCTCAAACAGGATTGGAGTGACCGCTGTTATTCGTCTGGGCCACAGAAGGCATTTGCAGGGATCGATCGAGGTCGCAGGCAGGCAGGCGGTCTTCAAAGAAAATGTGAAAATCCTAAAACAGCTGACAAACACACACATACACATATGCACACACACAGTACAAAATGGCTAAACCATATAGCATGAAAACAACACTAGCCACAGGAAGTGAAGATTGCAGATGTCCAGTGCCAAGTGTTATAAAGCCTGAAGCCTCAGCTTGTGACCACAGCATTCTTACACTGAGGCATCAGTCTGCTCTGCTGCTATAAGAGCCAATTATTAACCCGCAGGATGTTCCCACTCTCAAATCCTTCCTTTTCTGTCCAAAAGTAGATCAGATGAAGCCACCTTCAGCCACCTACTTTGATTCATTTCTACTCCGCTGTCACAGCTGGCAGGAATAACATGACTCAGGATTAGCTACAGGAGTATTCTCGGCATTTGGTGATTAAAATCACTGTAAACAAAGAGTGACCAAACTAAAAAAAATTCAACAGAGAGGGAGGGAGAGAAGAGGGCAAGTGAAGCGAGGGGGGTGAATGATATGCGATCCTGTAGTCTGAGGGGATGGTAGACAGTCATATTCGAGGTTTAGGGTTGAGTTCCAAGTTCTGTTCAGGAAAGGAAACGTTTCCTGCAGTTGGATTCACTTAATGATTGGAAGCTACTTGAATAACTTCCTATGAATTGAACACCACCTAAAGCAACAATGATCAGTTTCAGTCTGCACAAAGAAACATTGCTACAAGCTCTAAAATTAAAACCATGTCTTTGCACTTTGAAATAGAACATCTGAAGAAGCAGCTTTACCTGGAAAGAAGTTTAAAGAAACCTTAAAGAGCAACCTGCAGGCTAACAACCACAGATAATTCATATGTAAGAAAATGTCTACTAATTGAACTTTATTTGCATTTACATAAAGTCTATAATGACATTTGGGGGTTGTACCACAATCACAAACTTGGGCAGGTCTAGAACTGCATATTTCTCATAAGCACAACAAACTATAATCCTAAACAAATATGAGGAATTTAAAGATATATCACCTGCTAAAAGCAACACAGCTGATGCAGCCAAAACCAGGAAGGAAAGCTGGAACAAACTGTCCACTGTGTGAATGTGCGAGTTAATATTCTGATCAATATCACTTCATTAAGGCGTAAGTACATCTGACAGTAATTAAAATTGTGTATTCTGTTAAATTAATATGTTGCTTAGATGCATTCTCGTGGTGTTTAAGACAGTTTTCACCTTGTTCTTTAAGCCTAGCTCTGCTAAACAGTCTTGGGAGCAAGTAAGGAACAACTATAAAAATACAATTCAAACTGGTAAGTCGGCTCACTGTCAAATCTTATAAAGTCAACAGCTTTAGTGCTTTAATCATTCTCTGTTTTAGCTGTTTTAGGATTATATCACCTTTTATATCAACTTTCTCAGTATCTACTTAGTAACTAAGTAAACTTAGTTTCATCTGTGTTTAAAAAAAAAGAAAAGAAATCCAAGAGAATTCAAGAGAACTGAATGGGCAGTAGGGGGTGCTTTTATACACTCTGATCTGTTATCATGTACGTACCCTGCTCCAGAGCAGGTTGGGTGTGCAACATACGTTACCATGGCAGTTTACCCCGGTAAAAAGTAAACTATGTTTATGACACTGAAAACCAGGTTAAACCTGAACTTAATTTGTGAACCCCTTACTCCTGCTTTGAATTACAGACCAGGTCATTTTTGTGTGAGATTTGACGATGTGTCATAAGCAAGGATATTATAGTTAATGAAAAAAAAGTATTGATACATAGTGTAACTCCACACTATGTTCACTATATTCAACCACCACATTGCTCTTTTAACAATAAAATGACTCCCTACCTGTATCAGACTGTGACTGGTTGTCGTCTTCGTCCTCTTCATTCAGGCAAAACATCAGCGGCTCCTCGTAGTCCTGAGCAGACAAACAGGGAACCTTTCACCAAACAGCATGCACATATCCTCAGCGAGGCTACAGGCATACCACCAAAACTAAACAAGTACAAAAACAAAAAGTGTTTCTCTAGAGTGTGTGAGACAGAGCTAAAGATCAATTAGGTAACCATCTGTGCGGTGTAAAACAGGTCCTAGAGGATGACCAGAAACACACACCACACCTCTCGAAACGGGAAATGCACACTTGACCGCTCGCATAGTGAGCTATTCAGTGATGTGTGCCAGGTGGCAGCTCTGACACCTTCACAATGGGACTGAAACAATGTGGAGCATTGAGGGCCAGTGAGGGAGGGACAAGTCAGCACCTTGTTCTAGGACTATGTGTGATTTGTCACTAATGCACATGTTCATGTAGG
>JAPQRN010000027.1:7742542-7758073 GCA_037367275.1 Coranthus polyacanthus
CTTTTGTTCATTTTTGCAAGCTGCAATTGTTATATTAGTGACCAGAATAACCTAGCTGTAATCAGGCAGGAAAAGCATTTATGGCAATTATGGCTCTGATGCTTCATGGAGCCACCGTTTCTGACCCCCCCAGTCCTACATAGTTCACAGTCTTCCTGCACGTTTTCAGCAAATATTTTAGAAACAAACATCTGAATTTACTTCACGCTGACTTTAAATATTCAATCTGCCCTCTAAATGAAGGCAAAGTCAGCGATTGAGAATTTAGTGTCAGCAGTACAGTGATGTCATAAGCAGAGTTATCAGATTAACTGCAGCCATTTAGAGGGAGACATTGCGATGAAACAGACTGCCATAACTATATTAACCCTAAATCTAGTTTGTCATTTATGTAGGTGGCCCTACATAAACACTCGAGCCACACAAATAGATGCTGGCATCTAGACATAGCGTTCAGCACACAAACACACACAAACACTTGCCCTTAGATTTACTGAGTCTGCTTAGGGTTACTTCCAGATGGAAAGGCTCTATTAACTGCATTACACGCTGCTTAATTGGCTTTGATGAATTCAACAGAAGCACACATATGACCACGTTCACTTCCGACTTCAGTCCAGTGAGCATGGAAAATGGGAATGATGTTGGAGAAAGCAGGAGGAGGAGGGTGGAGGGGGAGCCGGAGTTGAAAAGTTCACCTTCCTTGGATAGAAGCAGCTCCAAGTGCTGATGCTGAGAGATGATGTATGAATAAAACTATTTACCTCTGCTCTGCTAAGTGCCTTCTAGGCTTTTGTTCATGACATGACATATACGTATATTATGAAGTCCATCTTTAGATAAAAATATGGCTAAGGGCTGGAAATTTTGTTCTTCTAAAAACAGTCCTTTACCTTTTCCTTTTCCTCACCCGATTTGACTTTTGATCTTGTCATTTTACTCAACAAAATGTCCCTTATTCATTTAGAAGTTAAGCAAAGTACAGCTGAGGACGGGACTGCAGCAAAAACAGTAGTTTAGGAGCAGTTCTCTTGCGATGGAAACATGATCGAGCCTTAATCTGACCCAACTACCATGTAAACTTTGCAAGATTGAGCTAAATGGCTCCTGTAGCCAAGTGTGCTTTGCGTTCTGGGATGCGACAGAGCATGTAAACTGTAGCAGGTTGTGAAGTAGCAACAGCAGCTAGCTGGAAAATGTTGGAAAATATACACTAGTCCAGGACACCAGACCTTCTTCCAGTATTTACTATTTACTACTATTTACTACTTACATTTTTTATTTATTTTATTAATTTTATATTCGCCATGTGAAAAGAAACGAGTCAAGGGGAAATGCTCCAAGTTTACAAACTCATCACCTGACTTGGACCAGGTGATGAGTTTGTAAACAAACTCAAGGTGTGAGAACATCCTCAGCCAAAAAAGTAAATATCATTATTAGTTCAAGTGCAGAGGCAGAGGCAGAATTTCTGTTTTTGTCAAAGGAGTCTTGAGGTTTTTGAAGAAAGCAATATAACGGCTTCAGTCCCCTGTCGCGAAGGACTGTTTGACAGCAAAGTAAAAATAGTAACAATTATTCTACATATAGTCTACACATAAACTGATATTGATTTTTTGTAGGTGGCTAAAGCACATTTCTGCTGCCCCAGTCTACGGCAGTACATTGCTTTGCAGTACATTGCTCTCCTGGAAGAGGCCACGCTGACCACCATCTACTGCAGGTAATACACTATGGATAAGAACCTCATGGAACCCCACCTCAAATAACCCCAACTAACCCTTTAAGAATGGGGGCAGTAATAAACATTTTATATTTTCAACAAATATAATATGCTTTTGATCGATATCTGGCATGTTGGCAGAGATGCTTGTTCAGTAATATTAGATGATAACCCTGTTCTCACCATCTCCGCTGTGGCTCCCCAGTACATTCCATTTGTGTGGAATATCTAGATTGGCCATGGCCAGAGCAACTCGATGATCCATAGCCCAGCGAGAGCTCTCCTGGCCCAGGTTGAAGAGGCTGCTTAGCTCCTTGTGATCCCTGGAGTTCAGACAGTGTCCATGGATTACCAGGTGCTCTGCCAGATCCTGTGAAAAGAAAGCAGCAGTAAATAACTGTGATAACTGATGATAAAGGCATTTACAGTCAGTACACTCAGAGCTACGAAAGAGCAATGTTCAAACTACCAGAATGCAATTACTATTTTGAATGAAAAAACATGTTAATCGAATTCTCCAGCTATCACTTAAGGGAACTTATTGAGTTTTAAATTATTTTATCTTAGGAATCGACCTATTAACGGCCTGGTCGATTATTGGATCCAATACTTAGCATTTTTACAATGATCAGTATCATTATTTTTAATTGTGATGTACAATAAACCGAATTCATTTTAAAATGTGTTGTTTTGGCTCTGATGCAGCCTTCTCTCTCTGTAGTCTCCCCTCTGCGTCACACTGAGCAGCTCTGCTTTCTGCATTACAATCTGCTGCTGCTGAACCGAGACTCACATTTCAGTACAAATTTAAGTTTTTGCTAGTTTTATTTATTTTGAATGTATTTATTTTTAAAAACCTCAAGGAGCTGGTTTGGTTAGTTGTTTTATTTAAATTTTCAGTTAATTTTAAAAGAAATGCTGCAGAGAGCTCCAAGCATATAATGTTGAATAATTCTCTTTTAATCAAACATATGCTTTAAGGCATTTCAACTTTGTTTTATTCTAAGTTTCGACACCAAGATTTTCATTTTACTGCAAATGAATATTGGGTCCAAATATCTGTCTCTGTGCCCTGAAAAAAAGACAAACTGGACCCGTTTTTGTTTTTTTTAAATGGAGACATAAACAGACAAACACAGAAGATGCAGCATCTGTAAGTCTCCCCTACCTGTGCATCATCTTGTACATATTCCAGTGAAGCTCCGCCCACCCAGGACAGGGGTGTGGTTTCAGAGCACAGGTAGGCCTGAACAGACACCACCTCAGCCAGGTTATGTCCTAAAGAGGGAGAGCAACACGCCAAAAAACAGACTTTACTCCGATACATTCAACCTGGTATTAGGGTTCCTGCAAGTTTCAACAAGTTACATTTGAGATTGTTTAAGATGATAAATTAAAACACATTTCATGTCCATACTGGCAAATAAAAAAAAAAAGTACAACACCACCATATAATATGTACTATGACGTACTGTAACTCAGGACCTCAGGAGTCCACAAAAATCACACAGGGATCCTGAGGCTTTGTCTGCTCTGAAGTTGTGAGGTTGTCAAAATTTGATTTACAAATGTTTAAATAAATGTTGAAATAGTAGGCTACTTACTAGGCCACACTTTTAAATGTAACTAAAAGGGTTGTTAATTGTACTTACCAAAGATAAGTAGGATACTTAATAATCATTACAGTGTGAATAATACAAATTTTTCCAAAAAACACATTTAAAAGCAGAGCTGAAGTTAATGCAACATTTTAAACGTAATGTTGACTTCACAATCCATTCATTCATTCATTTTCTGTAACTGCTTAATTCTCTGGAGGGTCACGGGGGGGCTGGAGCCGATCCCAGCTGACATTGGGCGAAAAACATGTCGCCAGTTCATCGCAGGGCTGACATAGGGGACAAACAACCATTCACTCTCACATTCACACCTATGGGCAATTTAGAGTGACCAATTAACCTGTTTTACCTGTTATGGTTAAGGTGCATGTTTTTGGACTGTGGGAAGAAGCTGGAGAACCCAGAGAGAACCCACGCAGACACGAGGAGAACATGCAAACTCCACACAGAGAGGCCCCAGCCGGCCGGTGTTGGGTTCAAACCCAGGACCTCCTTGTTGTGAGGCGACAGTGCTAACCACTGCACCACTGTGCCGCCCACTTCACAATCCAATCAATTTTTAAGACCTGTCAAAATCACGTGTTTATTTTGACAGGAATTCAGATTTTACATATTTTAAGATGTTTTTATAAGACCAACAGAAACATTGTCTCTTTATTTGCAAAGTATGCTTTATTGAAGACATAGAAAGCAGCCTCCTCTTTTACTGCACACAACTGCCTCATCAAGCAAATATAAAAATACAGCACTGTGATGGATTACTCTGTCCGTTGATCTTCATATACTGTAATGAAATTATCCGAAACTGCCGCTAGTCATAATCTGTGACAAATGGTTGAAAGTAACTTGAGAATCCTAATAATATTTAGGTATTTTAAGTGACTCAGATGCCTCAGAGGTCAAACTGTTGCTATACAGTTTTTACATTCTCATAAATGCATTATTTTATTTTTGTCATCCTCCTATAGATTACATACAGGGACAGCATTGGCCAGCAGCACTGCCTCTTGTCTGTGTTGACATATACAGAGGCTCAGTAATGGTGACATATTGTTTATGGAGCTGTTTCCACAGGAAGCTGATAAGATTCTGTGCTCTTCCAGACTTCCAGGTTGCAGACTCTGTATGTGCCTGTGTGTCCAGATTCAAAGAGTGATACACTGTTCCTGGGTGCATCACAGACAGGAAAAGAAAGGACGGGAAAACCTGGGACTGTCACATGTATAGCTCAATATTCAGATGTTTGTGAAAAGACGTATTAATAAATTAGGACTGGGCGACATGGCAAAAAACTGTATCATGATAAAAATGCTCATATCAGTTGATACTGATAATTATCATGATAAATGTCAAATCATTATTTCTTTCAAGTTTAAAGGCATTTTTTTTTGTCGCGACTGAAAGTTGAATACAGGTTATTTGTGGTTTTAAACTATTCAGAAAAAATGTAACACAACAAAAAAACCTTGAAAGAGACTGAAAAGGACGTAAAAGACAAAACAAGACAAACATGATGAAAACATCATAAAAGACGTAACAAGATGAAAAGGAAGTAAAAGACAGAACATGACAAATACACCGAGCGGCAGAACAAATCTAGAGCTATAACATTCAAAACAATTATAATGAGGAAATGTTTGTTCAACATCAAAATATGCAGGAGTAAAATTAAATAAAATGACAAAGCAGAAACATTTTGTCTTGTTTTATCTGAGAATGTAATTAAAATATACCCCAAAGACAAAAGAAAAATGTAGTATCATTGATGTTTTACTGCCTAGTCCGCCAATGCATCATCACAAATCATCTCAATATGCATGAAAACAAGCAGAAAATGACAGAATCATGCAAGTACATACCAGGGACAATAAAGCAGAGCATGACATCACTCTGAGCCCTCGTCACATGGACCAACGTGGATCCTTCCAGCACAACATAGACCTCGACATCCTCCGGCACAGAGTCCAAACCCTCCAGCAACGCAAAAACCTTGGCCTGGCCCTGAGATAAAGATAGGTGAGAGGCAAATAAAGAAGGGCTAGAAAGCAAAAAAAAAATTCTATTCCTAAAGATACAAGCTCATTTTTTAAGCCTAAGAGTCCATTTTGATGCAGTGTTTTACATTTCTACACCAAAGTACACCAAATCCCCTGACAGCATTCCTCTTCAGGGTACAATAAAACATTTTCCCTCAATAAAAACAGGAATGTTTTAGTGTCTACTGCAAATACCTGTCCTGATCCCAACAGGCCTGGACAATTTAGACTTCTTATCTGGGACAGGAGAGAGTGAAATAGGGCAAAACAAATGGACAAATTTTGTCTTAATAGAAAGCTAAAAAAACCCTTAGGGTTAGGGTCAATCAAAAGAAATATAGACATGACACGAATAAACCTTTTCCACCCAAGAACCAGGAATTCGGAATGCTGGTTTGGAGCCAGTGTCTAATTTTGAATCAGTTCTTCACATTTCGACAGCTAAAGAACCAGGTTTTGGTCGGGAAAAACCAGTTCTACTGCCACACCAACACCTTGCTGGTCTAGAACCAAGAACTGCTTACATTAGGGGCTGTGGGTAAGTTTATGGTCTGACCAACAAGAGCAATTATAACTTTGTCAGTGTGATATTAAAAAAAAGAAAAAAAAAAGAGCTACACTATTTATGTTTAGATGCCACACATGTATATGGTGACATAATGTACGGTGGCTCTAATGTATCAACTCTGACCACTAGCACCAGTCCAGAACTAGCACAAGGTGTGTGTTGGTGGAGAGGGGGTTTTACGTAGTGAGCTACATCTCAGATATTACACACAGTATGTAATTTCTTTTGCTAGTGGTCTCTCAGTCAAAAGAGTAACAAAACATGTAGTTTGATGATGCTGTGAAATAGTAATGGTCCACCACCACTGCTGATCAAAATATATCTGACATTTTTAACATTTAGTAATGTACTGTATATTCACAATTCGTCATTTCATTCTAATGGAATACCGTAGTTGCACGTAATGTTAGGTAGCGTAACGCTAACTAACTGCTAACGTACAGGCTCACTGTGGTAATATTTAGTATCTAGTAGTGAAGTTGCAGATTGCAACCAACTCTCCCTCTCACCCTCACCTACAGTAGCCACAAAAAAACACACTGAAGTCCCTCATTAGAGCCTGTGTTTGTCTTGTCCATTCTGGGCTTTTAAGTTAAGGGGATACCAACTGCGGTCCACACTCAAACTAACAAAGTAAATATTGTATTATAAACAACTCATTCTAAGGTAGCAAAAACAGAATGATTCTTATTTTCATGTGATTATACACTAATGAAAATGTAATTATTCCATTTCTGAAATTAGATCTTCCTAAATCTTGATCCTTAAAGGAGTAGACTAATCTAATGGTAAGTGATCTTTTAACATAGTGTTACTGTACACATTAGCTTGGTGACTTGCATAGTCCACTGGTCACACAATGTAGTAAACTAGATTGATATTGCAAGAGGACAGTCTGTCATGTAATGTGCTGCCAGTTAAGCATAATGTTCACTTCTACACGTTTAATTTAAAACATTCAGCAATATAATTCGGCTATTTTCAACACTTTGTTCTAGAATCTAGATCATCTAGTGTGTCTTACTTTTTCAGCTAAAATGTCATTTGTAGAAACTTACAACCACGACAGGAAGACAATGATTACACAATAAAAGCGATGCTAAGCAATGAATAGATTCCATCCACTGAAATACAAGACGGCTTTTACTGTGTACTTTACTTTTGCAGTACTTTTATGATCGCACATGGGAATGGATCAAAACAAGGTTTTGCTCTAATTCCACCCATTTCTATTTATTAAACAGAGGAAATTAGAATGAAAGGCCTGACTCTAATACAAGCCTCCTTCAAATAAAGGCCTGGTACCTTCTGCAGCTGAGCGAAATAAAGGCCCCGGACACTATTTGAGTCAAAAAACACTGAAATCCATTAAGACAACATTTAAAAAACAGCAGAATCACGAGTTACAGTTAGTTACTTAATATTTTATTTGGGCCTTGAGATTTATCTTCATTAGACATGCTATATGCATGTGGACTAAATACTGCTGTATTATTGTGTCTTTGACACTTAATCTCGTGTTAAATATGACTCCATTGACAGACAGCGGCAAAATTGAACAGGTCATTACACTGAAGTAAATGACATATTTCTCTGAATTATTGGAAACATTTAAAATAATGTAAAAACACAAGTCAACAACATATATAACATGATATTAATGATATTTTAATGAGGAAATGTTGCATATTATACTTTTAATTGACACCAGCAGCTGTAGTTTACAAGAGCAAAGTCTAAACTGAAGAACTTAAAACTTGGAAATCTAAATCTAGAAACATCTGAACAAAGAATAAGTGAAATGTTTTCCAAATCGGACCAGACAATGAGTTATATCTTCTGATAATAATAATAATAATAATAATAATAATAATAATAATAAAAATAATAATAATAATATGTGCTATGGACGTATTTCAGTCTGTTCCACATTAAGTATGGAGATTTGACACCCAGTCCTGATATATTACAGATAAAGTGTTGCAGAGAGCGCTGAGCTTTTAAACCCACAATACTTGAAGAAAAGGAGCACATTTATGTGATATATGAGTTTAGCAAAACCACTGCATGTCACACTTCTACACAAGCTTTGTAAAGACTCCTTAATACACAAAAGAAATGATAGAAAACGGGATTTTTGGATACACACCATAATCTGCGGCAGTTCATAGATTTCAAATAAAGCTGTACCTGAGTTTAAATGTTAAATACAAATTAGCCAGCTTCAGTTTCAGATAAAGCCACTGGCAGCCTGTCTGTTTCCACGAACCGTCACAGCAGGAGAAATCTATTATGTCCACCTACATTGGCCTCAATAGAGCAGACAGCAATGCAGCCACAAGACACAGTGTGTGGGTTATTCTGGGAAACCTATCAAATGACTGACTGAGGCAGGAGTTGAAGAGACAGGTGAGAGAGAGAAGGTGCACGAAAAAATGTAAATTTTAAGGCTTAAGTTAAAATGCAGCGAACATCCCGGATTAGTGTTGGATGGTATGAGAGTAGAAGACTGGAGGAGAATTTGCTTTGAGTAGTCTATTAGTCTTGCATCACCTCAGCAGCTGACCTGATTTCTCACGCTTTAAAACTGAGAGCTTTTTCTCTTGTTGCAGCAGATAGAGACACTCAGAATAATCCAGGCTCCATGTCCTCTGTCTCAGTCACACCTAATCCCAACCTTCAGCTTCACAAATCTATAAAGATAACCAGAGTTTTTATAATGTCTTTACAGCGTCTCCTTTGCCCCAGTAAGCTTAAAAATGCAGACACTCTACATTGCTGCCTAAATGCTCTCAAAGGTAAGATGTCAACGATGTTTAGCAACTGAACACGAACAAAACAGAAATCTTGGTCACTGGCCCAGACCAAGTTCAGAGAGGATTTTCAGTAAATGTTTCAGTCAGTTAGCAGGGAATATAAAACCATCTGCAAGAAATCTCTGTGTTGTGTTTGGTCAAAATTGGAATTTTGACCATTGGTTCAGTGTTGTTTTCTCCAGTTCAGAAATACTGCCAAAGTCTGTTCAATATTTCCTATGAACATCACAGAGCAAATTATCTACGCTTTTATCTCTTCCTGCCTGGATACGTGTAACTCCTCATTTTCCTGTTTAAGTGAGGCTGCAATTGCTCGTCTTCAATTGGTTCAGAAAACAGCAGCCAGCTCTCTGACAAACGTTAAATGAAGAGAGATCCTCCTGATCACATTCAAAGCTTTCCATGGTAACCTCTTATATTTCTGTTCTTATAACCAAATACTGTGAATCAAGATTACTCAGATCTTCTAGCCAGTTAATCTTAAATGTTTCACGGTTAAGACTCAAAACAGAAGGAGACTATGCTTTCACTGTTTTCATTCCAACACTATGGAACTGCCTCTCCCTCACTCTCAGGTCAGCTGAGTCTGTACCACATAAAAAAGACAAACTTTAAAAATACACTAGTAGGGACGCTCCAGTAGTTTTCCTGGTAGAGCAAGCACAATGCTGGGTTCCTGCCCGGTTTTGATTCTGGCCCAGGCCTTTTGGTACATGACATCTTCACTTCTCTCTCCTCTGCTTTTTCTATCTATCATTGCTGTAATTATCAAAATACAGCTCTTAAAAACACTTGCATAGACTGCCTGCTCACCATCCCTGCAGGTTTCATTTGTGTTTTTTGTTTTGTGTTTTAATTTTGGTTTATTTGTTGCATTGCTTCTATTGTTGACCAACTTTTTCCATTTTGCACTTTTTCTTGCTGTTTTTATGCTTAATATGACTATGCATTTTTGGGGTCGTGCTAGGTGTTATACTGTATACTGGTTTTACAGTATGGCGGTGTATGGATTTTTCATATACTGCTAAACCATAGTACATCTAAAACAATAGCTGCAATGCTTCAGAAGGCATCATTACATATTATATTGTTTGCCACTAGATGTGCTATGGAGCGCTGAGTGTATTTATTAACTGTGCATACTCTTCTTTCTAACAACTAGAACTTTACTTAACCATTATAACATAACAGTTAATTACCCACAGTTAACTGTTTGCATCATTACAAACACAGTAACACAAACATATATATATATATATATAAAAAAATGTGATATACAGTGAAATCTGCCACCAAAAATACAGTGATACACATTTTTGGCCAGGTCTAACTAGGGGTGTGATTAAATACTGTTATAGAAATATATCTAATACGTATTGGTGCCAAATATTGGTACTTTCATTAAAACATGCAGGCGCTCCATAAACAGATTCTCCTGTAAATTTGACTCACCAGGGCACACGTAGACATGGAAGTTGCAGTCAGTGTGTGTGTGTTAAAGATGCACTAAGTTAAGACTCCATGCAATTTTTGTTCATCATTTTATCTCAGTTGTCAAATTCTGTGAAACGGTCACCACAATTCAGGGAATAAAATACAGAATTCCTGTTTTTTTGCCTTTTTAGAGGTAATTTTCCTTCTTCACTTACACAGACATCATGATGTATCGATGACTGTCTTGCAGAATCACAGAACTGCTGTATCATGATATCATCGTTATTAGGGTTGCACGATAATATCGGCCAATAATAGTTTAAAAAGATCATCATAGGTATCGGCAGATATGAACATTTCTGGCCAATATGGTAACATATTAACTATGCGCATGCGACAACCATGAAAGACTCTTGTTACAGTGCTGTTTGTGGCTCAGAAAACAACTTACAGAGTTTGTTTTTCTGTTGGTTTTACAGTCACTGTTTTACTTAAAAATAAAACGTGGCACTGTCATATAATTTATTCTCCTTCCTCCCTCTATTGCTTCAAGTTGAAATCATTTCCTTATTTTTCAGGAGTGAATGTCTACATTTGTAAAATGATACATTTATGGTGGAATCAAATGCTGTTTGTCTTGTTTTATGTCTCGATCTACAACAAGTAAGAGTAATAAGTTAATTCTAGAGTAGGAGAGACATGGTGTTCTTCTAGTCAATGAAATAAAAACAGATGTATATATATCGGTATCGGCCAAAATGAGTTTGAAAATAATAGCATACATCAACCAAAATCCAATATCGTGCATCCCTAATCACTGTCATGGGTAACGTATCGTATTCTAACATGACTTTCTCTGTGAATCCCACCCATACTGTGTACTGTTATGCATCATTTTATTTGCTGTATTGCTTTAATTTGTGCATGTTCTTGTGCACTATTATGGATTTTATCATTAATTGTGAAGCACTGTTGAGCACAAGGGGAACTTTAAAACAGCCATACAAGCTTCCCATTCAGATGGAATATTTACATTGATAAATGAGATGTCATAATAGTCGCCTGCAGTATGACAGCTCTGTGGTTTGAAGGGTAGGCGTTTTAAATTTATACAATGGACAAAATATGGCCTTCTAATTAAGTTAGGTAATATTTAAGTCACATCAGAGTAACAGAAAAAGAACACGTCAAACTGAAAAGAGGTCATTTGACTGTGTACAGTATGAGCTTTGTGTGCCCCCTTTGATCTTTCAAGAAGAATTAATTCACATTCATATTTACACTGTTAAAATCCCAAACTGAAACCAATAAAAATATTTGACAAACAGCCAAACCCTGTTTGACCACAGCTTAACCTCACAGACAAGAGATCCATTCAAAGGTGACCAGAGACATCACAAACTAAACGGATAGCAAACACAAAGTTCTATTCCAACTCGGAGTGAAAGTAAAGCACAAATAAAAAACAGCACTGTGAATGAATCACACAGTTACTGATTTGCTAGTTATATAAACAAATGCTAACCTGCTATTGTCACAATTGTGCTGATGGATAAGGTTATTTTCTTCCCCTAAGAAACTGTGATTCACAGCTCAAATAATACAATGGTAAAACCCAAGTACGTGGCATTCAAGAGCAATAAAAGTCACTGTTTGATCAGAACAGAAACATCAGTCAACTGTCACAGTGATGCCCTCGTCGACCTCAGTGACAAATCTGAGGTTAATTTATAATCATGCACTTCAGTGTGAAATTGCAATCCAGGCTTTTCCATACCGTTATTAGACTTAGGCACAGCTATGTGGAATGCCACCAAAATCTATGTAGAGAGTAGAGTAGAGCTGCAACTGATGATTATTTTCATTGCTGATTAATCCGTTAATTATTTTCTTGATCAATCAATTAGTTGTTAGGTCTAAAAAAAATGTCAGAAAATGGTGAAAAAGCGTTTCTTAAAAATGTGGTTTTTAAGTTGTTGTTTTTTTGTTTATTATCTGCTGTAGCTTTTCCAAATTTGCACAAAGATATCATAATAATGCTACATGTGAAATTATATCTTTTTTATGTAAAATGTAACATTTTCAGTTAGTTTGATGTCCAGTTACAGACGTATTGATTAACTGCTTTGAGTTGGACGTTCAGCAATTCAGACGTCTTCATTTATTGATTACTTTGACTTAGGTGTTAAGTTCAGCAGTTATATAGTTGAAATAAAGTCAAAAAAACCCTGCAATCCATTAAGACAACATTAAGACAACAGCAGAAAACAGCAGAATCATTGATCCAGAGTTTGAATGTTACTTAATATTTTATTTGGACCTTGAGATGCACCTTCATTAGATATAATGGTTTGGTCACGAGCACAGACATTTGGTATTCATAAATGAGGCTGCAGCTGCTGCTGATCTCTCACTACATTCCAAACCCAATTTGCACAGATTTTTCCAGAGGGATAGCTAACTCTTGAGATTAATTGGGGAGGATGGTCTGAAATTCGACTGCAAATTGGAGCACATACTCACATACAGAGGCACCTTCCTCCTGCTCAGCTCCATGTGCACAGCAACTGCAGATATAAACACATATGTGAGAGACAAAAAATATATATATATAAAGAAGAACTCCAATGCAGCCATGTGATTCCTCATTACTTCTCTGGTTATTTTGGCTATTCTGCCTGCTCCTCTGATCCTGAAGAGATTATGAAACCTTATCTCGCGCCAAGCAGAGTCAGAGGTCGTCTGATGAGACAAGGTAATCTTTTGATCCCAAGTATGTGAATAATGATTTTAATGATACTTACTACCTTGTTTTGTAGACCAGCACCAAATGTGCCAAAATCTGATACGCAGCCAGTCCATCTGTAATCTATTACATAAGTGTGTGTGTGTGTGTGTGTGTGTGTGTGTGTGTGTGTGTGTGTGTGTGTGTGTCTAGAAGCTGGAAATATATTACGTTTGAGAGCTTCAGGGTTCAGATCTGTTCTATATCAGGGACTACTTCCTAAACAGGACACAACAGCAAGGTCTGAACTAACATTAGAGATACAAAGGCAGAGAAAATAAACTCTTTCCTTAGAGGTTATGTTTATTTTTTCTTGTACTGATAATAAATAATAATTTCCCAAATATTAAAGTGTAATAAATAAAGTATGGGCAAACCGAGAGGAGAAGACCTTTGACATTTTGTAGACGCACGAGCTTTATGACACAGCAAAACTGCGCATCACTGCTGTCAAAAATGGCAATATATGCGACAATTTTATCAAATTACCACAATAGACTATTTTCTTTTTTTTACATTTCTGTTTTTTCGTCGCAGTAATTCCAATAATTCTAACTCAACTTTAATACTGACCTATTTTTAGGTGCGGGGAAAGCGTTTTCTGACACAGGCTAATACATTTACACATTTTAGCGTTCTAATAGTGTTAGCATGTTAGGAAACCTTCGATAGAACCACGAGAGACAGACGCAGGAGCAAATAATTAGTAGAACAGGGGTTGACATTACCTACCTTTACAGGAGCTCAAACTCCGACAGAAGAAACCTCACAGTCCGCTTCAACTTAGCCAAAAAAACACACACACACACACGCACGCACAACCTAAGTCGCAGTCATTCTGCGTTTGCTAATTCAAGTGTCGGTGAGAAAGAAGCTACAAGTTGTGGAATGGCGTTCAGTCGCCGCCTCTGCTGTCTCCAGCCATTTCACTCAGACACACACACAGACAGACAGACAGCCAGCATCCTCCTCTCTGTCAGTGTTGATGCTTTCTGTCTTCCGTCTGGCCAAATCCAATCTTCCTTATGTGTGAAAGTTGACTGTTTCTTTGGGATTACAGCGACCCCTCGTGGGAGGCGATAAAACAGCCATGAAATAAATGGTAGCACTTCATAATAAGCAGCAAAAGTGAAAATACTCCACTACAAGTCAAGGCTCTTCTATTGAAAACCTCACTAAATAATGTAAATGTTATCAGCCAGATGTACTTAGAGTAAGTCGAAGTAGACATTGTGAAATGGTCCCTGTCAGTGTTTTACTATTATATATGTTTTTGATTCATTTTACTACCGCGTTCATGCGTATGTTGCATTTCACTGCTGTACATCATGTTTAAGGTTGAACTAATATTTTAGAAACTGTTGGTAGTTTAATCTACAGGAATGCATCATATTCTATGAGATCATCATGCGTCTGTAGCAGTACTCTCACAAGCAAACTCAGAAAAACAACCCTGTTTTCAGCTTTGTGACGGTGCATTTTCCAGCTGATCAAGAGGGTTTTTAAAGAGGTTATTTATCTTACGAAGGAGCAAAGGAAACACTTCATCCAACACATGCAGAGATACACGTTTATCACCGGTCAGGAAGGAGATGAAAAACTGTAATCTGAAAAGGAACTGAAGCTGTCAGACAAATATAATGTAAAGTAAAAAGTACAATATTTGCCTCAATATTTAATCTGTACTTAACAACAGTACTTGAGTAAAAAGTATTTCGATTCCACCACTGATAATAAAGGTACAAATCGCATACGTTAGTTCATTTGTTTTGTGCTTGTTTATTGCATGAATTACAGCAAGATATATCATTACTTCCTGTTGCTCAGCATGAACTAATGATCAAGTAACTGTGGCTTTATGTAACAGGGTAGATTTGTACCATCGCTGTCACTCTAACAAGCTCTGATCAGGAGTGGTTTTGTGTGTGCGTGGGGTACAGGGGCTTCACATTTGCTGTGATCTACTGGCTGTGATTGTAGTGTCAGATTGAAGGCAGGTGTGGGTATGTGTGCCTCCGCTCTGTGGTGTGCTTAAGCCACTGCGGCAAATACTGACTGCAGCTCCTTTTCACTCTGCTGTCTTTCTTTATGTGCAGGTAATCTGACCAAACATTTTTCCCTCAGATGAATGGCAAAATTGAAGGATCATCAAAGGCACGTACCTGTCCCTGAGACACTTTACAGAGCACAAGTTATGTGCATCTATGTATCATTTATAATCTTTATGCCCTTTTCCCACTCTGCTGGAGCTGCAGACGCCGCTGTTCAGAGGCAGAGTTGGGCGTCGTCAGGCTGATGTGTGTCAGATTAGTCTCGACTTTTTGGGCAGGGTCGCCATCAAGTTGTGTTCTCATTTTCCTTCCCCCCTTTGCGAGTAGAGCACTGACTGTTTCCCCTTCTTCTTGTTTTTAGCATATTTTAGTCCATTAGATTTCCCTTGATTTTTAGTGTATTTATGTGAAACAATGAACTAAGTTTTTAAACTGTTCTTCTGGTGTGTTTTTTTCTAAATCTAATCGGGCGTCGGGGTGGAGGTGGTGGTGGTGGTGG
>JAPQRN010000027.1:7758173-7773893 GCA_037367275.1 Coranthus polyacanthus
AGTTTTTAAACTGTTCTTCTGGTGTGTTTTTTTCTAAATCTAATCGGGCGTCGGGGTGGAGGTGGTGGTGGTGGTGGTGGGGTTAAAGGGGTGGGGTTAGGAGCGGACATGAGGGTTGAGATGGTGGGGGTAGAAGCAGCGGCAAAAGAAGGTGTAGAGACTGGGTGTGGGATGGAGGGTTCAGGCGGATGAAAGGCTGGTGGAGGAAGTGGAGGCAGCATATCAGGGTCCTTCAGCGACATTTCAAAAACGGATGGGACCTTTTCCACAGAGTTGTTTTTTTTTAGGTTTGTGGAACTCTTCCATCTGCTCCAAATCGTCAAGCCTCTCAGCCAGACGATCCCTCTCTCACTCATTGTCCTGCAGAGTCTTCTTCAGGTCATTGATGGTGTTAAGGCGAGAGGAGTTTTCCTCTTGCCAGTTGTGCCTTTCATTAATCAGGTCTTCAGCATAGCAGTTAACATGAAAGAAAATACCGTCATTTTTACTCTTGAGCTCTAAGATTATTTTTTTTAAGTTTTACAAACTATTCCTTTCAAACTTTCAAACTGGAACTTGTTTAGGCTACTGTCAACAGCAAAACAGAGCAGACAAAACATTCAACAAACTACTAAACCAATGTCCACAACTGACCTGGATATTTATCCACTATTTGTGCTTTTCTTAAAACTGTATTTGCCTCCATCTCTACTCAGCATTATCAAGTGTCAGGTTACTTACCGCTCTGGTCTTGATGTTGTTGTCATCGCAGATATTCTGCTTCCTGCCTCTTTTGGATTTCTTTCTCTCATCTGTATCTGCCGTGCAGGCTGGGACTGTCTTGGTGTTTTTGGCGTCTACATGTTTTACAAATATCTTATGCTTCACTCACAAACAGCGTGGTTTGTAAATACAAAATGTACCTATTAGAGGTACCGCGCCTCTGTATTCCTCATATTCTGAATCCTTAATAACACTATGGACTTCTTGGAGAGTGGACAGTGACAGGACAGATGGAAGAAGAGGGAAAGAGAAAAAAAAACAAGAGAAGTTGGACATGTGCGTCTTAAATTGTCAAAGTGTTTCCCTCTGCACAGTTGGTTCTCATCCAGGCATGATCATCATTTAAGAGTATCATGTGTTTTGTAGAGATATGAGACACAATGAGTCTCTATGGCGCATGGACTCAATGGACATGTTTTTTCTTTCACATAGCAGACTAAGTTGGTGTTGGGGGGGTTGGTTAGGGGTGTGTGTGTGTGTTCATTTGTGGACCAGTAAGGAGACTGTAACATTCACTCAATTAAAAAAACAAATAGAAATGACATATTAGATGGAAAACGGCAATGAAACGCAGCTCAGGTATGTCATTGTATGAAATACTACATCTAATGGGCAAACATGTAAACCATGATCATGATGGTGAAGAACCAGCTCTCAATATCTGCATAACACTAGTTCATGAAAAACACATTTCCATTTTCTTTTACCAATTTTCTGAAAATTTGGTTAAAATGTGGGATACATATAAATGGAAACTCATCACATGTTTTTAATCAGTGGGAATTTCCCACATTACAATGTGACCTCATTTCTCAAAGCACACTTACTGGAGACAGTTTCAATGTAACAAAGATTTATTTTTATCTGCTTATAAAACATTTGTCAATGCCAAATATTATGAAAACACAAAGCAGACTTTAACAGTGAATTCATTCACACAAACAAGCGCACACGCACCACATTTACAGCTGGAAGTGTAATTACAAGACTTCCAATAAAAACGTCTTGCTTTACATCCATATAATCAGAGACACTTCATACGTACAGTGAATACATGTTGCGTTTGCTGCCGATCAGTCATTTTGAGTTAAAACACCGGAGTGAGACCATGGGTTTGTCTGCGTCTTAAAACCTGTACCAAAATGTTTCTCATTAGACATGGAGCCCGTGACATGTATCCTGTCATGTCAGAAAAGTTTTGTGTGATGTTTTAGAGTTGGAAAGGCACTCTAACCCAATGTAAAGTCGTTTGTCCCCCATACGGGCCTCAGGTGGCCTGAAGCTCTGGTCTCGAGGTACTTGCTGCTTCTCCCTGAGCCAGGCCGTTGGATCTGCTGCTGGAGGAGCACAGCACCTCCTTCCTGGGGAGGGAGGAGGCAAACAGTGTGTCCAACATGCCCAGCACCTCCAGGAGGTCTTGCTGGTAGTCAATCTCCTTCTCCACCAGATCCTGCAGACGCAGCAGCTGGCGGTCCACGACAGGTGACTGACCGATTACGGATCGATAGATGTCCAGGATTATATCGGCCGCTGGTACGAGGACAGGAGCAAACCTCTGGTCCACCAAGTTCCTGGAGGGGAAAAGGGGGGGAAAAAGCTCAAACTACCACATTTAAAAAAGTGTCCAATAGGAAATGATGTCTACAGTTTATAAAGCCTTACCCTATGAGGAAGTGCAGCAGCTGTGAGAGCCCCTTTTCATCCCTTCCTGCCAGAGCGTTCTTTAACGTTCCTCTTCGATCCAGCTCCTTAATAACAGCAACGGTGATCTCTGGCTGTCTCTGTCTCTTGCCTGCCTAAAAAGACAAAATATAATATAGTTTGGTATTATGAGTGTTATTGTGGTTGGTGTTTTCAGTAAGTTAGCAGTAGCGTTAACTTGGCAAGTTTCATCCCTCACTCTTCCCCAGGTCCACCCTCTTGTCACCTCTGGCTCCAAAAAAAAAAAAAAAAAAAAAAAATCAAGATGGCAATGGCCAAATGCCAAATCAAGGCCTCAAAACACCAATGAGGGCCATCATGGTGGCTACACCCACTTCTTTTATACAGTCTATGGTTAGTATCTAACCTTGGAGCAAACTAAGGACTATTTGTGGATCAAACTAACACCATCAAGTGCGAATTGTAGTTCATGTATACTTCTGTTGTTATTTCAGAACTGTTTCCCGAAGTGTGCAATTATTTTATTTGTAATATGTCTCACTGGTATTGTTGAAAACCCCATAAAGTGACATGCAGGGTGCAAAAGCTTGACATGCATAGCAACTCGAAAGGTTAATTAAGCAGCAGGTCTCATATAAGACTGTTTTATCATGCAAAATTAAAAACAAAAAAAAACACTAAATGGAACTTCAAGAAGGTACCAACCAACTTAACACTGATCTAATCTTAAATATATGTTATTATGTGAAATAAATGTGTACCTCTAGAGCTGTATCCAAAGCCTTGGATACATTAAATTTCTTCAGCTGTTTGTCATATTTGGCCAAATGCTGTTTCACTGGCTTACTGATGAGGTAATCGTCCTGGAAAAAAAGAAAGAAAGAAAGATATAAATGAACAATGACAAATGAGAAGCAAAAGATTCTCTTTCGTCACATAATTTATCAGACCGTTACCATGGCTACAGTATGGTACTAAAGCAAACTTAGTTACTTGCCTGTTTGGGCACGTAGTTCTTCCCTTTCACAAAAACACGATATGACGGTCGCCTCCTCTTTTGGCCTGACACTTCCTTTGACTCTTCGGGGCTCTTCCTGTGTTTGACACTCAGAATACCATTGGTCATACCCACAACAATGGATTCATCATCCGGCTGAAGAGAAAGACATTTAATTTTAAAAATCAATTCAGACTCACTTTCTGTCCACATCTTGTTGAAGAGCAGTGCGGCCCAAAAGTGTACTTAAAGCTGTAATAAAGCTGTGTATAAAGCAATTAAAACGGCCTAATCTACTGCCTGATCTAGGATTGTGGTGGAAACTGAAAGGGAAAACCCAGAAACACTTCATGTCCACAGCAGCAAATGCTTTGTCAGTTTACTTTCTTACTGTGCAGATTGTGTTTTGGAAACCCTGCAACGTCATGCCAACACCAAGAGAAACCGATGTACTGTCTTTATCTCTATTCCATTTAAATCTCTGCCAATATTGGGTGTTTCTTTTGGCAGGTGCAGAAAGTGAATCTACTACTGCTCTGTCGAATCCTGACCCTTTCTGAAGGTGCACTCAGATTCAACCTCATTGTATTTGTGCTTATGAGTGTTTCCCATCTTTCGGGACTGGAATAAACAAGGACGTTGTTAAACTTTTATTCTGAAATAGGAGTGTGGCATTTTAAACACATACAAGTAATCAAACACTAATTAGATTACAGTTTGAATTAAATGTCTTACAGCCAAAGCCAGACTGAGGATCGAGGCAGCGTAGTCAAAGTTGTGGACCACTCTGAAGTTGGTTGTGTTGTACACTTTCACATGCCTGAAAAGACAAACAGTTATAGTACATTAGATCAGATGTATCTGCTAATTTACCTGTTAACACACACACTGTGCATAGACCTATCCACTACCTGTCCAGAGACGCCGAGAGTAGCCTCTGTCCGTTGCCGCTGAGACATAAAGAGGTGACAGTTTTGTGATGGTTCTTCAGCGACACTAAAGGCTGGCCTCCTTTTAGCAGATCCCACACTTTGACATAGCGGCCACCTAGAGAGAGCAACGAGAAATGTTGTGATTAACACTTATTCAGTGAATTTGTGTGTTTATTTGTAGCAGAGTCACGAGTGTTGCTAGTACAAAAACATGATCTACACATATATTTTTTAAATCAATTTAGTCAAAAAACAAAATGTGTTGTGTCTCTCCTACTCTCACCCACATTAACTTTAGATCAACAGAAACTGATATGATTGTGACACATCACCTCCCTCGGATGTCAATCACTCACTTCACTAAAGAGGCAACAAACCGTTCTGCTGCTAGTTAGCCTGGATATTTGGCCAGCTAGCGATGCTGGGGGGCACGGAGAAATATTTTCTCAAGTTAGAGGCTTAATTACACTGATGTGTTCTGTAACATTGTTGTAACTTCTATTGTAATTTATTCAGAGCTGTCTGCCAATGATTTGAATAAGGAACAATGAGTTCATTATTTTAAAACTGCAGCACTTACTGAAAGTCAGCTTTAGACTGGTCATTTTAAATGTTTACTAGGACTACGCCAGCCTTGCTACTGTTCATTTTCTGAAAGCTTATAAGATTCATTACTGGAAATATAAATGTTGTCAAGTTGAGTACAAATGTAATTTGAATAAAATGACCCTCTGCTTAAAAGTATGTATGTGGCAACATGATTCAAATTGTGTTCAAAGTGTTTCTCTACTATGAAACAGGCCTGAAGTATTCAGATTGAAAAGATCCAATGACATGTAAGTGTTACAATTATGATGTAGTCCTTGGAAAAATGTGTTCCTGGCCCCAAAAAAGGTTAACAACCCCTGACCTAGATGACTGTCAGACTAGTCCCCCCCCCCCCTTCTCAACGTAGCTGAATCTAAAAGAGCCTACCTGCAGAAACAATGAGTCCCTCTGAAGGATAGAGGAGCAGACTCTCCACCGGTTGGCCGTGGTCCATGGTCATCACACTCTTATCCACTCTGGCATCAAACAGTTTCAGTGTATGGTCATAAGATCCTGGAGTAAGAACATTAAACATCGGTTACTCCTTTATCCTGCTTCTCATCCATCTGTCTGCAGTGGATCTTGTTCAGTTACTTCATATTGATCATTTTCTTGCAATTTAAAGAATAATGTTTGTTAAAATGTTTTCATAGATTTTCACTTATGTCTCACCTGTTATGAAGAGATCTCTGTTAAGTTTGCTTGTGACACCACAGCGAATGTAATCTGTGTGTTCCTGGTAGGTGGTAAGCTCTGTGGCATTTGGGATGTCCCAAAGTCGACAGGTGTAGTCGTCTGAGCCTGTGAGGATGTGGTAGCGCTCTGAGGTAAAGTCTGTTACATGTACAGCCCTGAAAAATACAGAAAAAACAAACACAATTTTCACACCAGTTCAATTTCATGGCTGGATGTTTACAAGTTTGACAGTGATACAGTTTTCAGGTTGTCAGAATTCTTGAGATCATCATGAAATTCAGTCGATGGATCACTCAAGGAATCATCATTCAACCAGCTACACACATCTTTTAAAACACAAACCATCTATTCAACTGGTCACAAGCCTCCAGTGCTCTGATATGACTTTGTTATTGTTCTTTGGATTTTTCTGATACTGCACACATTGTTAAATATCTATTATGGTCAAGAGCACAGATGTGCAATCAAACGTTTAGAAAAACACACTTCAAATGTAAGCTGTTTCATTCTAAAAACGTACTTTGTGTGCCCTTTGAACATCCTCAGTGCCACCTTGCCGCTGACGTCGAACAGCCGTACCACAGAGTCCTCGCATCCTGCCACGAGAAGCTGACCGTCTGACCTGAACCTCCCACAGTACGCCGTGTCCTTAAACCGTGTAAATGATTTCACAGGTTCCTGGGAGAACGGTCCGTAAATGTGGATCTAAAAACAACGACAACAGCAGCAGAATGAGAAGAAGTCTCGCACAAATGCAGCACATTTAGAATTTGAAAACTAAAACAATTCATGCAAAAGAAGAAAACATACTCTTGTGAACGCTGTCACAGCAAAGTTATGTGGAGCCACAGGGGAGAAGTCTATGTTTGTGACTGCTCCAAATTCTTTTATCTGTACTGGAGCCTGTGAGGAGAAAAACAAAACATGGACAAACAGTATTAAAATGAGTAATATAAAGCAAGGTATATGACATTTTACATTATCATTCACATGAAGACAAATTAGCAGAAACATACCTTGTAGTTTTTCCAGTAGAGTGTGTCTTGCGTGACTTTTTCTCCAAGTTTAGGATAGACCTGGATTTTTGTAGGTTTGAATGATGCCATTTCAGTGCTGATGGTTTCTCACCGTCACACGATATTCGCTGTCAGATACAGTAAAATAAGGCAGAGAAAAACATTAAGGTACAATGACAGACGTGGCACTATGTACCCTCTTAAACCACATGTCCTACTCATATCGTGCAGACAAACAGTGCTCAAACGCGCCAGACGTCAGTTTACATTCCAGTGACAATCCCACATTACCCAAAGATTATTTGAAGCAATACTATATATTCAAATACCGTAATGCTGCTGTCTGACATTAGATGGCATTAACCTTTCAGCAACATGAGGTGGGATAAAAACGAAGCCCGAACTTTGATCAATCGTTGTGATATTCACTTATATAAAGAATAAAACTGCCGGAAACTAGATACATAATCTTTATTTATGCTAGCTGCGTTTCTAATTTAGCCTAAGCTAACCGAACAGCATCACATCTAACCAAACTTTGCAGGTCATTAATCTCGACTACATAGTGAATTCATTTTCTTCAAAAAGAGCGTAAAAAGCGCAACACAGTATCGTCTTGTAAGCAGTTCCTTATACGTATATTAACGTGTATACTTACTAACTGGAAATAAAATCTGTTCAAAACACAAAACCCTGAGCCAACGTGTTCACTACAGCAAAAGTTACTTAGCATTAGCACACTGCACTTTAGCCGGGTGGCATTTTTCTACTAAACCACTGCGTTAAGATACTCACCTTTGAACGAAAAAGTCAAATAATAAACACTTAGTTCTGAAGTATTGTGTGCTGAAATGATGTGATAGTTAGGATAGTTGTTCAAGTTATCCAAAAGTTACTCATTTTAACGCGTTCTCACGTTGCTTCTGAGAGCACAGGAGGCCGCCATGTTGGAAACGTGACTACTTCCGTTATGAACTGCGTGTTCACTGAAACTTATCAAAATGACCCAATGAGTTAAAAAAACGTTGTCATATTTTTATATTTTTAATAACAATTAATGTGTATATTCCAAAATGCGAAGAAGGCGGGTATTTTTTCTTTTCAGAAATCAACTTTCTTCGCATTGATCCATATGATATGAACCTTCAACTGAATGTTTTTAGTACATATTTACATTACTTTTTTTCTCTTTTTTTACAATACACCTCTTTCTCTCTCTTCAAACACGAATGTGAAAATAATATGACTGTGATTTTAGAAAGCATAAAAATGTCGAGCGCATCCGGCACCTAATGCACCTCAGCGCGTCACTTCCGGTCTCCAGTCCTTTCTCCGAGCTCCTGTCGACTGTGTGACCCGCGTGTTTACACACTCCCAGGTCAGTTTCTGTCTCTGCGTACATTATAAGTTGTTCCAGTCTCACAGGAATGGTATTTTATCCAGAAACAATAGCTACCAATCTCACATTTCACGTACAGTTGCGACTGAAACCCCAGTCTTACTTGAATCTTTCACGAGTTTGAAAAGGCCTGAGCTAGCTGTTTAGCTTTACTGGCTAACTTATTGGCCAGCGGTTGTCATAATGTCTACAGACTAGGGATGAAAACCCTTTTCACTTTCTCAGTTTATGAGGCTGAGAGCTCAACTATAATCACACTGTACGTCTCGCTTTAGGGCCTATAATGAAAACTAGGAAGCAGAGTTAAAGCTAGCTGGCCATCCTCGTACAATCTTCTCTTTGGAACTGGGGAGCGGGGGCGAGTCTAACTTAACCCTGGTTCTTGCATAACTTGAGTCGAGACTAAAGAGTGTGACGCTATTTTAGGTTTGTGGCAGCTGTGAATTCTTGTTAGTTTGATGTGTCAAGAGGACGGGGGATTTGGGGGAGTTTTAGGTTCGGCACTTGTTTCTAAGAGCTGATGCCGTACTTCTAGTGAACTTTTTGAAATCTCACATGAAGTATTTACGGTTTAATAAGTTGCTTGGTTATCAGTCATTAAGTTTACACTTGTACTCCATTTTGCAAATTTGTTTCTCACTGATATTCAGTTCAAGATTGAATTATTAGTGTCCACATGAGCACACCTCGGTGACACACAAAAACAGGTGTGATGTGACTAGTTAGATTACTATTTTATAGGTCTCCAAGGTTTACATGCAATTAGAAATTGCCATTTTTGAGTGGCTAAAGTTTGTGGAAACTCATTAGATTTGATAATAAATGTAATTTTGCCATTTGTTGTGTTAGATGAAGGAGTCGATCATGAACCAGGAGAAGCTCGCCAAACTGCAGGCGCAGGTCCGCATTGGCGGCAAGGTCAGTAGGAATGCAACTCTTGCACATGATGTGAAGGAAATGTTTCTCGCTGTGTTTTTTTTGTTTGTTTGTTTGTTTTGTTTCTTTATTCACATCACTCATTATGTTACATAGGGCTCAGCCCGCAGAAAGAAGAAGGTGGTGCACAGAACAGCTACAGCCGATGACAAGAAGCTACAGTTCTCCCTAAAGAAACTGGGAGTCAACAACATCTCTGGTATTGAGGAGGTACAGCAAATTCTGTCTTAACATACACAAAAATAAACAAGATTGTAAAGTCTCCCTGACAACAACATTGTTTATATCCCAGGCTTACTCAAAGTGAAATAATTCCAATTTTCAGTAAAGGAAGCCTCTTAGTAATTTATATTTAGAATGTGCAAAGAAAAAGAAGTAAATGCATTATGTGCAACAACTTTCCAGTTTGTTTTCTTATGTACCTGAATAACAAAGTAAAGATGTGTTATTTTCATTCATTTATTAGCTTATCACATATGACATTTGAGTAGCTGAAAAATGTGTGGGCTCTAAGAATTTTGTGTAATGTCTTGTATCATTACAAATCTTGCCAAATCATTGTTTTGCAAATATATCAGCTTGCTATCACATCACGTCATCCTCTTTGAATCTGACCTGAGATCCTCGTCTTCTGTTCTCGCTCGTTGTAGGTGAATATGTTCACAAACCAGGGGACAGTGATCCACTTCAACAACCCAAAGGTTCAGGCCTCACTGGCTGCCAACACCTTTACAATCACAGGACACGCTGAGAACAAACAGCTCACAGAGATGCTTCCAGGAATCCTAAACCAGCTCGGAGCCGACAGCCTCACCAGCTTGAGGAGATTAGCAGAGACCCTGCCTAAACCAGGTACATGCAATGTTCGCACAAAACTATTCGTGATGTGGAAAGAAAGCTGTAGAGTGTTTGTAAATGGTTCACTCTTTGGATTTGAAAGCAAGAGCATCTGATAATGTCAAAATGGATCTATCTGCTGGGAAATGTTTGATATTCTGTTTGTATGGAACGACTTCATCTGAGACCAAGATAAAACCAGAAGATTCTAAAGATTACAAGGAATCGCTTCATACAAAACTTCTTTTCATTAGAATTCAAGTGTTAGACTTGTAGGTACATTCCAGTCTGATGAAATATAATGGAACAACATTTCATTAGGAGGGAAGAGAGTGTTGTTGACTCCACCTATGTCAATGTCATATCACCACAACTGAAAATGATCCGTCAGTGTTTCTATATCAAGTACTGCTTTTTTATATATACACACACACACACACACACACACACACACATATAGTTGAAATTATACAATGACCACTGAGTAGAACAAGACACTCACTTCTCTGTCAGAAGAGCTCAGATTCTCGGTCAGAGATACTCGATTTGCTTTGGCGGGGGCCATTTTTGCAAATCTGTAGGCCTGTACTGTAGGCCAGGGCCTAGTAAATAAACCAACAATATTTATTTATCAGATGAAATAAATAAGAATTAAAAGGCCCAGGACTCATCTTTCTTGGAAATGTATTTTACAAATTATTAATTTATTAACTAAATCATCCATTCTCAACCAGTGGGCCTCAGAGTGCCATCTAGTGGGCACTCTGTAATTTACAAAGTTATTTAAACAATCAAATTAAAATGCAACAATTTAAAATGCCAGACGTCTGAATACCATCATTCAAAAACAACACATCATCACATAGAGACAAACATGTTTTGCCACTTTTAGTGAACTAACGTTCCCTCAGATGCAGTGACACAAAATAGATCAGTTCTTGGAAAAATGATGTGGAACAAAGAGTGCCAGTAAAACCTGTGATGAGGAAATATGACCCTGGATACATTGAATTTGGATCCATAATAGCAGGCAGTGATGAGCAGAATATTTATTTTGATTATTACACACGGTGGCACAACACATTTATAGCCCAGTTGTTCTTTTTTCTGTCCGGTTTTGTTTTGTTTTTTTTACACGTATTCAGGAAAGTGATCCTCAGAAATGTTTTAATCAAAAGTGAGGCTTAAGTTACAAAAGGTTGAGAATTCCTGAACTAAATAAATGTACCACTAGGCCTATATGTCAGATAAATCAGGCATTTTCCTGCATTGAATAGATGCAGTTGCGTTTGAGTTGTACATGCTACTGAAAGAGTTTTTAAAAAAAATTCTCATAGTGCATCCATTTGTCATTGTGAACCAGAAAATGGACACAGTCCAGCCGGCATCACGTCTTAAGCTGTGTCCCCCCGCTCTAGGCCATCAAGTTTTACATTGTGCTGTTGCAGCTTGTTGTGTTCAAAGTGATGCTGACATGTTAACTTGGTCCAGCCTCATAAGACTGTTGTTGCAGCATATATGGAAAAGTGACCAGTGTTTTTATTCTGACATGAATCTGACATGGTCAGCTGCTTCCTGATCAACAGAAAGGAGCTTTGTTTATCTGTAAGGAGCTGTGGAAACTAGGATCATATCAGTCCATATTAATAATTATCACCCGATGGTTATTTGTGGTTTCAAATTATAATTTTTTTAAATCTGTGTTAGATGTTTGTCAGAAAATGACACTTGCCAAACAGCAGAACATTTCAGAAATCTACAGAGATAGAACATTCAAAACAATTCTAATGACAAAATGTTTGTTCAATATTAAAATATGTGCAAGTGACCATTGCCAGTGAACCAGCAACCATTGAATAGGCCTGGCACATTATTCCATAATTGTGATTATTGTACATAATCGTGATGATTGCCTCCAACTGTATAAAAACAGTTGGATTTTTATTTTATCCTTATTCCCACATTATTACCCATCGTTTGACTGATGTTTTTTAATGACATCATCTCATTGCGTCTCATTCTTCTTCTGCTGTGAGTTCAACTGGTGCCACTGAGGTTTAGTTTGATTTTCTACCTTGATTGAATATTTCAGTAATGAGTACTCATCATGTCATATCTGCCATCTTCAATTTCTTTTAACAAAAATGTCAAAATTCTACGCCAGTGAATGTCTCTTCTTCTTCATGAGGTGTGTATAATGAAACTGTTACTAGACTTATACTACAGTGGTGGTCTAAAGTTAAGACAAGACAATAATATCGATCGCAGTTATTTGTATGACAATTAATCGTCAGCTCAAATTTCAATATTGCGAAATCCCTACCACGGAAACATTTTTAAAATGCTTTATCCGACAATGTAAACAAAAGACAAATGTGCCACACTCTAAAAAATATATTGTGAGAATTATTTAAATAATATAAATAATTTGACAGTCTCAAAGGGCCACATTGAGCCTTGTGTTTTGAGCTTAACATTATTACTCTTTCGCACCGTTTGCATGTGTCCATTGAGTCACTAACATGTTGTCTTTTGTTCCCTCTCTCAGCTGGAGAGAACAAAGCCCCCATGGTTGCCGCAGAGGACGAGGATGATGAAGTTCCAGGTAAGCAAATATAATCATCCCCTTTTAAAACAAACATTTGCATTCATTCTGTAATACATTCTGTAATATAGCTACAGCACAATTTACTGACAGTGCTGGATTCCCTTACCACACAGAACCTTTTATTCATTTCAGCCTCATGGTTTTGTAATTGGCGTATTGTGAATATGAGACAAATCTTGACAGTCATTGACAGAGTTTATGTCTTAAGTCAGACAGATAAACTGTTCTTTTTCATGTTATGTATTAACGTTTTGTGTGCTACACTATCAGAATCATATTGGTCAAAGACACAGTCTCACGGTGTATCTTTTGTCTCTTCTGTTTTTTTTTTTTCCAGATCTCGTTGAAAACTTCGACGAGGCTTCAAAGGACGAAGCAAACTAAAAGCCAAACCAGTGAACTCTTCAACAATCTTCTTTACTCTCCGTACTTTTACACAGCAGCATTTTTAACAGTTTATCTCTGTTGTTGCTCTGTGGCCACAAGCAAAACATGCTTTTTAGTTGTAACCTTGACAACCAGCCAAAAAAAAACAGGTGAAATCAGTGAAATAATTTTTTTATGGCAACTGTTACCTCCCCTTCTGTTGAATTTGCCCTGTTCTGCAAACGGAATGATTTAATTCAGTGGAATGTGCAAACCTTTGTCTTTCTCTCACCACCTCTCCTTCACTGTGATGTCCACACATCAAAAATGTAATAGTGAAATTGATCATGTAATAAAGATTACATTTACATTAGTCTGTTTCTCCTGTGTATGTAAATGTACAAACAAGCATTCAGGTTGTCTGTCAGTCCCACTGTCGATCTGTCCATCCATTTCATTCTGGTGACTCATCTCAGGAACGGCTTGAAGGAATTTCTTCAAATTTGGCACAAATATTCACTTGGGTTCGAGTATGTACGTAGAATTAAGTGTTCAAATGTCGAGGCTTCTGTGACAAATCTGAAGAAATTGAAAAAAGGCATTTTTGACATTGATGTATATACGTAGACACTCAAGACTGGCCTGTAAACACACAAGTAAATGCGTCACATTAATGTATTATTATTAAAAGCTCTGTAACATTTACATTTTTCAATCAGTCTCTTTCTAAATTCAAGGGTTAATGATGTGTGTGGGAGGAAAAAAGTTTTCAGAATGTTTTTTTTCTCCCACATAGATCACAAGTCTGAAAATAAAACTGACTCTTCGAAATCAATGCTTTTAATCCAGGAAAAAAAACCACAGCTGCCCCGTCGACTTGTACGTGTCCAAAATGGTGAAGATACATTTATGAGAATGGACAAAACGTTGGTCGTCAAAGGTCAAGGTCACCTCACAAAACACGTTGTCAGCCAAGAAGTCATATGCTAATGACAAAATGTAGGAATATGATGAAATTATGCAGTAAAATATCTTAAAAAGTCAAAGGTCAGTTTCGCTGTGACATAATTTTCTGTAAAACCCTTTTCCAGTGCAAATAGCATGTTTCTCACTGGAATCATACATGTCAATATAGTGACAACTTCCATTTCACCATAAAATACACTTAGTACCGTTCTATTAAATGCAGGCCTTGTACGTATATCTGGACTGAAATGGATAGAAACTTTAATTTGACTAGTCACAAGTTTGTACTGGCATTTCCTCGATCCATTCTGTAATTAGTCTGAAATACTTAGAAAACATATCTGTATAAACACTGTGGAAGTTGCATTTGACAAAAGAAAACTGGACACAGACTGCAGAATCAGTCCTTGAGCTTTAAAACATGTTGCCAGGATTTGGATGAAAGGTTTTATCTTTAATATTTTTGAAGTTAGTTGTGGTGGAGCAGATTTAACTTGATTATCAATATCGTCAGTTCTATTGTTAGACTGAATATGAACAGATCTTGAGCATAAATACCAAATCTGAAGTTGCTATGTTCAAAACTGAGGTCAATAACTGCCTTCATTTGTGAGAAAATCACAAAAATGTCCGAAAAGTGCCCTTTCTCCCGAGGGTGAAGAATCCTTTTAAAAACTCCAGAATCTGGATCCAGATCCGGGTTTTATTCCTTGAGGACGGAGATCTGGGACAGACCTGCCTTGTGTCGAAATGTGCCGTAGTTTTTGTGTTACACGTGCGGACAGACAGACCTGATAGCAATAAAAAAATAGATTTACAGCATCTCATGACCCAAAGGTTGAAAAAGACCATAGAAATGTTAAAAATAGAAATATTGCCCAACTGAGAGCTGGAGCGTTGCATTGAAAAAGGCTTTCTGTCACGCACCCTTTACCTTATATGGTCAGCTAGACTCACAAGAGCTGAGACGTGACACACATCTTCAGTTTTGGAAGTCATACACAGATTAAAGAATAGAACCGGTGGCTTTGTTATTAATCTGTCTAATTCGATGGAAAAAAGAAGTGGGAAAACGCAACACTAAAACTACAAGACTGCGGTCACTGTCGAAGAAGTCTCACTTCACTAAAATTGAAAATGGAACATGGTGAAGTCACTGAAAGTAAACTGAAACTAAAATCGAGAAAACTGATTAGTGAGTTTGAAGAAAAAAGCTTTTTACTTTCGCTGTAATCCAAGAAAAAGACCCAGATTCTGCGTGTGCATGTTGAAATGTGCTGCTGCGTGTGTTTCAACATGCACACGCAGAATCTTTTAAACGTCTTTATGAAACAGCCGTCGTAATAAAGGCTGTTACACTTTTCGTCTGTCTCGTCTTGGACCTTTTGTTCTTTTATCACAGAACATACAGTTTAACATGGATGTTCAGTTACAGCGATTATAACGCATTTAAAAAGCCTTTTCCCTCAAACTCAAGTTTTCTGTTGTGTTTTGTTGATTTAAGTTTCAGTTTATTTTTTTATCATATTCTATTTTCAGTTTTAGTGACATGAGTTTTGGTGTTGGTGCTTTTTTTCCCCACTGAATCAGATGATTAAGAGCAAAGCCACAAGCCTTATTTTTGAACCTGTATATAAATTCCAAAACTGAACATCTGTGTCATAAGACCATGTCTACTTTTTGTCTGAAGAGTGCCTTGGACCCTTCATTTTTTTTCTGAATGTTTTCAGTTCCCCACAAAAGAGCACCTTCATCACACATGGCTGAACTTTCAAACACTCTTACCCTTACCGATCCCGACAGATGTCATCTTGTACAGACTGTTATACGTAGAAGCTTCCATCAATTCACAGGTACATCATATATATATGTGTATGTAGTGCTTAACAAATGTATGAGACCACCACCCAATGTAAGGTTTATGTCACAGCTGCCCTAAATGAATGACCAAAATC
>JAPQRN010000027.1:7803175-7814446 GCA_037367275.1 Coranthus polyacanthus
GTTTTATCTCATGCTTTTTGTGTTCATTTTGTTTCGTTTTATCTCATGCTTTTTGTGTTCATTTTGTTTCATTTTATCTCATGCTTTTTGTTTCATTTTATCTCATGCTTTTTGTGTTCATTTTGTTTCGTTTTATCTCATGCTTTTTGTTTCGTTTTAACTCATGCTTTTTGTGTTCATTTTGGTTCATTTTGTCGATTTGATCTTTTTATTTTCCACAGCAGGAGGAGGATATGCCGAGTCCTCTGAAGACAATATGAGGAGACAAACTGGTATTTTTGATATTGTGTGTGTTTATTTTTTAAGTTATTGTAGACAGACACTGTATTAAAATGTCAGCACTGGTAAGATGTCCCACATGGTCCCACACGAGGCTTGGTATGCTGGGGTGTGGACACCCTAGACACAACTGACCAGGAGTAGATTAATAATAAGAAAAAAAAACGCTTTTCTTATAAATGAAGCTGTTGCTTTTTTATACTGAATATTTTAATAACTGAGCTCTTCTTTGTAGGTTCATTTTTCTTTTGAATCATTTTTGCTCTTTGACTAGATTTACTTTAAAACAAATAAATATAAATAATCTCCTTATTAGTCATGTCAGACCCTTTATTACCGTCTGCATCCAGGAATTTCTTGAAGCATTCTCATCATTGTGAGATATGGGCCATTTTCAGCATATGTGTATATAACTCCACAATAAATGGTCAGATTGCTTGGCTAAAAAAAAATAAAAATACAGGTTACATTTGCTATAGATTCTCTAATATATCAAAGTCGATCCAGATCCTGGCAAAATTCTGGATGCTATGGTCCAGATCAGGATGAAATGATGGTGCTTGTGGATTGTCAGGCACTGGAAGGCAACGAATGAAGATAAAGACGTGCAACTAGAACCAAAGTGTAGCTGAGTCTGAATCAGTAGAGTGTGAACGGAAAACCAGCCATTAGGGAAATAGTGAATTTTGTCAATAACTATTTAACTAAACACGATACCAAGATTATTCCAAAGGCAAAAGGAATGTTTTATGACCAATGAATCCAATAAAGTAGATAACATGAATGTTGGAGTAGTAGTTTTGGGTGTAAGTCACAGTATGTGGGGGAATGAGGTGCTTGGCGGAGGTCTGCGCTCTCCGACTGCTTTTCTAGTTCGTAGTATAAGTTGTAAAGTCCTCCATCACGCTGCTCTTCGCTGCTGAGCTGGATGCAGTTTCCGCGGAAACCGCAGAGTGTCAGAAGAGTACTTCGGCTTTGGCACTGCGCCATCAACGCATCAGTCACCTCAGCGTGGACGTAAACCGAACACGAAGCGGCGGAAATTAAACGGACATCATATCAGATCATAGCGGATCGATAGACATATAGTAATCAGCGCTTACAGGTGATGAGTAAAAAAAAAAAAAAAAAGAAGAAAAAAGTCTATTGTATTAGTTGCAGGTGGCATCGTCCAAATAATGTAGTGTAGCTCCAGTAAGTGGGTTGGATCCTTCTTCCTATTGGCTGAGCGGGGTTGGCTGGGGCCTCAGAGGAGGAGCCAGTAGATAACAACATTTCCGCACATCTCATGGCCAATTTGTGAACCCTCCAAACTCACTCACTCTCCCCTCTGTGTCTGTTGATAGTCGTGATCTACCAGGCCCATAGGTCTACGTTTTAATTAAACATCCCAATGGTTTTTTCAGTATCTTGATAAACCCTGAGGAAACCATGCAGACAAACGCACAAGGGATGCACATTACCACGCACACGCCGCGAGGCCTTCAGTTTTGAGCTTTAAAATGCAACGTTCCGGTTTGAAACACCGTCCGAGGTGACGATAATTCAGGAATAGAAAGGCTTTTGTGTTGTGGACGGATTTGGCGTGTTAGTAAACCCGTTGCACATTGAAACGGGTGTGCTGCTGAAGACAGAAAAAAAAACAAAAAGTCAATTTACGCAAGCTGCACCGGAGCCTTTTACATTCACAGCTGACTTAGATTCAAATGACTCCCCTTGTTTGCCATTGTCTCTTTTTAAATTGAATTTCCTGGTGGTTACATCGCCGCTGCTAAAAAAAAAAAAAAAAAAAAAACCCAAAAAACCCAAAGTGAGACGTTTTGTCGTATCCTGACGCACTTCACTCCAAATTAGAGGTTTTCTCTTGCACTGTTCCAACAAAATATCTGGTTTAATTATTCTTTTTCGCGTGACTTTTGTCAAACCAGGCGATTTTTTTTTTCTCCCCCACTGCGGACCAAGAAGAAGGCCTAAACCAGTTTAAACTACGCACATCCCCTCTCTGTTGCCTTTCTATTTCTGCCATCTTGCAGGTAAACTTGCCAGGGGTCCCGGGGGTGGGGTGGTGGGGCTGAGAAAGTGGCCAAAACCCTCCCACAGTGGGATGTTTTCTCTCTTGCTGCACTCCGGGGCTGGTTTCTATTCAAATGTGGGTCAGGGGTGAGGAAGCCTAACGTCATAAGCTTGCAACATGGCGTCCCGAAGGCTGTGAGATGAGCAAGAGGATGGTAAAGAACGCTTGAGAACGATCCTACCGATGTAATAAGGTATTTAAAGGCATTTCTTTCTCGTTAAGGTGGTTTGGGAATGTGTCAACGAGGCCGCTTTAACGTGCGTTTTTCGACCGGATCGCGTTTCTCTCTGTTTGCTGCAAGGATCGTCGGGCTTTTCGGCGTTACGGTGGTGTTTTTTTCCACGGCGTGCCAACAAAAAAGGGAGCTGCGTTGCTGGTGCCTCTGCTTCTTCTCCTTCTCCTTCTTCTTCTTTTTCTGGCTTTACCAGCTTTTTTACTTGGCAAAGCCCGAGAAATCTCTCCTTTATTTACGTGTGCTTATCGTGGCTCCTGCGTCCAAATATTACCTCGCTTCGGAGGGGGGGGATAGTGTGTTTATTTTGGCGTCGTGGTCTTGGAGAGATGCCCTACAGTAGGACCAGATAATTACAAAGCTGGCAAAGCACATTAGGCAACAGAAAAGGATCCACAACGGATCGCCGCAGCACTTTACAGAAATGCTGAAATGTCTCCACGAAATCGGCTATCTCCCCATTTTTTTTTTTTAATACTGATATATCTTTAGTGAACTGTTGCTAAAACGTGGCGTAATGAGCTGTAGCTTTCATCGAAATCGATTACTGTCATGCAGCCGTAATAGTTTTTCCTTCAAAAAGCAACACATTGCAAGAATTTGTAAATGAAATGAGGCTATTTTTATTTTATTTTATTGTAATTTTACGCACGTTTTTTTTTTTTTTTTTTTTTTTTTTTGCGCAGTCATCTTGATAATCAAACATCTAATGATAGACCGAGCGTAACCTGTATTGTTTATCTATAGGTTGAGCTACCTTGGTGTTAGGCAGGGCTCATTCAACGTGATCGAAGTGGAAAATGTCTAAACGCAGCTACTTTGCGTTTTAAAACAGAAACGCTTTCGATGCACGGACTAGTCTTCTAAGCCTATAGGAAGGTGGGCTCCATCTATACGTCCATCGACCATCTTTGTGATCGGATACAGAGTGGGTGTAAGGTTGCAATGTGACCCAAAACTGCTGTGCATTAGAGAAACCGTTTTTGCACGTATGTATGATATTGCTTTGTGGATGGGAAAAGGAGAAAAAAAAAAACCCTCATCATCAGCAGCGTTTTGAAATGTAACAGTTAAAGTCCAGTTGTTGCCAATAAAACAATGCTCAGGTGTGAAGCAGCTCCGGCTTCTTTTAGGTGATTAAGTGTCGTTAAAAGTACCAAGGGGCACGGAGATAATAAGGCACAGGAATGTCAGTAATGTGGGTTCCCTTGACTGGCTTTTGTAACCTTTTTTCTTTCTTTCTTTCTTCTTTTTTTTTTTTTTTTGTCAAAACATCTTTAGTGCACACACAAGCGTTACATGTACCACTTGTGATGCTTTGGAATCAGCTTTAACTCAAACAGTCACATTAGGGTTTGTATATAAAATGCTGAATTTAAGTTTTAGCCACAGCGTTTGCCATGTTTTTGTTTTGCTCTTTTTAGCTGAACCATACAATTCCATTCTCCTCATAGCAACAGACGGCATCAGTTTGAGCTTTACTGTGAATGCAGAGACATTTATTTCTTGGCATTTCTGCTTCCTCCTGTTCAGAGCTTCGTATTACTGAAGATTGAAGGGCTGTATTTTTCTGGTTACACCCAACCAAGGTGTGTACTTGCTTGGTCCTGCAAGTCTAAAAGCTGAAGTGTGCTGCCAAACAATTCAGACGAAGGGCAAATGATGTCCCAGGCTTGACGAGGTGCATTCAAATGCATTTAAACTTTTCTGCATAATTTAATTTGTTGGCACTGCTCGTGAAGCCGGGATAACCTCGGGCACTCTGACGATGACAGTGCTTCATCTGTAACAGAAGTACAGTTTGCACATTAGAATGTAGGCATGTGAGTGAGGAGAGGGAGTAATTATTGACCACTCCTTCCTCTGATGGCAGATAACGCAAAACTTCCACTTGTAGCAAAGTGGCAGTGAGGAACCTTTTGACAGTTCTGACTCTTATGGCTGTTGCCAGATATTACAGGTTAAAGCCACAGATAATTTGTGAGTAATTGAGACCAACATTAAGTCAACTGATCAGTGTGACATTTTCATTGATTACTATGGACTACAATGTGGGGCCTGGAGGGTAATGTGAGGCCCGTGTGTGTGTGTGTGTGTGTGTGTGTGTGTGTATGTGTGCGTGCCTCATGATCCTCATGATGTGTCGGTTGGTCTTGCTTCACCCTACTTGTCCCTTCCCCTTTCTAACACACACACACACGCCGTGTATATTGTGCTCATGGCTTACAGTGGGGTGTGTGTGTGGGCAGCAGTAAGAAGGCTACTTAGGCTATATGTTCTGCTGACATGTTGGACGAGGACTTATAGATTGTGCTGGGCTGTCGTATCCATACAGATGTCACAGACTGACCGTTCTGTTCTCTTCTGTTCCGTGCTAAACGTTCGAGGGCACTTTGGTTAGTTCAGTGGCGAAACCACCTCAGGGCAGGGTTGTTGTTCTTGAAGAAGAAACAGTCTGTGGAATGTAGTGCTGATAGCCAGAAGGTTATGCAGTGTTTAAAGGCTGCAGGAGGAGGAGGAGGAGGAGGGGGAGGAGGACGATGTGGAGGAGGGGGTGGCAGCAGCAGCAGCTCTGTAAAACATTGGACCATGCAGGATCTCGTTCCTTACCCAACATGCCCTCTGTCCTTAGCCAAAGCATTAGGCAGCGGGTCATGTGGGTCGGCTGTTTTTTTACGAGGGTTTTTTTTTATCTCATCAACAAAGTTCATTCTTCCAAGACAGAGGTCACTTATCAAACCAATCAAATGCTACGAGTGAGAGAAGCCGCTGATGACTTCACTTGTTTCGAGGGTACACAATCACATACTGTATGTGTTGGTGCCGGTAGCAAAACAGTGTTGTGCTAGTAGTTTCAGCTCTCAGTTTTTATTTAATTTCTTCAGGGGACAGAATGGATGCCACAACCGTATCACAGAAAACATTCCAATAAGAGAGGCGGGGAATAGATGCCGAGTTAGAGTAAATAGATTTCTGAAAGAGAAATGTGACTTTCTGTTGAATCTGGTCTTGAGATTTCTATTAGAAATATCTGAGATTTAGGTCTTACTGTATATTAGGATTGGCTGTTATTGTTTTTTTCAGGGTCAACATGGATGATTAATGATCAAGGAAACTGATGAACCGAATTTCATCTGGTATATATTTCCATTCAAAATCAAAGTGCGATTCAGTAATCTTTCAATGGTGTTTATTGTCAGTTTTCACATTGAACTGGAGGGATTATGAATAAGTACAAGTAGATAAATGTTATTTTTCTCATGTTAGTTTTGACAGGCTATTAATTATCCAATCAGAGTGCTGTGGGAGGGACATCGGTCGAGACCAGTCAGTTTATTTTATTTCCGATAATCGCAAAAATGTGAATATGGGATTTGATAATTAGTCTATCCCTATCTTAAACATACTTAGAAGCCACAGCTAAATATATTCCTTAAGTGTTTTGAAAGAATTCTAATTTTGCATCCACTACAGATAGACTGATGAGTCACTTTGGCTGACAGGTGGTATCTGCACAACTTGGCTCTGATAGTGGTTGATGACTAATATCAGGCATCTCAACTGGAATTGCTGACTGTGATGGAAAATAATAGCTCCAAAAAGTTGTTCCCGCCTAGATTTTTGTACAGTTAGTTTGATTAATTGATTGATTAGTGAATTAAGGTATTACTTTGGCTCAAGAGTGATTATGGGGAGATACTGGCTATTGGCTGTTTCTGGTTTCAAACTGTTGTTGTCATACTGGCTTTTAAAAATCCACTATTGGTTGACCTCTAGTATCAAGTCAATAAAAGGCTATCAAAACTGTAGGCCTGGAAAATACTATAAAAAATATTCTGTTCATTGAGCCTTATCCTGCTTGCACTGCGCTGCTGCTCACTGCTTCTGAAGTGTCAGATGTATCCGCGTAGTATTGCTTTTGTATAAAAACCATGAAGCATTTTCAATAACCAAAAAATAAAAAAAATGCCACTGGTCTTCATTCCAACATTGTATTCCTGCACGTGATTCAGTCCTCTGTCTGCACACTCACTGCGCTTTTATTGCACTAATACTTACAATACATCCATGAGCCATCCTGAAAACTCGCGCTTTGCCCCGTCTTGCCTGGATGTGTAATGTGACATCCTGTTTATACTGATGTAATGTGCCGTTTAAAATTATGACATACATTGGTCCAATGCCATAAATTAGGTTGCTTAATGTAGGACTTGGCCACAGTATGTAATATATATATATGAAGCCAGGTTAGGCAGCTACACCCACCACTGAGGACAATAAATTTAAGGAGCAACACGTCACAGGTAGCAGAAAATATCAATACACTTGAGTATCATGATATTATGTTTTGTGAGACTCTATTGATTTTTAATTTATAGCTTATATGTAAAGATTTGTGGCGTTGTGTTTAAACTCCCAATTGCTAGATAGCTCAGTTTTAATTAGAGCTGCGATAATTAGTTGATTAATCAATTAGTTGTAAACTCTCTGGATTCAGCTGCTTAAATGTGAATATTTCCTGGTTTCTTTCCTCGTCTGTGGCAGTAAACTGAATATCTTTGGCTTGTGAACCAAACAAGACGTTTGAGGAAGACGTCTTTGGGTTTTTTGGAAACAATTTTATAGACCAAACGACTAAGTCATTAAGCAAAAAAAAAAAAAAAAAAATCAACAGATTAATCAACAATGAAAGTGATCGTTAGTTGCAGCCCTGCTTGTAATCCATCTTCTTCTTTAACTCTTTCTTTCTCGGTTTTTATGCGTATTTTAGTGGGGGGTTTTTATGCTAAGGCAGTTTTCATGAAATTCTGAATTAAAAATCGCAATACAACATCTTGTTTATAGTGTCACAATATATTTAGTCTTTAAAACTATATCATCTGTATCATATTGCCAGATTCATGCTGATATGCAGCCGTAGTGCATTGTTTTATATGGCTATAGCATCTAGTGTGGCCTGTGGATGACATGCACCATAGAACAAGTTCTACGGGGTGCGAGTTTAGATGTAGATAATATGGTTTTATCATATCACAGAGTCGTCTTTGGCCTTCATGCCTTCACTCTTAAATGCTGTTAATGCTCTGGTCTAAGAGGATTCTGATATATAGAAGTTTCAATTTTTTTCATAAAACTCCCAAGAAATGTGTCCCTGGCTTTGACTTCAGCGTAGGTATTCATCTTGTTGCATGTGTGAATGAGACAGAGATGGAGAGAGTTCCTTGGCTTTTTTTTCCCTCGCTGCACAGTGCTGGCACATCTGGGGTACGCAGCAGCCATCGGCCCCCTCCTGTGATGAAATGGACGGGGCTCTATTCATTCCGTTGCACCCCGGGCAGGACTTGTTTGTCTGCAACATGGCTGAACTGCCTGACAGAAAATGAGTCTTAATTGGATGGGTTTTCCCCGGACTGCAGCAGGGATACTGTAATTTCCACTGCAGCCGCGTAACAATAGGGTCACGCACCTGTTCAACAGCATTTGGATCCAAACATGTTCTGCAGAATTTCAAATCTCTAAGACAGGATAGATCACCTCTTAACACTTGTCAGGTTTATACAATGTTCCTGCTTTCTTTCCCCCAAGCTTTTTCCTTTAAAATATTTGCAGTGGAGAATGAAGTATAAGGATGTCTCAATATCTAGAGCAGATGGAAACGGTTCACTTATTCACCCACCGTGGTTTGTGCTTAAGACATGTAAAAGTGTAGTTTGTGCTCCACAGCACCTGGTTGAAAAGCCCTGCTCTATCACTGAATCTAGTTCATCCAGTTCCACAAAATATGGCGTGTTTATAAAGTCAGAGCAGAGAAAGCCACACATGCACCACTGCTTTAAGGATAAAACACATTTGTATTCTTCATTAACATGTCTCTTTATAATATATATGGTGACGTACTTATAACTTACGTGACTATTCTTAGACTCAGTGAACCAGCAGGATTACTCACAGGTATAATCTCTAAAATTTCTGCGTTAAAATGTCTAAAAACGACTAGCTATGTTTCTTCTTTTGTTGACTTGTGTACGTAGATTATATCAAATGTTTCCAACAACGTTCAAACTAAGAGCAATCTGTCATGTTATTTGATGTAACATCCTGTTTTATTTGGTCACCTGTCACCTTCCAGCTGTTTCATTTGAATGACATAGATATCGCTAAACATAACGTGAATAAAACTTTTAATGCATTGCCTTATCTGTAAGCATGATTTCCTATGAAATCCCATGATCCAACGCTACTTCGTCATTTACTACCACATCTTTTGTTTTATTATTATTACTTGGAATGAGAGATGATTAGTTGCAGATATTCCATATTGTGCATTTGACATACTTCTTTAATACATAGGGTCGCAGTCAAAGTCACAATCATGGCATTTATATACTTATATACTATTTACCTGGTTATTGTTAATTGTTACTGCTGTAAAGGTGCTTTCGTTTGTGTGCGTGAGAAAGACACGAGGAAAGTACTGCTATGACCGCAATAAAGCAATGCGAAAAATCTCAGAACAATGCCCGCAGGATGTGAGTAAAAAAAGTCTGCGATAAATCTGTGTGATAACATTGTTGGGAAGACGATTGGACTTGCAATAAATAAACTAACCTCGCCGTCGCAACCAGATTGACAGCATTTAATCTGAGCGGAGCTGGTAGCTTCGTCTGACCGGCTCAGTGTTCGCATGCTGGGTGTGAATTTTTTCGTATTCATCACGATTCAGGCAGATGTGTTACGATATTAATAACGATAAATATGCCGTTTCAGTCAAAACTCTAAAACTGAGACTAAACTTCTAAATTGGCTTCCTCGCAGGGTATAGAGCCAATCCAAACCCAGTGGAAAAAGCAGAATATTCAGTCACTAATGCACTCAAACTGTGTCAGTACAGGTTGAACATATAGGAGATAAATCTGCAGCTTTTACACTAACTAGGTTACTCCAGCGCATGTAAACACATTATCCGATTTCTTGCCTTAACCTGATTTCTGCCAATAAATAGTTTTCTTGTGACCTTTCTAAAAACAGTGAGTGTGTATCACTTTTATTAAAACTAAGAGGGCGATAAGATCTGTTCCGTACTGTATAGGTGTATTGTCTCTTTTGATGCAGGATATATTACACAGGTGTAAAGGAGCACACAGACTGGGCAGCCCAAAAGCACATCTGTTCTTTTTGATCCCCCTCACCCCCCACCCATTCATTGTGTTGTATTGTGAGAGGAAAGGGCTGAAACTCTTGATAATTGCAGTACCCATGAGCCCTGCATCAATCTCACCCATTGCAGCAGAGCGTCAGCATGTTGAAATGGCTCCGAGGTGGTTTGCTCGGTGTTTGTATTTCAAACTGGCTTTGTACCATCCCTCCCCCCCAGCCCCTCCCCCACTCCCTCTGCCCACCAGCATATACTCTCTGGGTGCTTGTGTGCATGTGTCTGAGTGCACAGTCTCTGAGCGTGTGCACACTGCAAGGCCTTCTGCTTGGGCCGTGACTGCCTCTCTTTGTCAGTCTTTACCTGCACATCTGTCTCTTTCTGACCATGTACAAAGTCATGTCTGTATAATGTTCAAAGGGCTCTGTGAGAGAAAAGGAAAAAACAATAACCCCACTGTAAAACATCAATGGAATATGTTTTAAAAATCCTCCTCAGTCTTGTTTTCTATTGGTTGTTAGCGAATGACCTTTCACAGTAGTAGGGTGTGTTTTGTTATTGCGCCACAGGACTTTGCCTCACCTCTGCCCTCTTCTTCTGGCTCTCCAGCCCTCTGTTGAGGAGATTAGTGCCACAGCCCACTGCTCCACTCACTCACCTTCGCTGCATGAACACTCCTGCTCTGAAGGGTTTTACTAGCGCGCTGTTTAATCCATAAACTCCTTGGCAATGGGAACCATCAACAGGCAGCTGTAAGTCAAACCAGATCATCCAGATCTCTGGTGCAACCAGCTTACATTAAACAACAGTGACATTAATTTACTGCTGGGAGCATTTTGGAGCTCACGTGTTGTCAAATCGACACAGTTTTAATGTATAGAAACCACTTTTCTCAAAGTCATTTTTTTTGAGGTACTAAGTTCTTATTTCAAGATTACACATACTTATTTTGAGTAGGTTTCATGTTATTTTGCGACACTAACTCATTATTTTGACATCCTGACTCATTATTTTGACTTACAGGGTCTTTTTTTTTCATCACAGTGTGGTGTAAATGGGCTTCCTTAATCCTGGTCCTGTCTAAACATCCCTCTCCGCTTGTCTCTTCATCGGTAGGCTCCTGAAACTAGTCAGGGTTGAGGCTAAGCAGTAGTGCACTGTGTGGTTTTGAAAATGAGGTCCTCTATCATTAAGCAGCAGAAAAGGTTAGCACTGCAGGCAAGGTAAGCTGATCCCTGTGTCTGTGCTTGAAGGGCAACATCTCCACTGGTCTCCAATCCAAGCCGTGGCTTGGATTGGTATGTGGTGCCATATTTGGTCAGAGAATGTCTAGTTTCTCAAGGGTCAATAATTCATTACGGCCCTCCTGGCTAGCTATCTTGCCATCTCTCAACCTTTCTGCCAGGTCGCACAGGCCTTTGCAGAGAGCTTAAAGATACAGGAAATGCTGCTCACAGACTGCACAGGCTACCACTAAACCACATGTAAACTAAACATTCTGCATACTAGTTAATAATAATAATAATAATAATA
>JAPQRN010000027.1:7815996-7842480 GCA_037367275.1 Coranthus polyacanthus
AGAGGAAGGGGTGGGGGAGGGCTCTTTTTTTTTTTTTTTTCTCTTTTTTTTTTCCCCAAGCTGGCTTACCTAGACCGAGCCCAGCCCCCTTTTATGTTGGTGTGCTGGTGGAAAAGCCTCTTGAATCCCTCCATAAAGCCTGCAGAGGTGTGTGTGTGTGTGTGTGTGTGTGTGTGTGTATACGTTAAGAGAGAGACTTGACTGATATATGGCTTCCTGGCTGGCATCATAGCAGAGGCCCTTCTTTCTCTAGCAGCGCTCTTCTCCATTACCACTCGCAGGGGTTGAGTGGCGTACAGCGCCGTAGCAGAATCTGTGATTAACTGCAGATCTAGGTTGTGTATTCCGGAACAGCTCATTATGTTTCACGTTGGGGGGTGGGTGGTGGTCGTGGTGGTGGTGGTGAACTGTTCCTTAGGATGTGTCTGCATGCCCGGTGAGAGGCTGGTGAGGGGTGGGGAGGATATAGAGCAAAGAGGAGAAAGACGGGGGAGGGGAAGACCAGGACTAGAAGTGTCAAAGCAGAGGAGACAAGCCCAGGCCTGGACCTGAGAGTAATGATCACTCCAGCTGATTGTATCAGGCAGCCTGACGGTTTCAACAGAGCCTGCTTTGATACCTCAGCTAGCGGTCTTCAGCTGACAGATATCACCTTGTTCTTGTAGGATGTGTAGACTAGCTTTTCATAGACCATAACTTCCAAATTCTGTCGTCTTTTCATTAGAGGCATCTTTATCTCTAAAGATGTCTGTTCTGTTCTGTTGTCTTATAATCAGAACTTAAGTATAATATGCAACATTTCCACAATAAAATAAAAATGACAAGGCCTTTCTTACATATTTTTGTTGAATTGTGTACTTACACTATAAAAAATATGTCCAATTGTGTTAGAATTCAGAGAAATCCATCATTTTATTCAGTTTATTGGCTCATTTAATTTGGTCAGCTTTTAATCCAGTCATATCACCTTTTACGGAAAAATAAGGCAAACGTTACATTAGTTAAACTTATGGCTTCTCTGTTCGAATGAAATGAACATGATAGAAATGACAGATTGTCATCGTCAGCGGTGGTGAAAAATGAATAACTTGGCATCTCAAAAGAATACTATCTCATTACTGTAAGATACAAGGTCATTGTTTTCAGATGCTGCATCATTGTAATGGGAATACACGTAGCCAAATGTAATATGGATAAAACTCGTGTGTACACAGGTTCTCCGCTTGAGTCGCGTCAGACAGAATTTAATTGCCAATGAGTGTGACAACAACAATACAACATACCTTGCATTCATGACCCCACCCTACTTCACGACTCTTCAAACTACAGCTTTTGTTATTGTATTAATTGCAAGATCCCTAGTGGCAGAAATGACATATCGTGTATTTAAATAATAGACCTTTGTCAAGATGTTCATGGTTTCATTCATGAAAATGAACCGGCAACATGTCATTATTTTTGCTGGAAATAATTAAATTAAATTAATTGAAACAGGATTATCCATAATTACTGAATTGACGGACTAATGGAGCTGATTAAATCAACAGCAGTTTGTTATTTAATATACAATCAAATGTATTCCTCTAGAGCAAATACAAGCTATATTTTGTAGCCTCACCTGGTTCTATGGTTTTAAAATTAGCTTGAGCCTCATGATGTGTTTTAGAGATTAACTTTAATCCTTCTGATAAACATTTACTCCAGAGTGAGGTTGGATACATTTCAGTTCAGTGATGTCTTTACTAGAGCAACAACTAACTGTCAACTATTAAATTAACCACCAGCTATTTTGATAATCTGTTATTCAGAATATTCAGTACATCAAATTTACCTGATTCCAGCTGTTAAATTTGAGTATTTTCTGATTTCTTTCCTCAATTTCTTTGGGATGTGGGCCAAAGAAGACATGTGACTTCATCTTGAGCGTTTCGGAAACGCAAGCTGATCAACGTTTTATAGACTTAAACGACTCAAGAAAATAACCAACAGTGAATATAATCATTAGTTGCAGCCCTAGCTTCTACATTCAGGTTTGTTGTGTTTATCTCTAGCCGAGTTTAGCAACTACTCCCGTCTTTCCTGCTCTATATTATGAAATGTATTTTCAGTAAATCTCTAGGTTGGCACAGGGGTTAAAATGTAACATTTTCTCATGTATTTACAGCTTGAGTTAAGCATTTCTCTGCATTATATACGGCGTAATCTCCTGTAATACAGTATACCCTGCTGTGATCAGGGGCATTAAACATTTGTGTCAATTTTCCCAGCATGCCTGAGATGGTAGGAATATGTTTAACATGAGTCAGGAACATATAGTGCTGCTTCTACTAAAGCATGCTACTGCTTTTACATCACAAAGTAAATTGGCTCTTTTTAGTGCATTTCATATGTTTTTATTTTTTTATTTTTTGTTTTTTTAAACAACGTTAGTGTTAGCAGTCTGAGTAGAAGTACAGCGAGGGGGGTATTTTGTGGGTTTCAGTATGTGGTGTGACACTTCATGAGATTCATGTGCCCTATTTCCATAAATGAGGGCCTCTCCCTGGAGGATCAGGTGGTGCTGTCCTTGTCTTCATGCCACACCCTCTCCCCCACTCTTCTGCCCTTGCTCCTGTGTAGTTTTACCTGCTCAGGTGTCACCTAATCCCTGCCCCCGGCCCTGCTGTGCCACCGACCCCCACCCCTAGACAATGGAGCCGGGCTGACATTACCATGACCTAATGAGAGTAGAGTGAGCCGTTTCCAAAGAGGGCACCCCACCGAAACTAGAGTTACTCCGCTGAGATAGGGAAGAGAAGCTGAGAAGAGGTGGAGGAGGCACCTTTTTTTTTTAAAAAAAAAAAAGTAGTTACTTTACCCTTTCCTCTTCTCCGCCCCTTTTGGCTTTTGTGCCAGAACAGTGATAATGTGTACAATCAGAACCTGATCCATGTGGAGTTGCAATTTGTGTAAAAAGGAAGATGAGAGCGAGGGAAGGGTTCCATTTTCTAAGCTGCTGTGTGATTATGTGGCACAGTGTGCTAGTAGTTTGCTGATTTTCAGTGACGGCAAGAGTTTAGATTAATGAACACACAGCATTCCTGAGCTATTGTACTGCCAAGCCTACAGTAATTAAAGCTACAATATGTCTACAGTCTAGGCCCATGTTATGTATTTTGTTGACATGTGTACTGACATTATGTAAAATATTTCCAAGGATGTTTATTTTATTCAGTGTAATGGCTTGTTAATGTGATCATCTGTCAGTCACGTTGCATCCCCTTTATGGGGAAACACAGTAAACATTGTATAAAACATCAGACACTGATAGGTGTAAATCATACAATGTCACAGAATTATACCCAATTTAGCTAATTTATTAATATATTTCAATATCTATCTAGCTACTATGATGTGTGACTAGTGGTTAATGCAATGTGTGTGTATGGTTTACTTTTAGTATTATTTTAGCTGATTCATCTAATGTTAAGTTAACATTTAACATTGTGTTAGCTAACTCCTCCTAACCTCCTTCGTTACTTGTGGCTATTTCATTACAATGAAATGACATAGCATGAATATATATTTTTAAATAAAACGCTCTACCTCCATTACCTCATCTGTAAACATGATTTTTGCCTCTTGTTTCATTGGCAGTGGTGGTGAAAATAACAGTTCCCATGATCCCACACGACTACTTCCTGGTCCTGTGTTTTTTTTTTTGGTTTTTTTCGGGGGGGGGGTTCAGTTTCGATTGATTATATTGTGATTATTTTGATTGATATTGCTATGGCAATATATGGATATTTAATTACCAAACATGCATGTTCCCTCTTGTCAATAATATAATTTTTAGACTGGGGCATCTCTGTAGCACCACAATACTTAAATTATAATGGTATGTTGTGATACGTTTTACCTTGCAACTCCTGCGATTTGAGATACTGCCGTACTACGTTTTCGATAATATTTCTTCATTTGTACTGTTTAGTTTAAAACAAATTTCTTGTCTGAAAACGGTTACTTTATTTTAAGCTATCAATTTGATTTCCCTTTTCTTGGTCTCATTTCTTTAGTCTTTCTTTCTATACTAGTATTGAACACTGTATATAATGTTGGCTGTTGTCTAATGGTTTGGCTCGTCTGTAACGTAGAACTAATTCCTTGTTCCTTTTTCCCTTCAGCTTCAGGTGGTGCTCGTGTAGGAAGAGAGAGAGAGAGAGAGAGAGAGAGAGCGAGAGCGAAAAGAAGGAAGGAAAGACGGAAGGTGGAAATGGAACTGCCAAATCATGCCAAACAACTGCTGCTGCAACTCAACCAGCAGAGAGCCAAGGGCTTCCTGTGTGATGTTATCATCGTGGTGGAGAATGCGCTATTCCGTGCCCACAAGAACATCCTGGCGGCGAGCAGCATCTACTTCAAATCTCTGGTCCTCCACGATAACCTCATTAACCTGGACACAGAGATGGTTAACCCCTCTGTGTTCAGACAAGTTCTGGACTTCATCTACACCGGGAAGCTCCTGTCCTCATCGGACCAGAGCAGTGAGCAGAACTTCAGTGCCCTCTTAACCGCAGCTAGCTACCTCCAGCTCCATGACCTTGCTGCTCTGTGCAGAAAGAAGCTCAAGCGCAGTGGTGGGAAACCCCTGCCAGGTAAACCCTCCACTCCAGGTCCCCTTAGCCGCTTACGCCTCAACAACCAGCACCTTTCCTCTTCGACCCCCACTGGCTCCAATAACCACTATCCTCCCACCTCTTCCGATGCCGACCAGCCACAGCCAGATGAAGGCCTTCGGGACAAGCTCTCAGATGATGAGATGTTTGTCGGCAGCTCTGGAAAGAACGGGAATGGGGGGAATGGCAGCAGTAATGGTAACCTCAGCAGTGGAGGAAGTGCTGGGGAGCCAGACCTTGGACTAGATCTGTCCAAGAAGAGCCCTCCCTCTGCAGGAACAGCCACTGATGCCCTGAGCCCACACAGCAACTCCCAAGAATCCCCCCAATCTGCCTCAGTATCCACAACCAACAGTGCCTCACTGGATGACTCCTCAACCACCCTACCAGGTGTAGACAACTGTGGCTCAGACCCCATGGAGGTCTCCTCAAAAGCCTCCGATGAAGCCCAAAACCAGCCTGATGGCCCCCCACCCCAGAAAAAAACCAGACAGGGTTCCCGAAAAAATGAATGGCCTAAAAGAGAGGCATCAGGGTTGAAGTCTGAAGATCATGACAGGCCTCTAGTTAATGGGGTCATAGTGGGCCCCAAAGATGGCCGGTCCTCAAGTGGTGGCGGAAATGGTAGCAGCGCTGTGTCGGACCAGTCCTTCCAGTGTAAAGATGAAGACGAGGGAGGAGAGAACGGCCAGGACCACAGTGATGAGAGTGGGCAGAGTGATGGAGAGAGTGCAGGAGGTGGAGGAGGAAATGGAGGGGGACACCACAGCGCCAACTATGTGTACCGCCAGGAAGGTTTTGAGCCAGCATTCGGAGACAACCTCTATGTGTGCATTCCCTGTGGTAAGGGCTTTCCCAGTTCTGAACAGCTCAACGCTCACGTGGAGACGCACACCGAGGATGAGCTCTACATCAAAGAGGAGGGAGGGACCTTCGTGAAAGAGGAAGACGAGGAGGAGGCGGAGGACCTCTCGGCCACCGTGGGTCCCTCCAACTTCGGTTCGGAAACACGTCCGTTCAAGTGCACAGTCTGCAGTAAGAGCTACAAAGACCCGGCAACACTGAGACAACACGAAAAGAGCCACTGGCTGACCAGGCCCTTCCCTTGCAACATCTGCGGCAAAATGTTCACCCAGAGGGGCACCATGACGCGCCACATGCGGAGCCACCTTGGTTTGAAGCCGTTCGCGTGTGAAGAGTGCGGCATGCGCTTCACACGCCAGTATCGCCTGACAGAGCACATGCGTGTCCACTCTGGGGAGAAACCGTACGAATGCCAACTATGCGGGGGGAAGTTCACCCAGCAGCGCAACCTCATCAGTCACCTGAGAATGCACACCTCACCCTCTTAGAAATGCATCAAGCCAAAGAACTCTGGGAATAGAATAAAAACATTTCTCTACCTTTTTTCATCTCAAAAGCAAAGAAACGCACATGTACACATTCACATGCAGACAGTTTTACATATTAAGTCCAGTTTACGACGCCCTGGTTTAAGTGAATGATGTAGCTTTTAGCCACAGCGGGCTCTTGGTGACGGTGGGATCTTGTCAATGCAAGGATCGTGTCATTTATACTGAGTGATGTCTGCTCACCTCTCAGGAGTTCAAGGGGGACAGTTTCCTCTTTTGTCTCTCTCCAAAGTCACGAAGCCATGGAGGAGTGGCACGACTTCTGGTCTGCGTTGCAAGTCTGTTAAATGTGAATGTGGGTACTGATGTTAACGTCAAGCGCCCTCACCTCATAACCCCTCAGCAGCCTTCCTCTCTTTTTTTTTTTTTTTTTTTTTTTTTTTTTTTACCATTGAGTCATTTTGAGTTTCTCAGATTATTCCTTGAATGGCTAGCTTAAGAATCCCATCTGTACTCCAGTGCTACTTTGACCAAAAACCCGTGCAAGCAAACAAACACTACTGGCAATAATTCAGCAAAAAGTTTATTTTTACCCTTGACAGCTTTATGTCCTTTATTATGTTGTTGTATGCTGGTCGGAAAGATGAACCCCTTGAGGTACTTGTTTTACTTAAAGAACTTGTAATGTTTCAGTGAATGTTTAAACTGGAAGGTCTTGGGATTTTTCTTGTGGAGGGGAGGGGATCTGGGTTGGTGTGGGAGGGGAGGGGAGGGAAGGGGGGGTAGTTTATTGGGGGGTAAGGAGAGGGTGTTTTAGACTGAACTGTACGTTCAGTGGGTACGTTTATTTTTTTGTCTGTATAGCTTTCCTCCCCTCAGAAAAAGAAAAGTCTATTTATATAGACTTGTGACCTCGCTACCTCTGATTACTCTTACAAACTCTATGTTGATTAGTTGAAAGTTCCTATGTAATTAATTGTAAAAAGTGTGTAGATTATGGTAACTTTTCACCTAATGCTTTAACCTGCCCATCTCTCAACACAGGTTTTTAATGCTCATAGATTTTACACATTAATATTGTTTTTAGCTGTTGTTTTTACTTGTCAAATATAGCTTTTTCGAGGAGCCTCTGCTCAATGTGGCCCCCACCTCAAAGTGTACTGTAGCTTCCTGCCTGGAGCAAATAGTGGTTAGTTAGTTAGTTAGTTTAGATGTATAGTGTTCCAAAGATCTTATGAATGTTGAGGAGAACAGAGCTAACTAACAAACATTGCTAGACAAGTTCATAACCAAAGTTTAAAAAAAAAAAGATGTACTTAAGATATATAGCATACTAAATTATTTCACTTTTGATTTCTTTTTTGCTGTATAAAACAAATTATGAATTATATTCTAAATCCAGACAAAGAAATACACTCTTTTGATGGCCAATGACTCTGAGACTGAGGAAGGAAAGCTTGTGCTGATTGGTGGGCTGGTATAATGTCAACTTTACCACGTAACAAAAAAATAACCGGTAAAGTTTAAAACATGTTTTCTGCTGAACATGTTTTTGTTTCTTTTGATTTTTATCCAGAGTCGTTATCACTTTATATTCCCTGACTTTTTGAAAAACAGGACTTGATGACATTGTATGTGTTCTGTTCAGACCAAAAAAAGAAAAAGAAAAAAAAGATAGGAATTATAATCAGAATTTTTTAATGTGAAGTTCAAGTTGCTTGTTAGTTTTTGTTTTTTTTTTGTTTTTTCGTGAGCCAGACTTGTGAAAACTTGTAATAAGAAGGGAGAAGAAGCTGAGATGCACTGGACAGCTGGACAACTCGTAGACCGTATTCACACGGCGGCCATTTTCCTCTGACGTCGAGCTCAGGGTGTGAAGCTCAAATGCCGTTACCAAAAGCAGAATGTTGTACTGCTGTGTTCAAGTCAAGGGAAGCTGATAAATCCTCTTCAAAGGCAATGGATAGTGAAAATCCAGAGGGACATTGGGCCATATTTCAAAATAAAAAAAAAAACAAAACCAAACAAAGGAGAAAACACTTTTGATAACCCGTGAGCTAACATTAGCATTCAACCGCTTCCTAGCTAATGTTTCAGTTTGAAAATGTCACATGTCTTTTCATCCGACCTCAGAAATCTGCTGGTTAACAGTACTGCTATGTGACATTATGCTACCTGGAACACGTATTTCTATGTTTACATCTTGCAAGACAATTAACGTTGCTTAATGTTAATACATCAAGTATGCTTAACTTTCAGGCTTAAGTAGTAAAAGTAGAAGAATGTTGATATTTCAGAATGAATTTACACCTTTCCTAATGTTAGCTAGGAAGTGGTAGAATGCTAACATTAGTTGTAGTGTAACGGAAGCTAATGGATGTTACTTTGAACTATTCCCCTTCAGTTTTCAGTATCCATTGTCTTTTCAGTTCCTGGAATGATGACAGTTTATCAGATTTCCTGCATTTATAGGACTTGAACACAGCAATGTGATATTATTCTTTTGAGAACCTGTGTGAGACATCAGAGGAAAATGGCCGCCGTGTGAATACGGTCCATCGGTTTCCCCCGCAGCATCCCCTTTTCAAATTGTACTGCAATATATCACTGCTTGATTTTTTTTTTTTTTTTTCTTCTCAAACTTCTAAAGCTTTACCTCAACATTGGCTCGTCTGCTGTCTTTTGAGTTTCACTGAGGCCTGTCCAGTGTATCTACTCTTTTTTAACAGTAACACTGTGGAGCATGAACCTTCACTACAAGTTTTTGGTATAGGCATTCCTCTATTATATTGGTTTATCTCTTTTGATTTTTTTTTTTTTTTTTTTTTTTTTGTTCCTCCTTCGTCCTCATGTTATGGTCTGTGAAATTGTTTGTTATCATAAAGGATGCAGCTACAGTTACACTAACATCACTACCGTTTTAAGGTACCTGCGTCCTGGACTCCCAGAGTTGTTACTTGGTTATGTTGGATATTGGTGTCTTTGCTGTTAAGCAGTTACTGTTTAGTGATTGCATGGTACATCTATGAATTTTTCACACTCCCCCCTACCCCCTACCCCACCCAAACCACATGATCCATTGTTGCTTGTGACCTCTTCTAGCTTAAGAGGGAGTCCACAATGCATTGCCTTCAAACGATTATTGTACTTGTCAGCACTTACTGCAGTACAGCGTAATGTCTGTCATGCAAAAGGTGTTTTTGTACAACAAGATCCTCTAGCCATCTCTGCAAAAAGACTTTGCAGCTGCATTTGAATGCTTGCTTGTTAGACATAACGAAGAAAACTCCAAACTGTGACCATACTATTATTATTACTACTACTACTACTACTATTACTACTACTAGTACTACTATTCAAATACTTCAGGGATTGTTCTGCGTCTGTGAATGCAGACTCTCAGCTACATTTGTAAGACATAGTATTGTATCGATTTTCTCTGTATTTTAATCATGGGAAAAAAAAGCAAAACACTAGTTTCATATTTAAGACAAAACAGGGGGGTACTTTTTCAACTAACACAAAGAGCCTTGACAAAAGGCGAGGCAGCTCGAAAACGACATTTTAGTTAGTAACACAGTATGTTCAGAATAGTTGCAAAGTTGTACAAAGAAGAAAAAAAAAAAAAGCTCATACCCAAATCCACAAACTATTTTTTAAACCAAAGCACATTTGAATGATTATGGAACCGTGTGTGGCTCTAAAAGAAAAAAAAAAAGAAACATATGTATTTATCTCATTGTTTACAAACTTTTACAGTTTTACAGACCTCAGTCGAGGCTCGGCCAGTCAGAGACGTGGGTTTTTATTTTTGTGTGTGTTTCTTTTTAATGCTTTTCCACAGAGGTTGCTGCCAAAACAAAAGCGTAGCCTCACACATGGGGCGAACTGCTGCATATTCAATTAAGGGGAGGGTGTGAGTGTGGTTTAGGGGTAACCCCCCCCACCCCACCCTACAATCCCTACCTTCTGCCAGCTGGCTTTGGGGGTGACCCTGCGCCCCCAGTCCCCTTGCCCTCTGGCCTGTCTTCAGATGGGACCACGGCGATGGGATGGGGGGTGGGCAGCGTGTCCTTGACGTATTAATCAAAAAGGCATTGTTAGTCAGGGTCTTGTGTCTCTGTGTTTTCCCAAAATGCACTTGAGGAGTACTACCTCTGCTGCTTGGGTCTCTTAATATGTAGGAGCGGGTGGGTGATGCTTGAATGGTTTGGGGTGTTTTTTTTTTTTTTTTGTTTGTTGTTGTTGTTGTCTAAACATGGTACATCTCTGATGCTGGTGGTTCTTTGAAACCAATCTGGAGAATGTAGCTTTGGTTAAATAAATGCATGTAAACAGGCTTATCTGGTAGTCTTAACTGTGAATGGTATTGTTGTTTTTTGTGGGGTTTTTTTCTTTTCTTTTTTTTTTTTTTTTTTGGTTTTGTTTCTTTTAGCCGCCTGTGTTCTGTGGGTAAAAAAAGCAGCAGCACAAACCTCTGGCTGGCCTGGCCTCATTACAAAGTTGGTGCAAACACTTATTGACAGTGTTCTTTTTTTATCAAATGTCTATTGTCAGTGATGAATGTATTTATTTCCGGTCCTGCCCTCACCTCTGCAAAGAATTTGCTCAAAGTGCGTGAGACTGAGGTGGAGGCAGGACCCCCTATTTTATTTTTTTAATTTTTTTTTTTTCGTTTGAGGATTTCAAGCTGAGAATCAAAACAAAAAAATGAGACACAAAACATAGCCATTAACCACAATCTGTGAATTTTTATTTTTTTTGTGGGAGATCTAATTTTATTTTTGTTTTTTTCAACTCAAAGAAAAATGGTCTATGGCATTTAATATCTTCTTTCTCAGTTATATCTGACAGTCTGTAGGGTTTTTATTTCATGTAATTCACCATGGGTGGTGTTTTTTTTTTTTTTTTTCTTTCTTTTTTTTTTTTTTCGCCCATGTGTTTCTTGAGTTCTCACTGAATGACTGTACATCGGGGGGAGTTGAACTTTAACCCCCCCCACCCCACCCTCCTGTGTGTGTCTGTGGACGCAGGCAGAAACAAATGTAACCTGCCTGTGCAGAATGGAGGCTACTGTATCTTTTCAAAAAAAAAGCTCTCCCTGGGTGTTGCCATGCTGCTGCTATTCACACACAAAAAAACAAAACACATGCACATAATCAACACTTCTCCTCTGAACCGTAGTGTTACGACTATTGTTACATTTCTTGTCTTAAACTTCTTCCATCTCTTTATGTTTTTAGTGTTACTTTCACGTCGGAGGGTTTTTGGTTGTTTTTTTTTTTTTTAGAAAAGGTGAAGATAGCTTTACTAAGTGCACTTTGTACGTTCTTTCAAAAACCTCTGGGAAGACCCAGGCGCACTCATATCCATTTAACTGACTGTTTACTCTGTCTTTCTCTTCTTACCTCATCATTGTTGCTGTGTTTGTTGAAGTATCATATCATTATGCAGTGTTACAAAAGCTTTAAAAAACAATTATATACAAAGCAGGAAACTGAGACGCGCCGTACTCGGTGCTCCAAGTATTTCAGTTTCCATCTCGTTTTTTGGTGGTGGTGGTGGTGTTGTTGTTGTTGTTGTTGTTGTTGTTGTTGTTACTACACCTCATGCGGTTTCTTCAGCATCCTCTCCGGGCGTTTTTTTCTATAGTAGTAGAGGGGCTGGTCTGTCCAGTTATTAATGGAGATGCTCCCTCCTTCTTACCTTGGCAGACTGAACCAAAGCCAGTTTGAAAATGGCCTCCAGTGCCGTTAAATCCTAAGCTTTATTGTCCCTTACTTTTATCTCGGATACACCCGACCCCTGCCTGCTGCGGGCCCTTTAACCCTTTTGTAATCTGTTACTGCACAAGCATTCTGTGCCCTGCTGCCATTACTGTAGTATTTACTGTACCTCCACTGATATGCGCAGTAGTGACTAAAAACAGATAAAACACCAAATTACCTCATGAATGAAACTTTCAGTGTTTACAGCAATGTGCTATCTTGCCATTATATTACATCTCAGCATTTATAGGGTGTTTTTTTTTTTTTTTGCCGTCCATCTATAACCAAAATATCATTTTTGAAATGGGTTGTAGCAGAATATTTTTCACTATTTTCTTTACCCCAGTATATTATTTTACAAAGGAGTATTAGGGACACACTAAGGATTTGAAAAATCAGATATTTTGAGAATAAAGATGTAATATTTGGAGGAAAAGTCATAATAGTATGACAATAAAGTTGTTATATCTAAAGAAAAAAGGCCAAAGATTACATTAAGTTGTAATTTTATCCGTATAAAAGCAAAACTGTATTGTATCAAATGTATCAAATACATTCGGCAGCTGCTGGACTTCTGCGTTTGGTGCATCTGGGAATTTTGACATCTCTCCTAATATGAAGTTGTTTTTTTTTTCTCAGTCCATCTATCATTGAAACCAAACCTCAAAAAAACAAAAAAAAAAACCCACCCTTCTTTTTGTTTTTCAAGTGTTTGGCAATATTCGTTTCCAAACCAAAAATGCATAATACCTCGTTTTCCCATTTTTGATTTTGTGCTCAAATCAAAAATGGGGAAAAAAACTGATGACGAGCACTTGCATCATTTTCAAACTTGTTATGCACATATTTTTCTCATATAATAGCAACTTTTCCTGTAATATTTCAACAGTTTTCAAAACTTTATTCCCATTACATTATAACTTGATTCTCTAAATAGCAGTTTGTTTGTTTTTATCCTCAGTGTGGCCCTAATACTCCGTCATTAAAAAGGCACAGTGACTCCTCGATGTGCATCTTTACAGACTCGATAAGCCCCCGCCCCACTCAAAAAAAAAAGTTTGGAGGGGAGTTGATTATCTGCTCGATGAAAATGGATGTATTAAGCTTCCTCTCTGGTGTGTTTTTCTTCAGGAACAGCCTCTTAATAATGTATCAGGATCCGTGGGCTGAGAGGCTTGTGGAATGGACATGTAGAGTCTTTACTGATGAATAATTAAAAAGCTGAGAAGCCCTCCCCCTTAGCAAACACATCTCACATGCAGAGGTATACGCACACACACGCAGGTGCACTTTTGCTGTATATATACACTCACACATTTCCACTCATGCAAACATCCTACTGTCTAGACTTCAAATACAACCTAACATGCGCCCACCAGTATTTAAGGTGACATTGTGTAATCCTTTTTCTATTTTTCTTTTATGTTTCTGTGGCTTGTGGCAGCACCCAGGCTGGGCTCTCTTTATCTCCACTCCTCAGAGAGCTCGTATTCAGGTCAGAGCCACCGCCGTGCATATATTTGTTTATATTTATATATCTATATAGATATATATACATATATATGCGACGGGGGCTCACAAACTCAAAGTGTCATAAAAGTGTAATACAGCTGACCTCAGCACTCACAACCTTGCAGTCTTAATGTACAGCAGTGAGGAAAAATAAACTGTTATTTTATGATCTTTTCATTAAAAGCTTGATTGAAAACCAAGTCTGTGTTTGGCTGTTTTTTGGTCCTCTCTTGTGTTGGAGTTGGTGATCCATGTATCTCCCGTTTAATGTGCGTGACAGTGGTGGAAGAAGTCTTTAGGTCCTTTACTGCAGGTCAAGTACTAATATTACACTGTGAAAGTACTCCACTGCCAGTTAAAGTTCTGCATTCAAAACCTTCAGTAAAAGATGTGAGCGACATGTACGTAAAGTATTCAATGCACAGTAAAATGGTCCCTGCCAGTGGTTTACTATTATATATGATGTTTTTGATTCACATTACTGCTGCATTAATGTGTATCTACGTCAACACATCATATTCTGTAAGATCATATCTTTGTACCGTCGCTGTCCTGTGAGAACCACGTATCTCTAAAAAGTCAACTTTTCATGAGCTCAGAAAAACACCTGTTTTCAGCTTTGTGACGATGCATTTTACAACAAATCCAAGAGAGTTTTTAAAGAATTTATTTTGTTTAATAAGAAGGCAAAGTTTAAACTCAACGATATTTCTCCAGAAGTACGATATTGACCTCTGAAACGTGGTGGAGTACAAGTATAACGCTGCAGAAAACGGAAAGTACAATTAGGTCAAATTTGTTCTTTAGTAGAGTACTTTAGTAAAGGCACATTCCGCCACGTGGTGCATTTGCCTCACGGTTACACACGCCTTATTGACACAAAGTTGTTTTCTTTATGAAATGAAAACAGGGTGGCGCTTACTCAGTCTTGCAGTTCCAGTCCCAGTGTTTTTATAATGTTTATGATATTTAGCATCGCCTTTGAAAAAGATACATCAGAGATGTGTTGAAGCCCACTTACAAATTGATTCTCATGTTCATATGATCCACCATTGCAGCTATCTGTGCAGTTGGGATTAACATGAATTAACATTAATTAAATGGGATAACAGTTAATCAACAGTGAATGCGCACAGACATTTCAAAGGGCTGTGGTTCAAACTTGAAAATAGGACACAATAAATCAATTTTAAATATGTAAATTGCTTTCAGTTTTAAAGATTAATTATATTTTAAAAACGGCTCACTGTTTGTGTAAGCTAACACATTACTGCAGATATAATTCCTTCTAAACTAGGTTAAATCTTCCATCTATCAGTTTGGTTGTAAAAGTGGTGTGCCTGTATGGATGCTCGTTCATTTAATTACTTGTTAAAGACAGTACAGCCTGTGTAAAGCCCTCAAACGGGGAAAAACCAGATACATATAATGTCATTGTTTGTGAGCCAAAAAGACATTACATAGGAACATTTCCAGAGGTCATATGCCCGTGTTGTGGTGTTTTACCTGCTCTGTGACTTTCTGATCTTTCCTCAGTGGGCAGGAGGTGGATGTAAAACAAAAAAAATCCATGCAATGAGTTCACATCTCAAGTCCCGTAGGTTTTTATGTTCAGGCAATAAAAGTGCTCTACAACGTGGTTTGGTTTAAAAATGAAGTGAGTTTTTTTTTTTTTTTTCACATCTTCGTAGATCTTTTCTTAATGAATTAAACCAAGCACCGGTATTTTTTCCCTAACTCTAACCAAGTGCTATCAGTGCAAAAACCTAGCCTTGAAAAAATGAATGCTTACATGTAAACATCATTACATTAGCAATGTTATGTACAGTAACATATAAAGGTCATTTCTGAGAGACAAGGTTGAAAAAATCATTATCATGTTGATAGTTCCAAGATGTATTTATGTGTCCAGGGTTTGTAAAACATTGTGGTTTGGTTTAAATCATAAGAAACCTTTTTTTTAAAATCACATCTTTGTTGACTTTTTCAGTATTTAATTAAGCCCTGATATCTTTACTGATAATAGTTATATGAACATATTAATATTGTAATACAGCACCACATGCATTTAAAACACTATGACACATATCTCCAAATGTTTGTATTTTTGGTCCAAACATTGAGTTTATACATGGTTGTGCACAAACGTTTTATTCTGGTGACTTGGCTGCCTTGTGCACATCCTCCTGATGCACTGGCATCACTCTGCAAACAGACCAAAACTAAGGGTTTGACCTACAGTAACTAGTCTTGTAAGGTGTTTCTGTCTCGTTCTCCTGCAGCGAAGCTAGACAGAACCAACCGCCGCACACACACCCTCCGTATCTGTTTCATCCTTTTTGATCCTTTTGAGGCTGTGAGCCGCTGGTTTGTCCATCACTTTACAGTAAATACACACTTTAGATCACAGACAGTCGGAACACGCCTTGCACAGGTATGTAGACGAGGTCTTTTAACCTTTTCACGTCCCTCTTTTTTTTTCATGGAACCCTAAGCCTTTAAGGTTAGTGTTGGGTTTAGAATAAAAGAAGCGTAAGGCCCAAATGCATGCATTAGACTTCATTTGAAAGGGAACATCTTCTAGTTTCTGTGTTCAACCCAAACTATATCAGTTTAAACATGGCTCAAATGTAACCTAACCCTCAGATTTTAAAAAGTTTTAACCTTCTCTGCGTTGTATTGCTTTTTTTCACTGCCAACCATCTATCATATGTGTCTTGTGTTGCTTTCTTGTCCCTCATTTTGGGCTTTTTCTCCTTCTGCCACCACTCATCCTTCCCCGCGTACATATTTCTGCTGCCTTATTTCCTATGATCTGGACCTGGGTCAGAGTGTAAGGAGCTGGCACATTTATGGGTCCTGTGTGCCATTAGTAATGCGCTGTGCCCCTAGAGGTGTCACATGCTAAATGACCCTGAATGGGGGTCGCTGAGAAACAATAGGCCTGGTGTTGATAGCCCCTATACCCTGCCCTCCCCCACCAGAGCCCCTCTCTCGCTCTCCTCTGAACACCAGCGCCAAGCTAACACAATAGTGGGAGCAGAGAGGGGGTGGGTACAGGGTGGACATTACCCACCACAGAGGACCTTAAGTGCCTGTTTGCCTGCCAAGGGGTTGTTCGTGTTGAGTGCTGTTTTGGCTGCTGGAGGAAGGCAGGAAGTCCAGCAGTGTCATTCAAATGTGGTTTTCCATTTCATTTCAGATAGAGTTAAAAGAAAGTAATTCCTCAAAATGCCCCATTTTCTCTCCTAATTTGCTTAGCCCAGTGGGTCTGAGAGCATGAGTGGAATGTACCAGGGTCTGCTCAGGTGGGTCCAGGCTTGCCTCTGCTCGTCCAAAATGGCCCTCTATAATCTGAGGAATGTAGATGAGGGTTGCCTGGCCTGCCCACGGTGGGCGAGGGAGATGGGATGGCCTGCATCTGGCTCTAAGTGGTATATACACACTCACTCACAACCCACACCCATGTTTATCTCCATTGCCAGATGACCTTCTTGTCATTCTGATAAAAGGCAGATGGACTTGGTCCTAGTTACTGTCATTTTTCAAATCCTCTAAAGTTGTTTTTAACTCAAATGTCTTTACAGTTTGGAAAAAAATGCACATTTCCATTCTGCGTGAACCTGTCGTATTTAATGTGTATTGCTGCAGCTATGCACTATGCAGTATTGGGAGGTTTCCTTTTTAAATGTGTTTCCCCACAGATTACACTAGTACAGCCACCAGCCAGTCAACACAGACCTCCGCTTAGGCCAGTAGTCCACTCTTCTTCTCATTCCATAATATTATTAAACCATACAAACACAGAAAGAAGTTAGCCTGAGGTTCTGCAATATTAAAGAAAGTGAAAAAGAACTCCGGTCCTTTTGATCGATCTGCTTCAAGATTTTAGAGGTTCGTCTATGGCCCTTCAACCAAGTTTCATGAAAAACAGTTTCTATCCTTGCGAGTGTTCACAGAATTAATGACTGTGGCATTCACACAGTACTGCTGCCTAAAGTGGACTGAACCCAGGGGTCACTCTGAACGTACATGAACACTTTCTGTAGAGATGTACGCTAGAAGTATATGGAAGCACAAAGTAGTGCGAGAAAGGTTGAAGAGCTTCTTTATCCTTGATCTTTTATTTACCACAGCATCAAGTTAGAGTGAAAACCAGTAAACAAAGATAAAAAAATAAAAGGACTTTACAGAATTCAGAAGGATGCCATAGTGACGCTGTAGCATTTTTGCTTAGTTTCCGAAGTGCAGTTTTAATCCTCTTCAAATCAAAATGGCAGCAAAAAAGCCAGTTCGTACAGTACCTTCTTTGTTTTCACACAGCATGAAATGGGGGAAAAGATAGGACAGAAATAACAAAAACGTAAATTTACTGTTTAGTACCTTGATTGTCGATTGTAACTCCATCCTTTGCGTTGTGTGTGGACAGGTTAACTACACTGTTCACATAGTCTACTATAGTATAGTGATAGTAATAGTATAGTAATATAATATCGCATACTATTTTAAAGCATTTTGAACTTCCCAGTTCTTTTTCCTCAAAGTCAGTGTTTTTTGGATGGGTTTTTTTTGGTAAAATGATTATTTGACTAATTATAAGGTCTGTGGTTAACACAAGAAGAGACAGTTTCACATTTTGTTCTGTGTTTTTCAGAACAAAAGTTTTTCAGCTTGTCTTGAAGAGGCAGTTTCTAAAATGTGGCTAAATGAGTCTGCACAGAGGTTGTCAGGGACATTAAGCATCATTACATCAAACATAAAAACCCATCTACTCACTAGTCTGCCTTTGCAGCCTCATTGTGTTCATTCTCGCAAATCATTCTATTCACAACTACTGTAGATCAGGTTACACTAAGAGGAAAGTTTTTTATAGAAGTAAGCAGAAGAAAAAACAAATTATAAGCAGTGGTGATATTTAGAGGAATTAGAGGATCTAATTGCAGAATTGTAATATAATTATGTTTTCTCTCACCACCGATAGCCTAACATTAACACCTTCTTTTGGCGATGAGACTTAAAATTCATTGAAAAATTCATGAAAGTGGTTGTTGATTGTCTTACTGAACATAACGTGTAAGTACTTTTGTTTGCCACAGAGCTTATTTTCTTCAATAACCCAAAAGAAATCCCATTGGCTTTTTGTTGAAACAAAAACAAGGAACAAGGAACAAGGGCAATGCTAACTTCTGGGTGCAAAAATGCATAATCCCTCCGGCACTCTATTTTACAGATACGCTTCATCCCACTACACTACATCAGAGGCTTGTGATGGGACAGTGATGCCTTTTAAAGTTCACAGTAAATGATGAGAAAAAGCCAGCCCCTTTAACGAATATATTAAGTTTAGGAATATAACTGCATTTTGACTATTACATTTAATTGTAACTATATACATTTCCTCATATTGTGTATTCTAAATACATTTTCTAAATGCATGTATTCTCCTGCTCCCCAGCACTGTGACAGTATGCTACTTGCAGTGGTTGAAATATTCATATTCTATGGGTTGACTGGCAAAACAGCATGAATTTGTAAAGATGGAGACATTGGAGGTTTAGAAGCATGTGTAAAATATCAAAACTATGCTGTGACCCAGATGAATTTGATTTGAATGTTGGAAACTGAACAAAAAAGTGCAAAAGTGCCCAAAGTTGCTGTAAAACATTGCTTACACACCAGATTGATAAAACCCAGCTGAGAGAAAACGGATCACCCAAAAGTTGAATTTATGCATTCAGATCATGGTTGCATACCTTCAATGTTTTGATGCACATCAATTATTAACAATGTTATGAATTAATGCCTTGGAGCCCGAGGTTTTCTGTACAGCCAGCTCTTATAAGTTTTTACTGGAGAGGGGAGTGATCTGGGGAAATGTTGATTCACTGTTGCCCTCCCCCCCTCCCTCTGATCCAAAGCTGTGTCCTACTCATTCCAGGTTCCAGCACTTCTTCTTCATGGCTGCATCTTTTAATCTCCCTGCCTGACTCTGCCTGTGGGGTTGTTCCCCCTCTTCACATAGTGATCCATGCCCTCTTCTTCCTCCTCCTTCTTCTTCCTCAGGGAAGAGTGCAGTGGATCCTGTCCCAGCGGGAGAAACACGTGTCTTGGCACAAAAGTGCAGCGCTGCAGGCAATGTATATATCTCCATTTGTGTGGGATTTCATTGATTTTTGCTTTGGGAGTGTGCACATATATATGACAACTCCCTGCTTTAGCACATTCTCATTATTTCATCACACACACACACACACATATACAGACACACACACAAATGTTTCTTGGTACGCTACAAGGATTCACTCCCTCCTTCATCAATAACCCATCAGTATTGACTGGGGGTTTGAGTACACTGAGCATCAATACCTGATCTTAAATTCAGTGGGTCTGTTAGGGGAGCAATGGGATGATGTCCAAGGCCCGTGCTGAAGGAACACAAGGTCAAATACTGTACATACTCCACACAAACTAGAGGTAGCACCTGAAACTGTGTCAGAGAGTTAGATAAACCTTGTCCTCGCTCAATACGTAAGGTTCAATATGTAGGATTTGTGCCAAGCAGCAAGCTCCAGGGCTGAAAAATAAAGCCAGTGCAGATTAGCCAAGACATGCAGTTTCTTAAATGGCCACTTGAGTCATTTCCCATAGATATGTTTACAGCCTCCTATAAAACAGTTATGGTCTCTTTAGCAAATTACACAATTCATGATAGGGTCATTTTTTATATAACTAAATTATATTCATGTTTAAAGTTCTATATAATTAAAGGTGTGGCTGATTTGAATGACAGGCATGTGCAGTTGACGTTTGTAAGTCTAACAGTGAACTATATTATTGGCACCTTGGATTTGGTGTCAGAGCTTTAGTTTATTAAATAAAACATTTTTTCTGATAGACAACTCTACTGTAGTTACACTAACAAGACTGTGAGAGAATCTGCCACACAAATGTTTCACATGTTTTTTCACTAGGCTACTCAGTTACAATACCTGCCATGTTAGTACAGTATAACTTAGCTCCATTAGCTGTATTGGATAACCTAAAAAGGGGATAGTGCTAATTAGTGGGTTTGAACATTAGGCGTGTGCCTGTCTCATTCAACTACATCCATGGTAACAACCTGTACACTGATTTCTATGAAGAGGACTCGGGTTTGGGTTTCCCGCATTCGTCAGTGTCTCTCTTCTGCTCTTCTACAGCAACAACAGTGCACAACACTAGCTTAGAAATTGGATTAGCTAACGTCAGCAAACGACCGGCTTCCAGCACAACAAAGACTCCAACCATGAATGTAATATTAGACCTGGATACGGGACTGCCACTCAGCCTTGAAACCAATTCCACCAGTGGTCACTCGCGGTATTGCAACCAAAAAAATTCCATGCAGACAAAAAAATATTTTTCCCATAGACCACAATGATAAAAGAGACATCTGTAAAACTGCTGACAGAACACGTACAACTGATTTCAAAAATGATTTTAGTATCTGTGACCGTTGTGCCATTGGTCTGAGCAGGAAGGTGTGGGCGGGGGCAGCAGGTGAAGCACTAGTCCGCATGCGTAGCGGCCCTAGTCTGCATGTGCAAAGGGTCACATAACGTGGAAGTAAGACGGAAGCCACAGACTTTTTTTGAACGGGCGCCATTTTGTCCCGAATCCAGTTCTAATCCATAACTCCAACACTTCAGGTTAGTACAAAAGCCTGCACGAATGTTACATATTGCACCTTTAACACCCATGAAAATCACTTGAATATCCAGAGCCAGGTGCAGCTTAGGCCCCCTCTTTCAATGCTAAACAAAATACAGTACCTATGTTTCTGCCTGATTCTTTTCCCCCTTTTATTCTCCCACTCAAGAAATTAATCTTTTCTCTCTTTTTGTACCCTCCTTTTTTCTTTATTTCATGAGGCCTCAGCCTGAATTGAACCTGGACTGCTGAGTCACTGAGCGCTTGACGGTGAAAGGCACAGAAAGCGAGTAGAGGGAGAGAGTGAGAGATGAAGGAGAAAGAACTCGGCAGGTGGTGGGCACCGCCACAGCTTTAGCCCGCCGAGTCTTTTCAGCTGGCACACAACTGCTAGGCTGCCACAGAGGCCCTGCTTTCCATCAGAATATTCCCCCTCTCTCTTCCCCCTCTTTAAACGATAAATGAGGAGAACAGGCTTGGGCTGGAATAATAGGATCCTTTCTTTCTGCCTCTGCCATGTGTGAGGACAGGAACAATGGCAGGGACCGGGAGGGGAAATGATTCAAAGTGAGATTTTCACCTGCTCCCTTCAACCCCAGCTCTGCTCCTTTCAGAGCATGCTAATGCCAGTTCATTTACAGAGTACTACTGTAAGCTGTAACACACACAAAAAATGCATAGATCCTTTTTTTCTCTTTGTGATGGACAGTTTAGATTATTGTGCTCCAATAGTCCATTTTGGTAATCATACTCATTATCATCATTATCCCATCTCAGAGCTAAATTAGAAGTAAAGACTGTCTGACTTGCTTAGAGCTACACTTTCTGTTTTTGTCCCCTCAGAATGGAAGTGTTTTTTCTCCTCATCTTTTATGTGATGCTGCAGTTTTCTTTAAAAGACATCAGAGTGGCTTTCAGTAAACTTTTCTTGACATCTGTAAAAAGTATAGCATTTTCAACAGTCTCTTTAAAGGGAATATAAGGAGGCTAGCTAATAGTTTGAATCATGTGTACGATCCAACCTTTTGCCTGAATTCATTCGAGTAAGTAATCTTTGTGCCATTTTGAGAAACTTCTCCAAAGCATGCAGAATGACAGTCATATCTCAAATTCAGTTATGTATTTCTACGTTTTACTTCATCATGCATTCAGAGTTTGGAGTCTGTTTAGTTGTCATGGAAACAATTTACAGTTTACTGCACAGTACAAGGACATTTTATCCATGACCTTTAAAGTTCTGACTGTTAAAAAAATATGAAAATGAAAATATGAACTTCGCGTCCATGGCAAAATGGGACTCCTGCTAATGAAAGCCTTATTATATGACTGAAAACAATGCATTAACAAAGCCGAGAGTGAATTAATCAACTGGTCAAATGACAGAAAAATTATGATGTTTTTGGTCAATATTGACATATTTTCTGTTCCAGGATCAATTCTCATCTGAAAATATAAATATCTAACCTCAGTAATTTGAGGTAAATGGGTATTTTATCATCAACAGGGGACACGGTAGAACATAGCTACACTGACATACTATCTACTGATGTTGACCAAAAGTACAAAGTAGTGTGTATGTAACAAACCTTAAAATCTGCAGCGGGCCAGAGTTCCATATTAAATCTGGATATACAGACAAAGCTGCATGCTGTGAAGGACGCAAAAAAAAACACAAAAAAAAAGCAGTGTTGCACTTTGATACATTGAAATGAGCTCATAGCTTTTTTGAGAACCACTTTCAGTCCATAATGGCAGAAAAGCAGCTCTGTTTCTGCATGATTCTGTTTGCAATTGAACAATATACTGACTTTCTTGGCAATGTAAGTTCACTGGTAACACCTGGACCTATTTCTCCTTCCGCCTGTCATCATCATATACAAACTACAGCTCTAGAAATGTGTCTGCGCTTCAGTTTGTGTGTTACCGGGAGTTCCCAGCACACTTCAAAGTACAAAATGCCTTTTTATTCAAACTGATGTAAATAAATATACCCCTAAAATAAATGAATATGGTAATGAGGGAAGTAATGAAATCAATAAATCGCTCATTTAAGATCAGGGCTTTCAGCTTTGAGTGAGATTTGTGTCCCTGAGATCGTCTCACTTCAGTTCAATCAAATATTTCTCAGGTGTATAATTATTTTCAAACCTGTTGATCCTATTGAAATGGCTGTTTTGTTGCTAGTACTTTGTATATTTTAATGACACTTACATATCCGTTTTAGGGCCGCAACTAAGGATTGTTTTATTTAATGTGTCAATTCTTTTCTCGCTGAATAAATAGATCAAGATGACGTCCTTAAATGTCTTACTTGATCCACAGATTTTTTAATGAAAATTGCTCAAACCGATTAATCTAGGATCAAAATATTTGTTGATTAATTTGACAGTTGACAGCTACTATATTAAATAGTTGCAGCTCTAATCTAAATAAATCGTTTACTTGTTACTAGGTATCAGTATTGATATTGGCAATGCCAGTGTTGGATTTACTTGGTATCAGATCTGAAAGGATATCAGTTGTATCCCATATCCCCACATCAGTTTTTGTAAGTGGAAAATAATAGCAGTACTTTTAGCAAATACCGTTCACTGTTCTTGTAAATCATCTATTTTGATCTGTTGAGACATAACTTTGGGCGCTGACACATTCTAATGGACTTTTTTTTTTTCTTCTTCCTCCTAACATTTAATTTACAAGACAAGAGTTAATCAACACGTTCATTAAAAATAATTAATCAAGCGACGATCACTAATTGCAGTCCCTCTTCACTGACTTAATATTTGTGTGATATTAAAACCACTTTCGCGGGAAACGTGTAACCCCTCCATCCGCCGCTCACAGTGGCTGTAATGTGTCATAGGGTAAACTGGAGTCATAAACGCATGGATATGATGAGGTGAAAGGTATTGACGCAGAGAGTAATCAGCGTCATGGCGTCTGGGTAAACTCATTTGCTCTCCAATCTCCTCCCCTTTGCACTAATTTGTTTATCTCTCTCCCCCCTGTGTGTGTGTGTGTTTGTGTGTGTGTTTGTATTTTCACTGTAATTTCCTCTTGTTGGTGAGTGAATTAAAACTTGCTCCTAATTTATCATCCGCCGGCTGACTTTGGGTGTTAATCAGTGTGTGCATATAAACAAGCTGCAGTATTCATCTCACACATGCACAGCAATTAAATCACTGCCCACCCGCTTCTGTACTTTGAAACAAATGTTTGTTTAAAAACATGATTGTTATACATTTATTATATGCTATGTGTCCAAAGTAAAAAAAAAAAAAAATTAAACAAAACAGCTAAAAAAAACAGATAATAGACCGTCACAATAAGATTTCACCTGTATTTTATTTTATTTTTTTTTTTGAGATAGTGCAATATACTTCTGTTATGCTCCAATAACCAGGCATTTCTGACCCTACATAGAAAATCAAAGCGGTGCATATGGTTAAATATTTTAAAAGGAATAACGCTGACTGCATGAAAGAGCCTTGGAAGATGTAGAACTATCACAAGATCATGCGGAAAGACTGTGAAGAACAGATGTGTGTATTGATCGTCTTTCCGTTTTGCTCTTCATTTTAAAGGCACAGACGTAGTACAGACAAAGTAAAGAGATACTCAATACAAAGCTGTCAAACAGGCTGTAGTGTTCAATTAATAAACCTAATGCTGAACAAAATCTGTGTTCTTTAATGTATTTAGGGGTTGTTGCGTGTTTACATTTGTTTTTCTAAATTAAAACTAGTAATTTGTGTGATTTAACAGTTAAAATTACATGACAGATGTAACCATATTATTGAAAAGGCCCTTTAATTTTTTTGCTAATAGTGATAATAGCAAATGCTTTATCTTCAAATGTTTTCTTTTTCTAATCCTCTATGGATTTGCTTTATCTTTTTTGTTTTTCTAAAATGATGCCAATCAATACTTGATGCTTAGTCACTGTAACTTACATGTCCAGTCTGTAAGATTTCCACATGCTTGTGTGAGCATACATGACCTTTGTGTTGGAGAATGTGCTGTGCTAGGAGCTAGTTGTTTTTGATGTTAGCTGACTGTATTTCGAAGCTAACGGTAGCTAGCGTTGCCACCGCTGTAGAAGAGCAGAAGAAAGACATTGAGTTCGGAAGCGAGTGTAAGGATTTTCCTGAGTCCCCTTACGTAGACATCAGTGTAGAGGCTGTTATTGTAGATGTAGGAAACTCAGACATTCGTTAGCTTAGAAATGGAGTTAGCTAACGTCAACAAATGACCAGCTCCCAACACAAAACAGACTCCAACACAAACTTCACATAAGTACAAGAGAACGCACAAATGTTTCATAGTGAACCTTTAATTTTGACAATGATTGACACATTAATGACTAACAACTATACTAAGTTAAGACCCACAGATTTTTCTTTTTCTTTTCTGAGGTAGAAACACTATTTGCTGTGGAAACTGTTCAGATATATGACTACACATGCACATGGCAAAAAACAAAAGAATCAAAATGTTTTATTTCACTTATCATTCATTAATGGGTTGACAAATCTGATATTCTCTCAAAAATGCAAAACCCTATCATAGCAAATCACTCTTTTGCGCCATCATTTAATTATAATATATTTTATGATTGGCATGAGAAAGGAATATGAAACTTTGTGGACCTCTTTATAGACAATCTGTTTCCGTCGTTCGAGTTACTTCAAAAGATTTTTTCAAATATTTACAGTCTCAGAGTTTTTGTGAAATAGAATAACGTTCCTTATTTCATTCATTTTTATTACAGGGGCAGGAAGACAAGTTTTGCAAAATATGGACGCCTTTTATAAATTATTTTAACCAGGTTAAAAACTGAAACATTGAAAACAAAAAGATATTCAGGAATATCATCCACTTACCCTTCGTCTGCACAAGGTCATGGGAAACTGAACTTAGACGACCCCATGCAGGTATAGGTTCAACTGGTCCACATTTGTATATTTAATTATCCCTTTTAATTCAATTAAGTATATTCTGCTTTATTTATTTTATTTATTAATTTACTTTCTTTATATTTTAGTTTATTTATTTTTCATTTTCTTTTCTTTTGTTTTGGTTTTGTTTTGTGTTTTTTTTTTAGTAATTATTTATTGCTGGTGTCATAAGATGGTAGCTGCCTCTGGAGCTACAAGGTTAAGCTCTGTGCTTTATTGCATGGTACCTCTTATGATGTAACTTGTGATGTATATTTTTCTTTGAAAAAACACAATAAAAACAGTGTTCAAAAATGCCAAAAGTAATTTGACATACTAAACATTGGGTCTACGCTGGATCAGTGTAGGCTGCATATTATTGAAACTCAAGTGTTTAATACAAGTCATTAAGTCATTAGTTACACTTGGATCTATCTGGTCACTAAGTGCATAGATATGTTTGTTCATAGAAACCAGTCTGGCTCTCAGGATGTTGTTGGACAGAGAGCATTCTGTCTGACTCCTGCTCCTCCCTCATGTTTGTTGATTCAAAGAACATCCTTTTAGTATT
>JAPQRN010000027.1:7866140-7877784 GCA_037367275.1 Coranthus polyacanthus
CTCAGACCAGCCCGCCTGGCACCGACAACCACACCACGATCAAAGTCACTTACATCACCTTTCTTCTCCATTCTGATCACGCAACCTTCTTGATGGAGGTATGGATACGAAGCTTAAACTGGCAAAACATTTTTATATTGTCCTTTATGGCTTTAAAGTGTTTTAACATCTGATGGGTTAGTGCGTGTATTTGTACAAGTGTATGCCTGGAAGCCTATAATCTACCTACAAATATACACCAGGATATAAAAGATAAAGCGCAGGTACTCTCTCTATCTTTCTCTTTCTGTCTCTCTGTCTCCCACACCTACAGTATGTGCTGCAGCTGGGAAGTGGCCTCTTGACTTTGACTGTTAAACCAATAAAAGCCAACTTCATTATGGTCTCACCCCCAGCGATTGGACAGTTGCACCGTGGCAATAAGTTGACGGGCAATAAAATCATGAACTACCTCAAGGGGACAGATGAACACACACAGATGCTGTATACGCTGCATACACACACATGCACACAAATGGATTTAATAATCTCCACTGTGGTGCTTTGCACACTCACATGCACATTGGATTAAAGGTAAACTCAGCATTTTCTGAGTGTTTCCTCTACCAAAGCACATTTTCTTTTTGTATTTCTTCATGAGTGTGTTGAACCTCTTCCCCTTAAGGCTAGACTCCGTGACCCTAAACACACTGAAAGGATTCGCTCCAGGCCTCGTCCGCTGCCTTTTTGTTCCAGTCTTTAAAAGGGGTCAATTTCTGTGTGTGTGACTGACAATTCAGATGGTGAATGTGTACATGTACGATCCAAATATGACAGCAGCGTTTTCCAATGGGCTTCCTCGTCATTACTGTAATTTTTTTAATACTGCAATTTTACTTGTTGTTACTATTTTTGTTTTTTGTGTTATTTTTTGTGGAAAAATGGAAATGATTCCCAAAATGTGTCCTAATCACGTTCACCTGAGGCTGAATATTCTAGAATATTCTTGGCCACATTTAAAGCACCACGTCCAACACAGGTGATAACTTCAGTACTCAGTGTTAGCTTTGTTTGTCCAAAAATGTGGAGAAAGCCACTCAAAAAAACTATGCATCCAACTGCAATCACATTTCATTTGTATCCGTTGTAATAATTAGTAGCTCTGCTGATATTGGTTCATGGGGTATTTGTAAGGAAATCATCAATGTTTTGTATTTGTGTAAACCTGGTGGTCTAGCAAACATTAGCAAGCTAGTTTAGCTTACTTTATCTTAAGCCACATCCATACCAGAGCCATTAGCATTCTGGCTTGGCTAATGCTATGTTTAAATGATCTCAGAGAGGTAGTTCTGTGTGTAGGACTATAAATGATGGCAATCAATATAAGAAAAATACAAAAAAGTAACTAACTTACTTTTACTCAAAGTAAATTTGAAATAAGTTACTTTCTACTTTTATTTGAGTAGAATTACACAAGTAATTTTACTTCAACACACTGTATGTGCTTGTGCTTTGTGTTGGAGGTTGTGTTGTGCTAGTGTTGGACACTGATTTTTCACCAAAAAAACGACCCAAGTCCTCTACACTGATATCAGTGTAAAGGCTGTTTGGATGTAGACAGCTGAGACTGTTGTTTGCTTAGAAATGGGATTAGCTACAACAAACAACTGGTTCCCAGCACAACATAGACTCCAACACCAACACCAGCATGTGCAAATCTAACATTTTGAACCTTTAATTCAGGTCAACACAACACAAGACAGCAAAATATTAAACATAGGCCTAGCCATTTTTAACATGTTATAGCAGTTCTACCACAGTGACAGTACCTTTACTTGAGTAAATTAATTTTGGTACTGTTAAACCTCTAGTGTTTTCTATGAAAAGTGGACCATGCCTCATTAGACCTGGTCTCTAGGCAGACAGAAGTCAGGATGCAGGGAACACACAGGAGAAGGAAGGAGATGATTTTTGCCTGTAATGGCTTTCCTCAGTCCACCTCAGCAGTTCTCTCCCTCTTTCCGGGGTCTCAGCGGCCCTGTCCCCTCCTTTGCTCTCCAATCCACAACACACCCACCTTCCCTTCCTTAATCATAGTGACCCAGCCCACCTTGAGCCTATGTGCTTTAGCATACTCAGCAGTACTGTGGTAATCAGTAATCAGCCTATGGTCTAAGCCTCTCTCCACACCAACAGCCCAGTCTTCTCAATCATCTCATTCTGGTTGAACGCTTGTATAGACTAAACATCGCTGTGCCCATCATTTGCTCACATAGGAAAAAAACAAATGTTTTATCAGCCTGCTTTGGGTTTTCAAGTAGTGCTTCATTTTAAAAAGAAAGGAGACACTCAACTTAATTTGAATGATAGAGAGGCCATTTGTCTCAACGTGCAGAATACACAGAATGCAGACAACACCTTGTTTGCACCAGTGGCACCACGATGAGCATGCAGAGACTCACATTGAAACACCCACACATCTATATATATGTAAACACACTTTAGGAAAAATGAAAGCACCAATACATTATAATGAACATGAAATCTGCATAAAAGTAGAGCAAGCACTTGCAGGATCACTAACCCCAGCCTCAACAGTTCTGAAAGGTTTCTCAGTTTCACTAGGAGAAAAAAATGTGCCGCACAATGAGGGTACATTAGATAACATTAGTTGATGAAGTAATAAACAATACCTAACAGTTAATTAAATGTCTAGTATGAACTAATGTTAATAGTATATTTATATACTATGTAATGTATAAATGAATATTTAACATGAACACCATTAGTAAATGGTTACTAGATGCATTGTTAATTGATACTTACTGTATTAACTAATGTTACTTACTGTAAAAAAAATGTATAAATTAATACCTCAGTTAATATGAACAAATTAGTGAATGATTACCTTAATTAACTGTTAGTTAATGCTTATGAACAAATTAACTGATGTTAATGAATGTACCCTTATTGTAAAATGTTTAATTGCTCTGTTCTTTGTTAATGACACATATGACATTTTGGAGACATTCCTCATCCACTGATTAATGAATTTTGACGTTATTCCAAAAGCTATTTAGGGCTTTGTATCTCAACACTGATTTGCAGACTCTTAGCTTTTTCACCCTTGATTTGTTTTATACTTGTACACTTCGATCAGGTCATGAAAACATGTTCAGTGAAACTGCCTTCGGTGCCTTGTTTTCCATCTGTTGATGTTGTAACAGTTCTCTTTCAGCTTGATGATATCAAATATATTACAGTCTTGGCATTCTCATTCCAGGCATTTGCACAGTGACTCACTCAAGATCAGAAATCTTTACTGTCCGTGGAAAAGTGCCTTAGAGTGGAATGCTCCCTTTGAGACACCAAGCACCTCTGCACATATTCACCAGGTTGAATCAAAGATCTTTTCATAAACGCTTGCACTTCCAACCTCAGCAGCAGCGGCAATTAGTGTCTTAGGGAAAGGACCACCATACATAGAAAGAGGGGCTGGGTGTCATTAGCGTTGCCACAGCAACCTCCATCAACCCCCCACCCCCACTCTTTATTTTATGAATTTCCCCCACTAATCTAGCCCAGATACAGGGAAATGGCAGTAAATGATTTATTAACAAGCTGATGGAATTATTCCTGATCATCATTCATGAACATTAATTCTAAGAGTGCTCAAATGTGACATTGTACATGCATTCATTTGCTGTACAAATAGGCGTTCACTGGTCAGGCATTTACCGAGGTCATCATTATCATCTTACCTTGGTTCTCTTTCATTTAGCGTAGAATACAGGAGCACAACATCTGCGGCACTATCAGATCTAATAATTGTGTCAACACTGTTTCGCTCAAGGCTGACTGCAGCACTGAAAGCAGCCTTGTACTGTACATATGGTACAAGACATACTGGAGGAGAAAATACCCCCATTCCCAGCAGCAGCTTTTCAATAATACTCTAGTTATGATTACTGTCATGGTCCTGCAAAGAAAGAAAACATGAAAAACACCAGTGCAACATGTATTTACAAAGGCTCAGAACTGAGAGTTTAAGGCTTCTTCAAAGGAAAAAATAGACTACAAATTACTGTGCAATCTAGTCACCAGAAACAAATTCTGCCATTGCTTTTCAACTGTGTCTTTCAGATATTACATTCTTACATCACATCCTCGTACCTAAACAGCAGAATAGGTGGAGTGCCAATGACTCCCAAAACGTATATATGCACAAAATTTGAGGACACTAAATACCACAGACAACATTGAAAAATACTATATAACTGTTGAATTCAGGCTGTGACAATGCCACGGTTAAGGTTTGGTGAGAAAAAGATCATCTAAGGGCTAAAATAAGAAAGTTAAGTGACTAACCTTCCAAAAAAAACACAGCGTTCACCTTCAGTTGGACGTGAGACACGAACATTGGTCTTCTTGTCATTCCACTATAGCCATCCCCAGCCACCCGCCCAACCCTGTTAGGTTTGTCCATATTTAATGACCTCTCCTCAGCATTGCAGTTTTTTACCTGCATTTATTCATACAACTGCAAGAGGTTGCATACATAAACAGTCATCATTTTAAAGCCCTTCACATTTTCTGGTGAGGTTGGTTGATGGATATGATATTTACTGATTTTTATGCATAGGTTTAGACATCCACAGCACTTGGTTAGGGTTAGGAAAAAGAAACCAGGGCTTGGTTTAATACAGAGGAAGTATGCAAAGATGTGATAAACAATAGCTCACAATGTATTAAGCAATAGTTTACCCAAATAATGGTCTTTTCCCGACCCTAACCAAAGCACTTTTGTTTCCTAAACCTAAAAACCTAGGGGAGTTGGAATACAGACTCCAGTCTCTGGTGACACAGTCCTGGATTTTGTGTATCCACCATCCACCATAACCGCCTCCTGTCTATTGAGGAAAGGCTAAGAAGTTGTGTAGCAGGTAAAAACCCTACAATGTGGATAACAAAATGCAGAAATGTTGACAAGAAATATATTTTTGGTACATAAATGTAGAGATTGTGCATATCCATGGTTTGCAAAAACATACAAAGGCAACGTTTTCCTGGTGTTTGAGCTGTAATGTGAAACCGTTCTTTCTTTCTTTCTTTTTGGAATTTTCAGGGACGTATTTACTTTGATCTGCAGCAGGACAAAGAAATGTGATGAAAGAAATACAAAGAAAATCTTTTTTAAAGTTCAATATGTACGATTCATGTATACTTGTGTCCCCACACGAAGTTTGTGTTGGAATCTGTTTTGTGCTGGGAGACGCTGGCATTTGATGACGTTAGTTGACTCAGTTTCTAAGCTAACGGTAGCTAGTTTCAGCTGTAGGGGAGCAGAAGAGAGACACTGACACACAAAGATTGACCCAATCCTCTACACAGAAACCCGTGCACAGGCTGTTTTCATGGATGTAGGCAAACGAGAACGTCGTGAGCTTAGAAACCTTAGCTAGCTAATGTCACAAATGTCCAGCACAAAACAGAAACAGACTTCATGTCAGCTCACAAGCACAAATCTTTCAAACTAAACCTTTATTTAGCACATTCTATAGCACTGAGCTAGAAATTCAAACATTACAGACCTACTTTGTAAGAATTAGTGTTCTTTATTTGTTGTCATCTGTCACCTCAATCAACTGTAATGTCAGGTCGTCTCCATACACTGAGGGTTTGTTCCTCTCGTTGCCATAATAAAACCTTAGCTCTACAATATCTGATGGTATACAGCACAAATTGACCCTTTTTTCTGTAGCCTCCTCTTTTCAATTTCTTTCCTTATTAATATCCTTCCACATATCTCGCAATCTCCCTCTCATGCTGCCTCTCTCGTAACCGCCGCCTCTCTCTCTCTCTTTTCCCCTCCCGCTCTTTTCTCTTTCCTTTGCTTTCTGGCGTGTTCATTAGTCTGACAGGAGAGTGCTGTTAATCGTGGTGAGCGGAGGAGGGAGGTGAGACAGCCCAGGGTCCATAATGGGAACCAGCATGGTGCATATGGTACATAAACACATCATTGCTGCCACCACAGACCCCCTGGCAGGAAGAGAGCGAAGGATTGTATGTGTACACATTCTCAGCAAAACAGTCATTATCGTGAATCCTAACAGGTATGGGTATGGGTGAGTGTTCGGTGGTCTACCAGACATCTGGAAAAATAACAATGACCAACCCTGCCTCCACACACCATGACATATTCACGATGCTGTACAGCTCACATCTTTACATAAAAGGTGATGCTTTTATCATCCTTCCACAGCATTAGTTACACATCACATCCTGCTGGCTCACCTTAGGTGGTTCTATAGAAAAGACATGTCAGTCTTCAATTCACATCCCTCTGTAAGACTACAAAATGAGACATTTCAGAAAAACCTAAGTATCTTAAATATTAAATATAAAATAAGGGAATCAAACCATTCGCTTTCTGCAAAATCTCTGATTATGTAGGATCAGAGATTGATTAATATAATACTGTAATTTCAACGCATAACTTTTAGTCAGTTATTGAATGGAACACGTTTTTGCCTTGTGTTAATCACACAAATGTAACTGGAGTGTTTTAGCAGTTGTAATTTAATTACCAATTATGTGAAGCATGACGTGTTTGGAAAATCTACTACGAAGTCCACATTACTGTTATCAAACACAACTGTATGTGTTAACATACAGCAAGTAGCTGAAATTTAACCGTAACATTTCCTAGCTAGCAGTGTGGTCTGTGTTTTCATTAAGCTAATAGTAGGGTTAGCTTGACAAGTTTCACTCATTCACCTCACACGCATCCCTCTTGTCCAGATATGGTCACTTCTGCTTCCAAAAAAACAAGATGACAATAAAACCTGAGGTTTCAAACTGGCAGCCATGTCCACTTCTTTTATATAGTCTATGGTACATACTCTTAAACAAGACTTCTACTTTACAGGTTGTCCAGACCCCCAAGGTGTGAAAGATTATAGTGGACACTACAGTTCTTTCATACACTGACTAACACACAAGCATATTCCAGCTGAACTGGTCTCCCTCTGCTGCTCAGCTAGCATCTAGAAATGTTTGACTCCAATCTCCCTGTTAATTGAGGGAGCAATCTTGTTAAGTAATGGCCAAAGATGAACACTTTGACTCTTGCCACTCCCGCTCGGGTGTAGATGTGACACTGAGAGCGGGGAGAAGAAATCATGAATAACCCTTCTTATGAAACCTTCATTAGGATCTGTCAGGCCTGTTTGATTAACATTAATGGGACCAGCCCCCATTTCTCAAGCCCTTCTCTGCCTGCTCTGCCTCTAACCTGTTCTTCCTCTGGAAATCTTTTCCTACAGCTCTCCTCCCCCTACAATCCATTATCTTTCCTCCCCCTTTTTTTGCCTCTCTGTTTATTTTGTGATCCCTTAGTATTGCTGTTCCATCGTTACACACATCTCTTTACCATCCTAATGACCCCCCCACCCCCTCCACCTCGTTCCGATGCAGATGCAGTGCCAATAAGGAGTGGATCATACGTCCTCTTTCCCTTCCCCTCCCCCTTCTCTCCATGCAGGCCTAGTGAACACCTGCATATTCCCATCTCTACTCCCTCATGTCTCCAATTTTATCCATTTCTCTCTCTCCTGCAGTCACCCTCTCTTCCTTCTTCCTCTTGCCTCACCTTCCATCTCCTCTCTCTATACGTTTTTTATGCAGATAACTCCTGCTGCTCTATGTTCTCCGGACTCTTCGTTGCAGAAACCGTGTGGTCCAGCTCCATTCATCTCTGTCAGACTGCATTAGTGCCATGAGGAGCACGTAGACACACACACACACACAGATTCCTGGTCTGGTCTGCCATGGGGGTGTGTGTGGGGTGTGTGTGGGGTGTGTGGGGGGGGCTGGAGGAGGCCGTGACAGCAGGCCTCTCCAAAGCTGGCCAATGAATATAGATCACCTAGCTATTCGCAACCACAGGGGCCCTGAGACCCTCACTGGCCCTCTGGGACTTCCAGCCCTCAGACTGGGTCAGACCCTCTCCATGTGGACATGCAGATACAGAGCTTTTCACCAGTATAGCACCAGCGGCCTTTTGTGTCCGCGTATATGACTGCTATGAACATTTTGCAGTCAATAAAATGGCCAATTGCAGCTGTATACCTGTGTTCTTATTCGACAGCAGACTCCAATTTTATTTCTTATTAGAAACTGTCGTGTTGGAAGCCCGGTAGGAAACAGCGGTCTTGGGAATAATGGAGGGAAATATAGCCAACAGCTCTGCGTTTACTTTTCCCTCAGTAGGGCAGATAGGGATGGATGTCGCAAAGTGTCAAATTTTCAGTCAGTGTTTCCTACATAGGTCAAATGAATGCCTGTATTGACGATATAGACGGAGACCGCCGAGGACACAGAGGTCATTTTGTATCACTTTTTAAGAGAAAACAGGGGACTTTAGCGAGAACAAACAAATAAAAAAACAGCGGATTCAGTTTATATATATTTATTTACTTTATGACAGCATACAGCTCCATATAGGTCCTCATGCTGACAAATAAAATATCCAGAAAATGCAACTGAGCAGTTTATTAAATATACAGGATAAAAAATTCATGAGACCCTCTTATTGGTGTCTCGTAAAAAAAAATGTCTTGGCAAGAGGCTATGGGGCATGTGCACAAGGGAGACTTGGACTCTTGACAGGCCCGGATAGATAATGAAGTTAAAAAAAACAAAATCTCTTTAATTTTTGTTGTAAGCTTTTATTAAAGATGTACAGGGAAATGAGTTATTTCATGATGTGTGTGTTTGTTTCCTGTAATTAGAAGCAGTGGGTTAAAAATATCAGCAGTGTCTCGATGCCACACATTCACTGTATCCGTAGACTGTGTGAAACTAAACTGTGCTGCTTTGATACAAAATGCAATGTCAGTTCCTCTGTCTCAGTCAGTGTTCCCCACCAGCAAAAAATCTTTAGATAGTCTGAAGATTTCCAAAGCAGAGGAGAATGTGAAGTTTGTAAATGTAAAAGTCCGCTACAGAAATTCATTTTAAGATTGTATTGATTACTCTTTGACCAGGCTCTGCTGTATATTCTAACCCCGTATTAAGTCTCAAGACAGCTCGGATCTACAAACCAAATGTTTTTAGAAGGGATTGAAAACAAAAGAGGATTGTGCTTTTACTGTTTTATCTGTGGAACAAGCGCCCCTCAATATCAGGTCAGATATAGCTTTAAAAAGCTTTTAAAAGCCCTCCTACACAGACTAGCAGACAACATACTTATTGTGCAGTTTTAATGTTTCTTTTATTCTGTTTGATCAGTTTGTTCTATCTCTGTTGTTTGATTGCATTTTTATTTCATTTTAATTGTTTATGATTCACTGTTTTTGCACATATATTGTGTGGTATTTTATTTTGCAACGCTCCTTGTAACTCTGGTTTTGAAAAGTTTATTATCAGTATTATTATTATTATTATTATCACTATGACAATCATTATTGTTATTATTGATGTTGTTGAGACAAGTGTGAAATTTATTGTAAAAACTGTAAAAAAAAAAAAAAAATACTGAAGTGAATATACAGAAATAACACATATTGGTGTTGTATTCTGTGTTTTGTCTGTTTTGTTTATTTGTTTGAGGCTATTGTGTCTATTCCTCACAGTCCAACACATTATAGAATTTCCCTGTGAAGGTTCAGTAGACCATAATGCATTGCAGCCAGAAGACATTCTGTTTTACAGTAAATAAATGCTGTTTTCACATTATCTCAACAGAAATGACTTTCTCTTGCTTGTGCTTTTATCTTCTCTCTACGCCTACTCACTGTATAATCTATAGCCAAATGAAACATGTTCTCTGAGAATCTCTAAAAGGCATTTTGGAAACTGTAGTAGAAAATGAGGCCGGTTGCATAACAACAAAATGACTTATAGAACTCCTTATGGAATGATGGACTTCTCCTTGAATGAAAATGACTCAGCAGGGCAGATTATGTCCGAGGTGAAAACAACCTTGCATTAATATGCATGTGAATGCTCACAATGATTTTTGTAGATAATACCATGTATTGTTAAGAGTGTAATATGACCTCTGTACATACAGAGGAGCTCAGCACCAGATGATCAGGATCAAGTGCTTGGGTACTGGTGCATGCAGGGTGTGTGTACTTGTGTGTTTATGTAGGGTACTTATTGGATGGCATTTATGCATGTGGTGCATTTCTCTTAAGTGTTGCACCATGTCTGTTCATGAATGCCTGTGTGGTTTTGAAGCTAAAAGCTGCAGAAAGTCTTTCGTGTGACTGTGGTTGGCTGTGTGCCACTGTGGAAAGGTAATCTGTCTTGCTGTATTGTTGGACACCGTGCTCGTGTGCCCAATCCCCTGCAAGCATGCAGTAGGCATCCTAATCTGCTTGGAGAATTACTAAACCAGTTCTAAGCCCAGTGCCGCAGTTTCTTGAAAAACAATAAAGGAAAAGAGGAACATGTGTTTGGGACCTCATCTAAAACCCACTGGTACACCCATACACTGACTATATGCTATTATTTATACAAAAGAGATTTTTAACTCTCATTTCACCATATTTCACAATGGTACTCTTTCATTCAATAGGCCTGAGACAAACCTGTGAATAAAGAAGATATACTGAGAAGATATTAGGAATACTGTATGGAGAATATACTGCACATGCATTGAAACACAACGCACAGGTAATGTGATCTCAAGCTCAATGTATTGGATCACCCTTCCTTGATCCCATTAGATACAAATGACCCAGTTGTTATAAGCAGATTGCTGATTCAGAGTCACTTTGAGCACTAAGTGCCACTGGTGTAGAAGAAGGATAAAGTAAGAGTTATTGTGACGCCTAAAGGGGAGCTTACAAGATGATAGTTAAGACAATTTAGTTTGTTTAGTTAAATTCATTTAGAGAAGAGTGTTGAGCAGTGTGTGTGAAGCGGGATCATTTTACATTCCATACTCTATATGTGCTACTCTCTGTATGTGCATATATTAGAGATGTGATTTTTAGTATCGTGAAACTGAGAAACTATCACAGAAAGAGAAGACAGTTTGACCAGCACCGTAATGAGAGATCATCAGTGTTGGGAAGGTTACTTTAGGTTTACTTACTTACTTACTTACTACTTTAGGTTTAAGTTACAGATGACTTCCTATGTTTAAAGTGTAGTAAGTATTTTTTACATTAGATCACTTTTTGTTAGTTTTCGAATGTTTTAAACTCTGTAGCTGAAAAGTGCTCAAGAAATACATTTAAATGTTCAGGATGTACATTTGTACGTGCTCGGGTGATTGACCTAAAGTTGTCATTTAATTCTCTCAGTTACATGCAACTAGTTACTCCCAACACTAATGAATCATTGTAGAGGACATGTCTTCTTTGATGATATCTGTGTTACTCCTCTTATTAAAAAATCACTCCACATGCAGAAAAGCATGCAGTTGCAAAAGAGTAAAGAAACTGTTGCATGCCTCTATTTCTCATTCTTCCTGTTTGTCTCAGGTCTATTTATCAGCCTGTCTTTCCGTGTGTCTTATCTATCTCACATGCTGGATGTAAGTTTGCTTCTCACTTCAGGCACGTCTGCACGTATAGACACACACACACACACACACACACACACACACACACACACACACACACACACACACACACACACACACACACAC
>JAPQRN010000027.1:7894446-7909959 GCA_037367275.1 Coranthus polyacanthus
TCCGTCCGTCCGTCCGTCCGTCCATCCATCCATCCATCCATCCATCCATCCATCCATCCATCCATCCATCCATCCATCCATCCATTATCTTCCTCTTATCCGGGGCCGGGTCACGGGGGCAGCAGTCTAAGCAGGGGAGCCCAGACTTCCCTCACCCCAGACACCTCCTCTAGCTCTTCCGGTGGGACCCCAAGGCATTCCCAGGCCAGCCGAGAGACATATTCCCTTGAGCGTGTCCTGGGTCTACCCCGAGGCCTCCTCCCAGTGGGACATGCCCGGAACACCTCCTGAGAGAGGCATCCCAAAGGCATCCAGAACAGATGTCCAAGCCACCTCAACTGGTTCCTTTCGACATGGAGAAGTAGCAGCTCTACTTCGAGCTCCTCCTTGGTGACTGAGCTCCTCACCTGATCTCGTAGGGTGCGCCCAGCCACCCTACGAAGGAACTCATTTCAGCCGCTTGTATCCGGGATCTCGTTCTTTCGGTCATGAGCTTTGGGTCATGGTGAGAGTAGGAACATAGATTGACCCTGAGATACTTAAACTCCTCCACTTGAGGCAGGACCTCTCCACCAACCCAGAGAGGGTAAGCTTTTTCCAGTCGAGAACCATGGCCTCGGATTTGGAGGTGCTAATCCTCATCCCAGCCACTTCACACTCAGCTGCAAACCGCCCCAGTGCACACTGAAGGTCCAGGTTCGATGAAGCCATCAGGACCACATCATCTGCAAAAAGCAGAGATGAGATCCTGTGGTCCCCAAACCAGACCCCCTCCAGAATTTCCTCGGGGCTAACCGATAGTCCTCCTCCATGGCCTCCCCGAACTCCTCACAGACCTGAGTTTTTGCCTCCACAACAGCCCGGGCCGCCGGTACCCGTCAGCTGCCTCAGGAGTCCCAAGAGCAAACAATGCTCGATAGGACTCCTTCTTCAGCTTGACGGCATCCCTTACTTCCGGTGTCCACCACCGGGTTCAGGGGTTGCCGCTACAGCAGGCACTGGAGACCCTGCGACCACAGCTCCGCGCAGCAGCTTCGACAATGGAGGTGGAGAACATGGTCCACTCGGACTCAATGTCTCCAGCCTCCCCCAGGACCTGAGAGAAGCTCTCCCGGAGGTGGGAGTTGAAGGCCGCGCTGACAGAAGGCTCTGCCAGACTCCAACAGACCCTCAGGACACCTTTGGGCCTGCCGAGTATGTCCGGCTTCCTCCCCCACCAGCGCACAGAACTCACCACCAGGTGGTGATCAGTTGACAGCTCTGCCCCTCTCTTCACCAGAGTGTCCAAGACACACTGCCAGAGATCAGATGACATGACTACAAAGTCTATCATCGACCTCCGGCCTAGGGTGTCCTGGTGCCACGTGCACTTGTGGAAACCCCTGTGCTCGAACATGGTGTTTGTTATGGACAAGCTGTAACTAGCACAGAAGTCCAATAACAGAATGCCACTCGGGTTTAGATGGTGGCTGATGTTAGGGGCTGTGAGCAAAGCCATACCAGCCCACTGCCTCTCTCCACAGGCAACTCCAGAAAAGTGGAGTTGCCCGCTCTCGATGAGCTGGGTTCCAGAGCCCCAGCTGTACATGGAGGTGAGCCCGACTATATCTAGACGGTATCTCTTGACCTCCCGCACAAGCTCAGGCTCCTTCCCCCCCAGTGAGGTGACGTTCCACCTCCCAAGAGCTGGAAAGAAAAGTCTGTGCCTGGGGATCAGGTCGCCTTAGTAGTGTTTGGCATTTCAATTTGTAGTTTTATGTAAAAGCTGTCACACTTTTCTCTGTTAATGCAAAACAAAACTGTGCAAAAATAGCAGATACAGAAACAGGTTTTTGCAATGCTTCAAGTGCTTTTGTGTTGTGTAGTTCATTGCACATGGAGTGACTGTGTTATTATGGCAGAGAGCATATGCTATGGTTAAAGGTAAACTATGCAAAATTTGTCGCTTATGTTTGTTGACAAACCTTTTGAACTTGACCCTCTGAGGCACACAGAGCAGCGGTCGACTGAGCAATAGACTGAAAGGGAGAGAGAGTGGCAATGGCAAGAAAAAAGTTGTGAAATAGAAAAAAAAATCCAGATTTTTTTAACAGCATTTATGCTCTAAAACACACTCTAAAGCCTGCTCTCACCACAACATAGCTCTATAGGAATGCTCTGAAAGAAATACAACTGAAGTGTTTTGGTTGAAGATCCTTTTACACTAGGGTTTAATCTGAAGTGTCAAATTTATCTTTGTGAGGAGAAGTGACTCAACAAAAACATTTTTGGAGGTTTTATGTGCATTGGTAAACATTTTGCCAAAAAGTGTCCTATTTTGCTTTCACCCTACTTTCATTCAACTTTCCATTTGTCTTTGAAGAAGTTTAACAGTGTCCATGAGAGTAGTTTCCACTTGATCTTAAAATCCTGAGCTACAATGTGCTAACATCATGGTTCAGCATGTTTTAACAACACACAGAAACATCATAGACATCCATGAGTGTGTTTGACTAATAAAGTTTTTTGAGAAAAGATAAGCCATTACAGTCAGATTTACTGGATGGATGCTCCAGTGATGTAAAAATATGGCAGCAGTGATGGGAGGGACAGCCAGACTTTTGTGTGGCACCAGTTTCCCGGCTACCACCAAAAAGCACATCAAGGCTGCTATTCAGGGCACAGTGGCCACTATTCCTGATTAGCCCCAGCATCTCATCAATAGGCCTGATTGTCTCCACTGGCCTTTGGACAAATGGTCCTTTCTACTCTGCTTCTCTCCTTACAGCTTTAATGACTGAAACAGCCCGGGAGAAGAGTTAATTATTGCATAACACATGGCTGGCTACAGGGCTGCCACTGCACCACTTCAAGGAGCATGAATGTGTCACAAGACGGCCCATAGTGTAACACATGTGATGAACAAGGATGCATGGATCTAAAGGATGTGTAGGAAGAGAGAAAGAAAGAGAACAAGAAGTGGAGTGTTTTCTCTCAATAGATTAGGTGGCTTTGGTCAATTATACAATTTCTGCATGAGCTAATACAAACAGGAACACCACAATATGCACATGAGGGACAGACACTCACATGTGCTGACATTTCAAATAGCAAATAACCTTCAACGCCACCACCCACACACGTCACACTGTCATTATCAGGGTGGAATCTATCTATCTATCAATCAAACAAAAAGTGACAAAATAATAATTAAATATAAAAAAAAGAAAACAGGAACGAACAAAACGGTTCCAGCTAGGCCCAATGGCTATCTCACTTCCCCTCCACTGATCCTCCTCCTCTTCACTCCGCAACCAAAAAGACCTCCAGGAGCTTCTATGCACCGGCTTAAATAGCCAGTAGCTCCACCCATGGTTAAACCAATTAACCACTATCCATTTGAGGAATCAAAACTATAAATGGACATATCAAACAATTTTAACAACACACCACATTTTCGAAATATATACAATACCACCACAGTCATAATAGGTGCCTGTAAAGACATTTTAATTGTCCTTGGGCCCAAAACCCAGTAACCTCCCCCCATACTGCCCTCCCCAGATGGTTCCTTCTGGGCATCCCCCACTATAAAACCCAGGTAGACTGTGCCACTTCCTCTTTTGCCAGTCTGACCTGCTACATTGATAATGGCTTAGCGCATGAGTTATTGAAAATTATAATTAAATGGCTCAAATAGAAAAATACTGCTGGTGTATGTATTATTGTGTGAAAGGGTGGTTAATTGTTAACAAAATTCATAACTGTGGATATAAATCATAAAAAATAAAAATAAATCCCTCTCTTGTTAGCAGCCAGTAGCCATGAGCTAGGCCTCTAAGGCCTTGCACCACTCAAAATGACCTGGCACAGGCTAGTACTGAGACAGTGACTGATGGTTCTTTATAAATTAACTAAACAGAATGTTTACATATTGAAGAATCAAATGATTGAACTATAATGATATGGCAATCATTAGTTGTACCTAGTCACAAAACAGTTCAAAATGAGCTCTGCCTCAACCAACTACTACAGTGAAATCCAGTTTTATGAGTATAATAAACTAATGATATAAGATATAATAGTAAAAAAGTAAGAGGGGGCATTTTCTACATTGAATACTTTTATTTTGAATACTCTGAAGTGCATTTTCTTGATAGTACTTACAGACTTTTACTTGTGTAATGCTTTCAATGCAGGACTATTACTTGTAACATTATTACAACATTATGTAATAATTCATTAGTATTTAGTACAGAATACAGAGTAGTATTAGTAATTTTACTAAGTAAAAGGTGTGAAAAGGGGAACTTGAAGAGCAGAAAATAACTAAAATATGCTTTATTGTGATTTGTAAGACAACTTAAGCTCTAAACTTACATATTTCACTTTTTTCAGGCCTTAATCTGATGCAATTGTCCAACATACACACACACACAACTTTGAAACAGTGTGAAGCAACAGGAATTAGATCAGTGAGCCTGCAGGACACCAGGGAGCAGCCATGACAGTCAGTGATCTGATCTCATCAAAAATACATCAAGGTGTTTCCCCTCTGGACATCTGTATGCAATGAAATATTAACCAAATGTAGTATCATGAATCTAGTCATAAACAAACATCGGCACCTTTTTCTTTAATTAAATATGTAGGTTTTTCATTAAAACCCAGCACTGTATTAAGTGTGAGAACTCAAAGCACAGGCAGCTGTAAATAATATCATGGGATCTCTACCTTTCCTCTGCTCTTTCATTCATTTTTTTTCACATCTCTGACTCATTGTTTGGGCTCCAGCATCTTGACTTTGAATGTCCTCTGTCATCTGCCCGGGACTCACACTGTGCTATGCTGACATTTTCAACACTATCACACTAAAACGTCAAACTCCCCTAACACATGCATTTTGTGTTATACTGCTTATTATACTTATACATAAATTAACAGTGACGATTGGGCCCCTCACACCTCCACACGTTGGGGCCGGCTGCAGTCGAAGGGTTTTACTGTGGACATGTAGATGTCTTCAGGCCTGGACGCCTTTTCAGTGTTGTACAAAAGAGTTAAATAGTACTTCCTGTGTCAACAGTACAACAGCTGGAGAAAATGAGAGAAAGTGACATTCATAACAAAATAATACACTTCTGCTGGGTGTAGGGTATGGGTCCAAGAGCCTTTTTTGTAAGTCTGGACATGATCATTTTTTGGGAATCCTGTGGGGGATGGGTCAATTTCAGTATTCATTACGTGATTGGGACAAGACATGAAAACAAGTCAGCAGGAGTGGGCAGGAGCGGGAATTGTAATAACAAGTGTGTCACACTCTGCCATTTCTCTCTCACTCCCTGCAATCAGTATCATAGCCCTCACCTGTTCACTCCTCTCTGCAGCAATCAGCATCATTTCTTACACCTGTGCTCTCCCCTATACACAAGACCCACACTCACTCATTGCCAGATTGTCCTCTGTTGTTTCATGACTCTTCAGCGATTCTTTCTGGACAGACGTCTTGTGATTGACCCTGCCTGCCCTTGACCTTCGAGCCCAAATCTAACCCCGGACCTTGGACCTGCCTTCCGTACCTCGACCGCTGATTCTTCACTGCTCCCTGTCGACCCAATCTGCCTCAGGTCTCTGACTTCTGTGTCTCTCTGCTCTCCCAGACAACTCACCTGCCTTCTGCCACGTGCTGCATCGGAGTCCGCCGACACAGTGCAACGTCTGCCTGCCACCAGTGAAGAGGTGCTGCTCCGAGACATGAGTGTTACCTACCTCCTTTGGACGCTCTGCCGCTCCTGTTCCCCCACTGGTCACTATCCACTTCTCCAGTGTTTCCGCTGGCTGCTTCATGCAGAGCTAAGGATCCAGCTATGAGAGTCGCCTGTCTTTTTGCCTGTCTGTTTAATAAATAATATCTTTTTTGTACGCTACTGATCTCAAGAGTGCTGCATTTGGGTTCCTACGCCACCTTGTTACAGTACAATCTGGCCATACATGGACCCAGCGCACTCTGCATCTCCAGGAAGCTGACTCCAGCGAATCGAAGAGGCTTTCCGCTGCCACGAGGAACTGCTTGCAGCCACATCAATGGAAAACCGACACAGACGGCTTCGGCGATGGAACACACCATGACCACACTGGCGCAGCAGGTCCAGCAGCTGGCAGCTCTGCAGACGCCTCCGGGGTGGCTCCAGAACCGAGGGTTGGCACACCGGAGCAATAGGCCGGGGATCCTGAAGGTTGTAATCCATTCATTACTAACTGTTCCATCCTGTTTTCGCTGCAACCATATACCTTTGCTTCGGAGGAGGCTCGAATGGCCTTTGCCATCAATCTGACTGGGCAAGTGAGTGGGAGAGACACACACCAGCCTGCTCTTCTTTCCAGGCATTCTCTGAAGAACTTTGCAAAGTCTTTGGGCCAATCTCCCTCGGCCCCGACGCCACCGGAGGGCTCATGAGTATGAAGCAGGGAACATGGACAGTAGCAGACTATGCCATTGACTTCCACACCCAGGCCCACCAGAGTGAATGGAACCAGCCAGCTAGATCTAGATCGGGAGCCTGTCCTAGAACCGGTTCCTGCCCGGGCACTGGACGGACACATTTTGGGGACCATGACTCATCATAGCAGGGCAATACAGATGCTGCTGTTGGGTAATCATCAGGAGACAATACAATTCCACATCCTGCGCTCTCCACACCAGCCCCTTATCCTGGGGTTCCTGTGGCTACTCCGACACAACCCCCACATCGACTGGGTAGTGGGAATCATCCTGGGATGGAGTTCTTGCCAACAGATGTGCCTCAAGCAAGTCCTGACTCCCGTCCCCACTGTTCCACACCTGACCTGATGGGGGTGCTCTTGGAGTACCATGACTTCCGGGAGGTATTCAGTAAGGTCAAGGCTAACTCCCTGCCTCCTCACCATCCATATAATTGCGCCATGTGCGAACGACTCCCCCCCCCGGGGGCAACTCTAGTCCCTCTCAGCTATGGAGAGAGAAGCTATGGAGACCTATATTAACGACACCCTGGCTGCCGGTCTCATTTGCCCGTCTTCCTCCCTCACGGGGGCTGGCTTCTTTTTCATGGATAAGAAGGATACTACAGAGGAGCAACTATCTTCACAAAGTTGGACCTCAGAAACGCCTACCATCTGGTGCGCATAAGGGAAGGGGATGAATGGAGGACTGCCTTCAACACTCCCTCAGGCCATTACAAGTATCTCATGATGCCTTTTGGTCTAACCAACACCCCTGCCGTCTCCCCTGGTGAATGACGTGCTCAGGGACATGCTGAACAGATTCATCTTTGTGTACCTTGATGACATCCTCATCTTTTCAAAGACTCCTGAGGAGCATGTACCATGTGCAGACCGTCCTCCAACATCTCCTGGAAAACTCGCTCTTTGTCAAAGCCGAGAAGTGCCAGTTCCACTCACCTTCCATTTCCTTCCTGGGGTACATCGTGGGGAAGGGGACTACCAAGATGGACCCTGCCAAGATCTCTGCAGTCACCTCGTGGCCCGTCCCGGACAAAACAAACAAACAACTGCAATGTTTCCTGGGGTTTGCCCACTTTTACCGCTGGTTCATTCGAGGATATAACACTGTGCGGCTCTGCTTTCTGCCCTGACTTTGTCCAAAGTCTCCTTCCGCTGGACTTCCGCTTCTCTGAGCCTCCATTCTCCAGATGCCGGATCAGGAGAGGCAGTTTGTGGTCGAGGTCGACGCCTCCGACGTGGGAGTGGGAGCCGTGCTCTCCCAAGTGGCCACCAGGGATGGCACCGTTGGAGGGGGGCGAAGCTGTCATTTGTCGTTTGGACTGACCACCGCAACTTGGAATATCTCCACATGGCCAAGAGATTTAATTCCCGTCAAGGCAAGATGGGCCCTCTTTCTCACCCACTTCAACTTTTCTCTGTCCTACCACCCCAGCTCTCGAAACATGAAGCTGATGCCCCTCTCGACGGTTCCCGAAGGAAGGAGAGCCACCCAAAGAACCTGACACCATCATCCCACCCTCGTGTTTGGTTGCTACCCTCACCTGGGAGATAAAGGAAAGGGTCAAGACTGCCACCGAGGATCAGTCGGGCGCCAGTGACTGACTGACTGACTGTACATCACCCCCGACCTTTGTTCAGAGGTTCTCCAGTGGGCCCACTGCTCCCCTCTCACCTGCCACCCAGGGATCAGTCGCACAGTGGAGGTGGTCCAGCGGAGGTTTTGGTGGCCCACGTTATCTGAAGACACCCGAGACTTTGTCAACGCCTGCCCGGTCTGCTGTCAGAGTAAGCCGTCACACATGGCCCCCGTCGGGCTTTGGCACCCATTGCCCGTGCCACATAGACCCTGGTCCCACCATTTCTCTCTCACTTCCTGCAATCAGTATCACCTGGAGCACCCATGACCAAATTCCCTAAAAGTCTAAATTTCATCTAAATTTTGTCTAAATACTTCTGGTGCACCTGAAAAGATTGGATGGATGGATGGAACTCATCATGGATCTGAACTCAGGTCCTAATAATTCATCCATGATATTTAGAAGCTAAGACAATTTTTGATGTTTGATCAAAAAGTTCATAAAGCTTTGTATTTGATACTGTATTTTTTCAGTGTCGTTCTGAACACAGTTTTTCTTTGGGGTTTACTTAGCTCTGCTGCAAAGGTTGGGCAGTTTTTAGTCTTCTTCTGGAATTAACATAACCTGTTTTAAACAAAGTTGTGTTTCAAGTCCTTGTTTTCCCTTCAGCAGAAACAGACGAGCACATGTCAGCCTCCATGTAACGTCGTGCTGCTGTCAGAGGGCAAGATATTACTCAAAAATAGAGTCGTCGCTGCAGCTGTTAAGGCTCACTTGAGGCATCTTTCATTCTCTGAGGCAGGTGGACTGACAAATTGAACTCTGTGTAAGACATGATTTGTGGCATCGCTTCAGTGTTGCAACTCTTGCATGTGTTTAGAGTCAGTCAGCAGCCACGAGAACATGGAAACGCATTAAAAGTCATCACGTGTCGCCCTCTGGTGGAGATAAATATACAGTATTACACAAATACAGTATGTAGGTGTTCTGGGGAACTCAGTTCTCATATTGTAAGCAGTTTCAGGCATGTATTTCCAGACACTGTGTTATTCTGAAAAGGGAAAAAGAAATCTTTATACTTATTATAGAATTACAGTAATGTATAAGCATGGAATGCTTTTTAAAAAAGACTGGATAAATTCTGGTCAACAAAGTATACTTTTGTACAATTACATAGCTGACATGTTATTAATTTCACATATTTGTGAAATTATTACTTTAAGGGTATTATGCTTTTTTTGCATGGCTTTGTTTATTATAGCTGGAGAGTGGTGTTTGTATCACATGCCAGTAATAAATCTAATTCAACAAATCTTATATTGTAAATGTCTGCAGAGAAAGTGTGCAGCTCAGATCAGAAATCCCAAGTGAGTGAATCATATAGTCCAGGTCACGCACACGACACTTGAAGTCAGCTCCTATTCTTAATTAATTCACAATGTATTTTTGTAAAATTGGGTCCCAAGGAAACATGAAATTGTTTGTGTCTCGAGCTGAAAATGTTAACTCTGCATACCCGTTATAGATATTAAAATTTTTTTTTAATGATTCATAATATAAAAAAACTCTACACAGTGTCATGTCAGTGAGTCATTCTTATGTTTATATCATGGAGGACATATGCACTACTTTTTATTAAAGGTCTTCTACTAGTTATATCAGCACTACTCCACGTGGCTGCTCACTTCTCATCCAGCTACACTAAACTCGTCTACCTGCTGAACACCACTTAAACCAGCTCGAGCAAGACCAGCTAATCATTAGCTAAGCTTTGAAGTTGGTTCTAGCTGGATTTTTTTCAGTAGGGGTAAGAAGAAACCTGCAAGTCCCTGCTAGTTTCGCTTTAAAACACAAACCCCACATGTTCATAGTCTCTTCGGTATTTGGACAAAAACAGCAAGTTCTTCAACAGGAAGTGAAAGATTTTATAGTAAAAGAATTGCACCATTGTTTTAAGTTAATAGATCTTTATTTGATTTCATATCTTAGGCATTCTCATTCAAAAGGCATGAAGATAGAAAAGGAGACAGAAAATGGATCATGGATATAAATATACAAAGAGAGGCAAAATCTTTACAATCAGTAACATTACATGAAGGCTGAAGCTAACCGTACGGACATGGGGCACAGCACTTTGGATCACTGAAAGAACTTCCACCAAAAGCCACATTGGACACAGGCTACATGGTAGTTAACACTTAACTTCATGCAACTGCCCAACATTTTCAACTGTGCCTTAACTTCATCCACAAACAATACAAAAGTTTGATTTACTGTTATGTGCATCGCCCCCCCCCCTTTGGCAACGCTAAATATATATATATAAAAAAAATCCTCCCCAGTGTTTCCCAGAACTCATGTGCATGTCATGTCTCCCATGATAATTGCAAATATGGAAACCCAAAAATACAGACAGTGTTACCCATATCTATACAGTCAGCGTCAAATACAAGACAAGTACCATGCCACAGATCCAAGAACTCTGACTGGTCCATTAAAAAGGGAAGCAGAGAAGTACAGTCAAGATGAGAAGAGGCCACGTTGGTCAAAACAGAAACCAGTCTACATCAGCTACTTCAAGTATCCAATTACATGTCAAACGCCCATCGAAAAAAAAGAATCCACATTCAACAAACGTTACGAATCATTTCAAATTGGCACAAACTCTGATACAGTATTAAGTGAACGTGCAGATTTTTTTTTCTCTAAGTGCACAGAAGTCAAGATGCTAGTGCAATAGTATGCAATAATTAATTAGAACAACATTCAACAGAACATAATAAATAAGGAACAGACAATATGTAAAAAAGAAAAAGAAAACAAACAAAAAAAAAGATTTGAAAGGCAAATGCATAAGACGACATCCAACAATCAGCGGTAACAATGAGCCACGATCGTCAATGGTGAACATTAACAAAAGCACACATACGCATAATCTACCAGGCAATAAATGCACATGCTTAGGCACAGACGTTTAGTATGGGATCTGGTTTTGGTAATATTGGATCATGTCGTAGGTTCTACTCCTGGAAAAAAAAAAGAGAAAGAAAAGAAAATGTAAATAATGCATCCTGCAAAACTGAGATATGTAGAGTCTGAAAAGTGGTTAAATGAAAGTGTTGTCCTGACCTGTTGCTGAGGAAGCAGTTCTGGATGACTTTAATGATGAATGAAGCTGCCTCTTTCTCACTCAAACCTGGATTAAATCGTTGCCTACATAAAGGGAACAAGGTTAGGATCATAAACAACAAACTAGAACTGCATGCAATTTGTCAAGATGAACATCCACAGGCCAGAGGGATGTGCATATTTTGCAACTTTGCAAATAAAATTATAGACCGATATGAGCACTGCCTTATCTACAAATGTAGCTCCATACAGGGAACACGTGGATAGAAACATGGATATATTTGAATATGTATATACAGAAAAAAATACTACTCCCAATCTTGTACTGAACCCACAACCTTCAGTACAAGGACTGCTCTCTACCAACTGAGCTACACAGAGGTGAGCTATTACTTTGCCAATCTTTTTTTTTTTCCAAAATGGATATATCTTTAAAAAATCAGTACAGCATTACATTTGCATCAACTTTGTTACCGTCTATGTAAAATTTGAAGTAGTATCTATTTTAATAAAAACATTATACAGTGTCCCCCAGAAAGTACTGCATACTGAACCAAAACCTCATGGTTGACAAGTGTGTAAACTCTGTTTTATCCAAAAATGACACTACATTATCAAACTTTGAAGTCATGTAACGAAGCACAAAATCAAAAATATGTATGATAGCTTTTCACTGTGTGGGTCCAGAGAATCATAGACACCAAAAAAATATGCAATATTTTGCAAATATGCTTTTAAAAAAACCCATTTTAAAAAAATGGGTTTTGCTTGGATCCTAAGTACAACTGGTGTTCACACTGACAAATAGACACAGAAAGATTCACATGCCCAACTCACTTGAGTAATTTGATGGTCTGTCCCCTGAAGCAGGGAAGTCCAGTGTCCAACATCAGGGTAACCAAGGAGACCACTCCATCCATGTAGGGCCTGAATCACAAGATAGTTAAGTTATTACTAACTATTAGCCGCCGTTACTCTCCAGTCAGTATTTCCCCCACTCACCTGACTGCCAGGTATCCCCTCACACACATCTCCATGAACCATTTGAAGGGCGTCGCCTCCATCTTTCCGCCCATGATCATCACCATCTCATCAGTGAGTTTGATATCGGGCTCCCAGCCGAGGTTTCCTCCAGGAGAACTTTCAAACATGAAGCCAAAGTCTGGAAACACAAGCACACTTTAGATTCATATGTGCATTTTAAGCCTCACCAGTTGCTTATTTCCCCTTGGATTGTGTTGCAGTTTGTCCTGAACATCCAAGAAACACTAAGGATAATTTACAACATGTACTAAACATACATCATAAAAGAATCTTTTATTTTCAAAAATGTATATTTCCACTAGTTTTCTTGCAAACAAATTTTGATTGTGTTGTATTATTATAGTTCTATCATATCTAGAAGTTAATTGATTATGCATTAAAATAAAGACATCCACAGATCTTGTTAAATATAGCTTCAGAGCTGAAAAACCTTTTTTTTCATGGGAAAGTGTTAATACTCATTGCAGATATAAATAAAGGTGTTATAATAAGCCGTCCGTACATCTATCTATATATTATTATTGGATATTAATGTACCGCTGTGTGATACCATTTTTCATTGGTTCGGCACTGTCAGTACCATCTTTATGAACTTAATAGTTTTTAAAAGAAATCCAGGACATGAACTGGGAGGGTGGACGTGAGTTGGTAAAGAATGACCCGAATACAGACTCCCACAAATTCACACAATGCACAAACCAATGTGTATGAGATGGCCCTGGCTGTCCAGCATGATGTTGCCGTTGTGTCTGTCTTTTATCTGCAGCAGGAAGAGCAGTAAGCTGTAAGCTGCCATACTGCGGATGAAGTTGTACCGCGCCTGAAAAAAGACAACATGCATTTAATTCACCTTTTACTCAATGAAGGAAGCGCTGACGTTTATACTGTAATTGTAGAAGTGTGTGTAAGCCAGCCTGAAGAAGTGAGTTATGACATTCACCTTCTGAAACGCTAGTGTGGATTCATCTCCATACTGGTTTCTGAAATAGTCGTACATCCCAAAGTCTGTCTGTCGCCCAAGCTGGTCTCGGGACTTACAGTCTGGGATGCACTCGATCACTCCACACTGTGAGAAATAGTTTAATTATAGGGAAAAGTTAAACTCGTGGTTTTAATGTCTTAGAAAAAATGTGTTTTTCACAGGAATGAATCTGCCAGAAAGTAAACTCACTCCAGGAGCTGTGGCCACCACCCTGTAAGGAAACACATAGAGATCCAGACCGACGAGCTGGAAGATGTTCTTAAACAGACTGATGATCTGAAGGGCTAGCATGTCCTGTGAACACAAAGCACCGAGAAAAAAAGAACAAGTTAAGCCAAAGGAAGGTTTCGTGAATTAAGACGGGAGCTGTGTAGTTACGATTAAGATTCAAAAATTAAATTAGAGAGGGGGGCAGAAAGTTCAGGTGTTGGTGTCCAGTTTCAATGTATGATATATACTTACCTTAACAAAACCAGTAATTTTACCCCATAGAACATGGTAGTGGCTGGTTTACTGCTACCATAATCTGTGTTATAGTGTGACTTTGGGGATTTAAAAACTAGTCTGATTGTGGCAGCAGTAAACCAGCAACTCCCACATCCTGTGAGGTAAAATGAACGTTTTTGTTGAAGGAGTCTGGTGGCTTTGAAGACAGTGTTTGGAATGTTATAACAGACATAGTGCATCTTGAAGAAGCTAAATGCCTCTGTGTGTGTATTTTTGTACTGCTTCATCAACCTGAAGTGTGTTAAGATGAGATGTTAATCATAATTAGCGTACTAGTGTAGCAGCCACTGAAATAATCACAGCCAAACAGCAGCACTACTTCTACTTCATCCCCTGTTGGACAGCCTGGACGCTACATTGACTCAGTACACTTCTAGAAGTAGCGGGGGCGGGGGCTAGCTGGTTAGCAAGCTAACTGCTGTAGATGAAGTATCTCTGCTATACAATACATGGACAACTTTGGCATAACGTCAAAATGTCAAAACGTTAGTTCTTCACACTCTGCTGATAATTTTAGTTCATTTTTGAATGTGTTTAAGTTGAAATATTACGAATCCTTTAAAGAAAGATGAAAATCAAACCTGTCTGCAGTCATCTCCCACTTTAAAGATGGCCGCCTGCCAGCAGATTCGTTTGGCCTCCTCTTCGTTCTTCGCCTCATCGACAGAGTCGGAGCGACACCGCAGACCTGAAAGAAATCATAACACATTGTTTTTCAGTGCACAGATCTGAAAAGCTCAGTTTTCAATTGAGGTTTTTTTTTTAAAATGACAGTACCTTCTTTCTCCAGCTCGCTGACTCCACACCTCCTGACTTTGAACTTGGCCAGGTACGGAGCTTTGGCAGCACTGGAAACATATAGAAAAGGTTTACTTTGGTTCCACCAGAACATTTCTTTGTGATTTACTGTTACTGTTAAGTTGACTTTGGGGCTGACCTTTGCATGGGGGTCCCTGACTTGTAGTCTATGTCCAAAACAATGGCCTCTGGGTTACTGGGCAGATAACAGCCAGGCTGAACTTTGATCTGCGACATGGCTTCCAGGCAGGCCCTCTTTCTCTCCTCTCCTTTGGGAAAAGGTCTAATAAAGACGAACAAAAACAGGCTGAAGTTGACTTTCCCCATCTTTACCATGTATTGGTATCTCACTGAATTATTTCAGACCACAAGTGACAGTCAGGCTCTACTGTTATTCACAGCGGGGAGTCACTGGGGTACAAAGTAATAGAGAGACGAAGCCAGGGGACAGCACGAGTTTCTCCCTCTGATGGATGCAATTAGTGTCCTAATGAGGGCAGAGGGGAGTTTTGTCATCCTCTAGCGGGCCGACAAAACACTCCAGTGATAATAGAGCCTGTCAGCAGACTCCTCATCAGCAGCGCAGTGTGCACACATGTGGACAGGTAGGCAGGGACAGAAGGACAGCACAAAGTGTCTTCCAGACCAGTGCATAATCGGAGAGACATTACAGCAAACAATGGACAAATAAATGAGCAACACTGGGATTTTGGGAGTAGATGACTAGTGGTGCAAAATAGGAAAAAGATCTAAACATCTATGCACAGGAGAACAAGTAGCGCTTCATAAACATATTGAAGATTAACTAGAGGACAGTGTTATTTTGTAAACACCTAATTTAAACTGTAGAGATACTTTGAGGCCTTTGGCAAAGTTAATTTCTGTAGCTTCTTTTAGTTTAGGAGTCTATAACATGAGGACATTTATGAGAAAGAAAGAAAGAAATAAAGAAATAAAGAAATAAAGAAATAAAGAAAGAAAGAAATAAAGAAA
>JAPQRN010000027.1:7920873-7964730 GCA_037367275.1 Coranthus polyacanthus
CAAAAGTGCCATTTTGCACAACCCTAAATCTGTGTTTGAATAGTCTAGAAACTGGAATATAACAGTATGTTGATGAGAGAAGGTTTGTATGTAGACATGCATCGCATTCATGTGTGTGCAACTCACGCCTAACGTTGTACTCTGTCTGTTGTAGCCGGCAAAGTGCAGTATGCTCTCGGTGGCCATGGCCAGTCCTGTGTGCTGGGACAGTCCAGACACCCAGTTCTGATGCTTGTTCAAGTACTCCTGCACAAAAAAAAGAAAAAAAAAAGATAAGAACGAGACAGGGAGAAAGAGAAAGGAGAGTAGAGGTACAACAAAAAGTGAAATGTAGAGTGATTTCATAAAAACATCTCATGTAAAACAGAGTGATTAAAGTTTTTATTTTTGATTTCAGTTTAGTTTGATTAGCTATACAAGTGAAAAAAATAGTTTGGGTTTTTATTTTTATTTGGAGGACGATTGACTATTTTTCCTTAAGGTTTAATTTCATTTTAGTGTTTTAAGTTTTTCATATTCTGTGAAGAAAGCCTTGATTTATAGAAGCTGAAACAGGATGAAAGAATGCATCAAATCACAGATGATTTATATTATTAAAGGTCCCACATTGTGCAAAGCCATTTGACTCTTGTCACAGTGTTCAAGCCACAGCAGAGCTGGTAATTAACACTCGGAGGTAAATCAATAACCAATTAAGCTGCAGAAAAACATTTTGAACACACTAAAACAGCTTCAAATGAAGATGTGAACCTCTAGAATAACAAAAATCTTTTGTTTTTAAAACCTTTTTTTACGAAAATATATTGAAAACATATTCTTCTGAATGAACTTCGTGTTAAAAAACGACTCCTTGAAAAAAATTCACCGTAAAAATTTTAATTCATTAATCACAATTTCTAGGTCAAAATGACTGATTTTACCTGCAATTCTATTTTCTTTTAGTTTGTGAGCATTGTTGTTTTTTTATTTTTATTTCAGTTGACAACATTTTTTTTGTCACTGCTAGTTTTAGTCTTAATTTTCTTTAACAGTAATAACGCTGGTGTAAAGGAAGAGATGTGTGCTTTGAGGAAACTAAAGGTAAACAAACTGACCTGTAGGTGGGACTTGGTGACTGAAGGGGCCCATTTCATCGCCTCTTTCAGGATCTCACCACAGCGAGCAGCAAAGTCCTTCACGATGCTCTACGGGAAGAAAAGGGACGCAGCACACAACACCACTAAATGAAAATCATGTGACGAAAGTATCTATTGTTTCATATTATGCTGCACTATTATCATTTGTGTTGCAAACCACACGGCGCGGATGCAGACCAGAAATTTGTGAGAAAGCAACACAAATAAACATGAAGGACGGTGAACATGACACAGAACAGGGGTTGGTTTGGGAATGAAAAGTCAGACACATGTGATTTTGCAAACTATGCCACAGACCGGTTCCTGCCACTTATCTCTATCCACATTTCAGTGTTTTTTTATTCACCTGTTTATATTTACAAGTTAATGCTTCTTACTTTTGTGTTACATGTCAAATTCAAAATGTGCACAAAGGTTCCAAATAAAGACGAAAATGATCAAATATGAGCATGAGTGTATCATTCAAAATGTAATAACAAATAAGCCCTTGGATGTAGTCATTCTATATAAACTAAATATTCATTGAATTTACTGAAAAGATGCCATATTGTGATGAAATTACCTCATCAGGATATGACATTTTGGTCATATTGCACAAGCCCAAAACAGATTACACCAATGAAAAAATGAAAATAAGACCAAAAGATATCATGACTGGCTTTAGACGTAATACTGTGCTTCCCTCTTGTGGTCATATGCATAACTGCAGCTCAGATTTACCTCTCGGGCCTCGTAAGTGTCAGGAACAGTGATCCGGTACGGGGTGTCTGGAATGTCATAGTACGGCTGGTCCTTGTGGATGTCCTGAAGGGATGAGAGGATGTCATGATACTGTCGTCTATAATTACAATTAATTTAAAAACACCTCCCTGCTGCCTATTAGCAATCTACAAAGCAAAAAAAGCACTTGAAAAGTTGACAAGCAAGGAACACTAATTTTCTTTACATCATCCACATGTTCTTGTTCTTTATACAGGATTCTCACAAATTTTTACAGACAAAATTTCACACATTTTCCATGACTTTTGAAGGATTAGTAATATCATAACCATGATGATCCATGAACAGAAGTGGACTTATTAATTATTGTATGAAAAATAAATAGCCACCATTTTCATTCTCTAGTTGTCAGTTATTTTCATTTTTTCTTCCATTTTTCTAATGGTTGTAATAATATAGATCTGCAAATATGATTGTTTTTAGCCAAATAAATTTTTAAAAAAAGCTATTCCATGCTTTGGGGAAAAAACACTGAAAAACCCAGATTTGTGTGTAATGACTTTGCTGAATGAATGTTCAAGTGTTACTGTCTGCAGGAACTTAATAAAAAGTTTAAAATTAAAAAAGCTATTCCAGCTCCGTGACCTTGTCTAAATCTAAGGTTTGCTCTCTTGTTTTGAGATTTGAGATTTTTGAGATTTGTTTTGAGATTTCATTACATTAATGAAATATATCTGCTTTAAAATGTGGATTTACAGTTCATTTTTGCATCGCAAATAAAGAGAAAAACTACCCTTGAATTAATTAGCTCTATTGCTCCGAAAGTAATGGAATTTATTTCACTGAAATGATTGACTTTGAAGCCAAACTTTCTGAATTTATCTTCTCTGAATTTCACAGTTTTCACAGCTAATTTTGCCAGAAGGTGAGGAATTTGCATCCCTAAAAATTAAATTCCAAAATTTCCATGACTTTTCCAGGTTTTTCTTGACCATGGGAGCCCAGTTCATATGCATTAAAAACAGCATTGCAGTGCATTGTTCACCCGAGCCCTGAAACTTACAGCACTCAGCGACAGAGAGAGGGTTTGCAGAATGTCCAACATGGTCTTCAACACACGACCGCTCCAAAGCAGATGAGGGAATCTGGCAAAGATGGACAGACATAAAAGCTATATAAACACTGATACACTGGTGATAAAAAAAACATGAAAGCACATAATAAAGTTATTGAAATATTATCACTCACGTCTCAGCCAAACCAGAGAGGTATTTGTCTGCCACTCTGCGGATCCTCTTGTGGGTGTGATTAAAGTTGATCAGTAAGAACTGGGCATGTCTTTCCAGTTCCTCTTCATGCTCTTTAGTCTTGGCCTAAAAAACAGATGACTTAATTGTTATTTTCTGATTATGTGAAATGGATACACATGGCCTTTTGAAATAATTTGCTCAGTCAATCAGAACCAACGCTGACCTTCTCAGCCATCATTTGGAGGAAGACATCAAACACCTTATCGCCAACACAAATTATGCACTGCATCATACCTGAGGAGAGGGAAAAAAGGGGATTTTGTGAAAACAGATAGGTAGCATGAAGAGGGAGAGACAGCCAGCCATGGGCGTGTTGATGTAAATTCCTCACCAGATTTATCCTTTTGGATGGCTTTGTCTTCAAAGTATCGAAACATGACTTGGAATCGGTCGGGATCATTAGATCGCAGCATCCTATGAAAAAAAGTGCAGCAGAAAAGAAAGACACAAAACAAAGTATATGAATTCATCATATTAATAATGGTAATAGCGGTCGCATGAAATGAGCGCTGTAAAACAGATTTGTAAGTGTAAAGGAGCTGACCTCATGTACTCCAGCCTGTAGACTGACAGCAGGTATGTGGACATGGCAAAATCTAACTTATTGATGAGAGCCGATCCTTCAGGAGGCGGGTCCAGGAGATTACTGATGGTCGCCCGCAGCTCACTTAACTCCGCCTATAAGGACAGAAACTCAAATTGGAGGCTGATTTCATGAGGATATGGTAAATTTACTTTTGCCATAATTGGGATTAAGATCACTGTACCGGGGTCACTGTGTCATTTTTCAGTGCAGAGTTGTATTGTAGCTCGGAGCGTAGAGGCTCTCCACTAGGGAAGGTGAGAAGAGGAGACTTGGTGGCGATTTCACACACACCTTCATACCATTCCTCTGGCCAAAGTCCTAAAGGAAAAATACATACAACATATTCAGAATTGCACTGTGCTGCAATGGCTGACAATTGTTATGCAGCTATGGTAGGGTCTGTTTTTAAATTCTGCCAAGTCACTGAGTCACTTTTTTGAGATATGTCATTATTTTGGGGATGCTAACTCATTATTTCTAGATACTAACTCGTTATTTTGAGATACTAACTCGCCAATACTGAAAATTTAGTCCATATTAAATCTTAGTCAATGAAAACTTTTTGCATATACATACTTTACGTAGTTGTAAGTTGACATTTAATAAAAAGAAAATCCCTTCCTCACCCGAGCCTTCCACTGCAAAACCCATGACCACAGAGTACAACCAGAAGTCCCGGAACAGCTTCTGGAGGCGGGGCTTAGCTTCTTTGATTGGTGGAAGACGTCTGGTCAACTGTGAGTTTCAAAAATAAACGGAGAAAAGGTAAAAAAAAAGAGTTTTGGTTAAAAGAGAAAAGTTTGTTGAAATAGTTTATCTCCTTTTGTCAGATTTGATCCTATAGTAATGGTCAAATGGAAATGATAAATGTCTTAAATGTTCTTAGACTTCTTAGCTCCACCATAAATAAATAAATAATCCAAAATATTAAATGCTAAAATTAATTTAACAGATATCTAACCCTTAAATAATCAATAATTCTTGACAGATAAGCTGAATTGTGAAGAGTTAAAGATTCTGTTGAGTCACAGGACTTTTTGTCTGTTTGATCTATTCTGTTTGTTCAGCAGGAGCCCGCATCAAAGTTCAATTTTGTATTCAATTCTTTGCTCTTAGTCCCACAAACACGCAAAGCACTTCCAGCCAGCACACAGAGAAGGTAAGACTGCTATTTACTGAAAAACATTTACATCAGAGCCACTGAATACATTCATTTATTCTTAATTGATTCAAATGTAGCAAACGCGAATAATGAGATCATTCATTCTTCATAATATTCACATCTCAGTTTTCAGGATGTGGATCATCACAGTCATCTCTGTGGCCTGTCTGCTGGTCAGTCCATGCCTAGCTGGGATCAAAGACCTCAGCTCTCACTTCGCTGACCCCAACCCCACCCCGGACCCCGACCCAAATCGCGGAGGCTTTGACAAAGGGGGGGCCATGGATATGGAGGCCATCCCTTTGGACTTCCACAGAGAAAACACTGTCACTAACGACCTGGTGTTTGATGGCTTTGAGGACGAAGACTACATTGACTTTGACAAAATCCTGGCTGCGGGCAGTGATGACTACATGTAAGTATTAATATTGCTTCTAAATTACTAATAGCAGTGGTGCAAAGTAGTAAAATAAAAATAGCTGCAATTTGGTGTCTGCAAACCTTTGACCCCCTGAGAATGTGACCAAATAAATACAAGTTGAAATTAAGTTTTTAGTACTTAAGTTTTTAATGGCCAATTCTGCATTTGACTGGCTGATGATGATCTTTTGATATTTTTCAGTGAAGGGGATGAAATAGATGAGATTGCCACACCAGAACCAGATATTGACATCTTTGCCGAACCCTCGGACCCAAAAATTCGCCGTGCCAGACTGCTACGGCTGTTCCACGGTCGGTCTCGTCTTAAGCGCATCAACATTGTCAACGCCCATTTTGGTTTTAACCTCTACCGAAGTCTACGTAATGATGTGAACCAGACAGACAACATTCTGCTTGCACCGGCGGGGATCTCCATCGCTATGGGGATGATGTCTTTAGGAGCAGGACCTGGAACCCATGAGCAGATCTACAAAGCTCTGGGATTTGCTGAATTTGTCAATGCTAGCCATCACTACGACAACTCAACAGTGCACAAGCTCTTCAGGAAGCTGACGCACAGGCTCTTTCGGAGGAACTTTGGTTATACTCTACGCTCCGTTAACGACGTCTATGTAAAGAAGGACGTGGCAGTGAAAGATACTTTCCGTGTTGAGACAAAGGCTTATTATTTCGCAGAGCCGCAGTCGGTGGATTTCAGGGACCCTGCCTTTCTTAACAAGGCCAACCGTCGCATCCTAAAGCTGACCAAAGGATTGATCAGAGAACCACTCAAGAGTGTGGACCCAAATATGGTGCTGATGCTCCTCAACTACCTGTACTTCAAAGGTAAGTGAAAATAAAGAGATTTTGGCAAGGAACAGTAAAATTGGACACATATGTACCAGCTTTGTTTGGTTACTGTCACAAAGTAAACATAAGACTCTGACCTTATTTTTTTTGTATAACAGGTACATGGGAGCAGAAATTCCCTAAAGAAATGACTCACTACCGAAACTTCCGTGTTAATGAAAAGACAAACGTACGGGTGCCAATGATGACCAACAAAGGAAACTACATGGCTGCTGCTGACCATGAACTAGATTGTGACATCCTACAAGCAAGTAGCATCATACTGACTTTCAATTATAATATGGGTTTAGATTAGACATTGAGATGGTCAATCATGTTTTTGCTGCAAGAAGCAACAAATTCTTGCTAGGTACACACACTAATCCATAAATGGCTTGCCAACAATCATGTAAACTTTCTTCTGTTCAGCTCCCATACACAGGAAACATCAGTATGCTCATAGCATTGCCGAGGAAGATAACTGGCATGAGAACCTTGGAACAGGAGATCTCCCCAACTGTTGTCAACAAGTGGCTCAAGAACATGACCAACAGGTCAGCAGCATTCTCCAATTTTATCAATATGTGATAAGTCTTACTCTACATAATAATATGCAATCAAGTTTTTGAAGGGCTGCTTCTTTATACAGTTTGGGTGTTCAAATTGTTGGGATCCATGCCCACGTTCCACCAATTCAAACCTAGTGCTACTGCTGATATTCTGACAATGATCTGTGCTACCTTTCAGTATGTGGTACTTAGTGGTTGTGCAGAGGTTAGGGTTAGGCTCTCCCATCGATTTGCATTACAGTAGCATACCTTGACAAGTTAGCACAAATTGTCAGAACACCAGTTCGGAGTTTGTTCAACCTGTGAATGTTCTAAGAAACGGTTTGCTTTTCCATGGGCTTGGGAGCCAGCGCAGAGCTATACAAGATATGTCACTGTATATAGAAGCCATGAGTCTGCGTTTTGACTGTCACCATGTGGGCATTTTGGAGCCGGAAGCGACCATATTTGGATAAGAAGGTAAGTAGGGGTGATGGATGAGCTAACACCAGCGGTAACTTACTGACGTGGTATGTTGTTTTACTCAATAAACATAAGCTCTGAAAGTCTGACTCAGCACGCTAGCAAACTGCCAATCAAAGTTCATGCAGCAGACATCACAGCCTTCTATTAGCCCTGAAATCTTATTAATGGAGCAATACTTAACAAAAGGTCAACCAGTACATTAGAGGCATCTAACCTCAGAAGAAACTTCAGCATTGGCTTCAATTTCAAGCCATGATTGTTGCCTCTTGGTGTTGCTTGGAAACCAGTTTTCCTGGCCAAGTGCTAGTTCTTTGGCTTTCAAAACACAAAGAACTGGTTCAAGATTAGGCACCCGCTCTGACTCAGCCTTCAAAGTGCTTTGGTGGAAATAGGGTATTAGTAGAGCTTTAAAAACTTTTGATTAATTATGAGGAAATGCTTTTTTGTGCTTCACCTCAGGACCCGTGAGGTGGTGATACCTCGCTTTAAACTGGAGCAGAACTATGACCTGATTGAGAATTTGAAGGAGATGGGTCTCACTGACTTGTTTCAGGAGAGTGGAGACTTCTCAGGAATGACTACTGAAAGGGTTGCCATGAACTGGGTAAGTGTGCCTTATCAAGCAATACCCAAATAAAGTAAACCTAGACAATTTATCATCTGTATCATGTGCTTTTTCTGTAATCAATCCTCTTCATAAACTATTTCCAAATGCCTTCTGATCTCACTCCCAAGCTGAAGCATCAAGGAACCATCACTGTGAATGAAGAAGGCACAGAGGCTGCTGCTCTGACCCAAGTGGGCTTCATGCCCCTTTCCTCTCAGATCCGCTTCACCGTGGACCATCCCTTCCTCTTCCTGATCTACGAGCACCGCACGGACTGCCTTGTGTTCATGGGTCGGGTCGTCAACCCTTCACAGAACTGAACTTGACTAACTGCTAAACAGCTAGCATGTTCCCGATAAAATCCATGCTTGAATAGGACGTTCAGCTAAGGTTTAATGTATCTCAAACGTTGCTGATTTTATTACCTAAAGGGCTGTTTTTAATAGTCATTTACTTTTATTAGAACAATATACAAATGTAACATTCTAACAAGGTTTTGTGTACATGGCATCTCTCACTAAACATTTAGCCTTGTTCCTCATCCTGGTTAAAGTGTTGAGTATGTCTGCATGAGTCAATGAATGTTTGTTATCTGTCTGTTAATGTTTTATCTTTTTCAGTGAGGCAGGTAAACGGGTCCTCTAAAAATGACACGTTTACCTGCTACCTACTAAACTATAATTATTACCATAACATTCAAGAAAGGGAGTAATAAAATCCATAAACCATGATACTATACATTTTTAATATTTTGTATTTGTACTATGTATTTTAATTTTTTTTTTTATTTGCTTTACAATGTTTGCAGAACCATTAATAATGCAAAAACCAGTTTGCATGAAATTCATTTTCTTAAAAATGTTCTTTATGAAAATATATAACAAGTACTACACTGAAGAATTGTAAAAGCATTCAGCAGTGAACTGGGGCCACAGATGTTTGTACTGCAGCTGAGGGTAAATATTTGTTCATAGAGTTAAATGCTAACTAAAATCCAGTGTGTACTCATGAATATCATTTAACTACACATGATCTTGTAATGCATAAAAGGAACTGTTACCACAGGAGCAGATCTTTGCACAAACATTACTTACCACAGCAATCACTGGAATGAGGACTCCAAGATTTCCAGCACTACTCGATGCCTATAGAAGACAAAGAGCCATTAACATTCCTTCATAAATATTGGTGTTGTTTCCTGCTGTGTTTAAATGTTTATGTTTTATGCGTCCAAAGTATGTATGTACCTTAAGCGCTGGCCCCTTGTCCGAGGCCCTTTCACTGGCCCTCTTTCCTTCCAGGCCGAGCTGGACAAACAGCTCTAAAAGGTTCACCATCAGTTCATCCACGAGCTGCTCCCCCTGCAGGTTGGCTGCGATGTTGGCCAGAGCATTGATCACCGCCAGAGAGCAATGCCTTTAATAGAAACAAGGTCAACATGGTTAAACTGCAGTAACACTCTTGATACGCATACATTTACATAAAACTTACAAAAAACTTTAAGTTATTCTGCTGATTTTAAAAATGAGCACAAAAATGCAACACATATAGTATATCAGAATCGTGTACAATTATAGCATTGCACTAATTCAACTGCTGATTCCTTGAGCAGGGTAACAGCAGGTGCTGACCTGTAGCCATGATCTCTGTAGTCCTTGGTAGCGGAGTAGACCACTGAACTGGCCTTTACACTGATCTGCTGGAACAAGTTCCACACCTCCTGGTAGATATATTGCTACAGGGAAAAAAGGAAGACAGTATTACTGTCATACAATAAAATGAAAGTGAGTTATTATTTCAATATTAAATAATGCTTAATACCCGGGTTTATTGGATAATCAAGATACAGAACGTTACCTAGAATGTGGTGTAATTTGTTCTACCAGTTTCCTAATGAACCAAAAATATTTTTACACTTCTCATAATAACGTAAAAGACCTCTTGTGTTTTGCACTGTTGCTTCAGCAAAGCATCTGTGCTGAAGCAAAAACCAGGAATACTGCACAGTCTGACGTCTCCAGCCACCAGCAACTAAATGTGATCTGAACTTGTTTCCACTGTCATGACTTTATTTCCTCAGTGGCAGAAAAACACATCACACAAACTCCTGCAGGGTAAAGTGGAACAATTATACACATTTAGTGCTGACACACTCGACACTATGCAGTGTAATCTAAGTAATCTGTATTTTCTTTGCAAGGTCTGATTTTTCCTTAGCTTGGGTACTCTGGGTATACACCCTGTTATTAAACTTCTGTGGGCTGTTGATTGAAATACTGGATCCTACAGTTAATGCACAGTGTACTGAGCATTAAGCAACTGAGCAAGTGAGCAGAAGAACACTTAAACAGTAGCCAACAGGCTCTCAGTAATTACAACAGTCAGTCATCCCCCTTGGGTTAAAAAAAGCTCACTTACAATTACATAAGCATTAGGCCATTATTATTCCATCTGTTACACTCTTTAATGCTTCCCTGCTGGACATACAGTGCAATAACACCCCTTTCAAATAACTAATGGAGGATATAAAAATGCTGCATCATTGTGACTCACATTTCCTGTGATGACCATGCAGCCGAGCTGGTCTATGATAAGGACGTCCAGCTGTGACGGAGGCTGGCAGAACTTCTGTTGAAGAATTTGGAGGATGTGCTCCATGACTTTGGGTGTGTCTCTCAGAGCCACTGCAATGTGGCCCAGGGCTCGAATGGTGTGATCTGGGATTAGATGAGCATCCCTGGAAGAAAGGGATGATCATTTTACTATCTGATCATCAGTTTTAAAGCTTTGAAATACTTGAAATATGCAGCTTGGAAATGTTGCTCACTTATCGTTCTCCTGTGAAATGTACAGACGGTTGGACAGACTGGCCAGAAAAGCCTCCACTATAACATGGTCCATGGTCAAACCAGCTTTCAGACATCTGGAGATGCAGACATAAAAATGCAATATTAATGCTTAAATAAACCTGAGGGTACCTATGATCGGGCCCTCGCACCTCTGCGCATGTCGGGGAGGGCTGCAGTTGAGGGGTTTTATTGTGGACATGGAGACATTTTCAGGCCTTGACTTTTATCAACGTACAAAGGTGTTAAAGCTTCCTGTGTCCACTGTGTGGCACTAGAGAACAACACTTACTAATTATATGTCATGTCGCTGTCATATGATGTGTACAACGCATTATATAAATTAGAAGTCAGTCATGTAATGTTTATCACATAAGGTTGTCTTCCTGTCACTGTTATGACGACTCATGCTTGATAAGAGTCCAAGCTCTTATCAAGCATGAGAAATCTAGGTTAGATTGGATAAGTACACAAACTTCCTTTTTCATGGCAAAACATCAAATTTTGGTGTGCCATCACAGCAACAGCATTCAACTAATGACGAGTACTTTGATAAGTTTTCCTCACTATGGTCTTCAAGGAACACCGACCAAATTTGAAGTTGCTCAGGTTAAGTTTCATGGGGGAATACAAGGGCTGGAAATAGTAAAAATGGGGGACAAGTTGCGTATTCAGATCAAAATGGCTCACTTCCTGTTGTGAGGCTGTTTTGTGCCTACCAAATTTGGTACTTCTAGGTAAAATCCCATGTCCCATATAACATTTTTCGCCACTTCTGTACAGGTGCAAAGTTTCACGAGTTTTGGAGCATGTTTAGCTCCTCAAAAATGCAATACTTTAAGAAGAACAATAACAATAGTTACAGGTACAATATGGTCTTTGCACCACTTGATGCTCTGGCCCAATAAATGACATAAATATACTAATTTCTCGACCAGGCTGTGTCAGGTGTTTGTGTCTGACCTGCAGATGTTGTCGATGGAAATGTCTCTGAGCTGCTCATACATGGACGGCTGGTCCTTCCTATTGGACAGGACATTAAAGGTGGACTGAGAATGCTCATTGGTCACATTGATCCTGATTTCTCCTGTGCCTGAACAGAGTGATAACAGCACAAACACAGAAATAGAAACAAAAAGAGACTTCAAAGAATGCATTCTCATTGAAGTTTGTACATAACAGGCTCCTGCACAAACCAGGATAAGGCTGCAATCTGAGTATGTCATCGTTTGTCATTTCAGAAATCAGCAGCTAACTATCAAAGAGAAGTACATTATATGAGGCAAACTGAATTGCACTGGAAATTCTCTGTGCCTGCTGCTGCAAGTCAATGAACACTCTGGTCAATAGTGGATGAGAGCTGGATGTGCTAATGATACTATTATTGATGGACATTTTACACAGGATCATCAGCTCCAACTCTCTTCACTTATGTTGTACTTTGTTATATTAGTCTCAATTAGACAGACGGTAGATAGACAAATTCAGATTTTTACTGAATTTAGTTGTGCTGTCAGTGTAATACTATTTCAAAAACTTAATACTATTAGTTTCATCACTGCTGTCCAAAAGCCGGTTGTACAGTACCTCATTAAAATTAAAGGAACAATTATTGGTAAATAACATGATCAACCAATTAATGGGCTGCTCCAAACTATTGTTATTGTATCAGGCTTTAAAAATCCACTTTGTGTCTTCCTGCAATATGTAAAATATAACATTCATTTTGTTGCGTTGCTTTGCATCTTTTCACTGTGCAGGAGTGTGCTCTTTTGGCAAATTTCAAGACAACATAGGTCAGTAAAACCATTGGGACATATTTAAGTGCAACACCAACCATGTGCCTGTTGTCTATCAATTAAATCAATTGCCTGGTTAAAATCATTTGCTACAAAAAGTAATTTAAGAGTAATCAAATGTAACATGTTACATTACTTTGGTGAAGTAATTAAAATACTTACATTTCACATGTAACAGGTTAACTAGTAACCTGTAACCTATTACATTTCAGAGGTAATCTTTCAACACTGTCAGGTGCAAAACAACCTGAAGAACAAAAACCTTTTTCATGAATGAAAAATAATATGTGTACCTGTGCTGTATTGACTGTGATACTTGTAGAGTTTAATAAGAACAGGCGAGGGAACAACCAGGAAATCTCTGAGTGATGTTGTGGTAGAATGAGCCACCACTGGAAACCTCTCACACAGACGGCCTAGACCCTGAGACAAAGGGATAAAAAAATGTAAAAAAAAAAACTGATCAGCTTCAAAGCTGAGATGCCAAGAATGTGCCCACTAAATCACCAGGATATCTAATACAAATGCACTTTTAAATACATTCATTTAAATATAAAATCCCAAGTAAATATCTCAGGTCTCCTATACCTGTAGACAACAGATGAGCAGGGGCATGTGAGCAATGATGACTTTACTTGAGGTTTTGGACTGCAGCTTTTCTGAGAGTTTGGTGCACAAATTCTCCGCTCCTGAAAAGAAGACATATGGAAATGTGAAACAGCTGCTACAGAGCTCGGAACTCCAGCAACATTTGTAGTATATAGAACAACATCATGACCAACGCGTTTCGGCTCATGACCTCATCATAAAACATATTATACATAATACCATAAAAAATAATACAAATTAAGTCTTTAAAATGTTTGATTAATGAGATTATGATAAAAAATACTCCTACTATTAACAGAGAGGGACAACATTTTACCAGACAATGTGCAGTGTATTGTTGGTGTCTTCTGTCAAAACTCTGAGGGCCAGTTAATGTCAGTTTAAGTGTACAGTGTATGTTTTTCCTTGCTGTTAGACAGTTCTTTCCAATGGGAACTGAAGCCCTGAAGCTCTCTTCAAAGCCACCAGATAAAAACAGTAATTTTACTTCACAGAAGTTGACAGGTGTTGGTCTACTGCTGCTTCACTGTGTTACTTTATTTGTGTTATTGTGTGACTTTGGTGTTTTAACATGTTAGTTCAGATCCAAACTGACAAACAAACTAATCCGAGGTAAAATTACTATTTTTATCAAGGGAGTTTGGTGGCTTTGAAGAGAGCGAAACAGCTTGCTTAGCTCAGTTTTAAGTGATATATTATCATTTGGAATGTTACAATGGACATAATGCAACCTGAAGAAGCTAAATGCCTATGTGTGTGTATTTTTGTACTACATCATGAAGCAGATGTAGTGTGTTTAACGGAAATGCTAAAAATAATTAGCGTGCAGTATTGGCAAATATTTAAATGCAGTGGCTAACCCAAACAGCAGCGCTACGTCTTCTTCATCTCATGTTCAGACTGGATACAGTGACCTACTCCTCACTCTAGTGATAAAGCTAGCTGGTTAGCATGCTAACAGGTGTAGAAGTCTTTGAAATAATATCAAAGCTGTTATTTCTTTACACTCTGATGATAATTTTACTTAATTTATTCACTGTTTAAAGTAGAATTGTGACAAATGATACCTTTAAATAGGGTAGGTAGTTTTTAAAAAAAACAACAACATGCAAACAAATTGATTTCTTTAGACTTTTTTCCTTTCTCCATGCAAATTGGAAGTAAGTGAAGTTGTGCCAGAAACGCCTACTCTGGTTCGATGGTTCGATGACAGTAAACACATCCAGTATCCCTGTAATTATGACTTACACTACAATGCTCTGCTCGCTCTCAGCTCCAATTGATTACCTTGCTCATCTTTGACAGCCCACACCATCAGGTCTACGCAGGCGGCGTTGGCTTGGCAACGGAGCTTGAGGGGGCTTTGTTCCCCTGGCAACCCCCCCGCGTCATGAAGTACCCGCTGCAGCTCGGACTGGCTGCTGCTAAACTGTTCCAGTACGAAATCGTGCACTTCCCGAACAAAAGCCGACTGCAAGGCTGAGGAACACGAGGACAGTAAATATGACTTACTTAGTAAATAAGTACTTTTTAATGGAAGTAGACAAAACAACGTCATGTCATGCTTTACCTTTCATGTAGTATAGTGTGTCCCGCAGCATTTTGAACACACACACATAGAGAGGGTCACTGAAGGTTTTGTAATAGAGGTTGATTCCAGGATTAGACTAGAAGAAACAACAACAAAGAGATTACTCAACTGATTTTTCATTTTTCATTACATTTTTCTTTGGGAACTATTTCCAATTTTGCTGCCGAAAAGTTACCTCTGTAACTTCATTCATGGTGGCGTCCAGTGTTTTCAAAAAAGCATCAGAAACAAACTTTTTTACCTGTAAATACATACAAGCAGTGGTAAAGATGCATTCTAACAGGAAGGGAGACTGCAAAACCAGCATGACAGTAAAAGGGTCAACTATTGGTGGTGTACTGTACCATGCCGAGGAGCTGTCGCAGCAGATCGACAGGCACCTCCACCTCGTTCTCTCCTGCTCCCATGAACAGAGGAGACATGGAGAAACTGGAGCTGACTGTAGAGAAATAGTAGTCAGGGTCTACTGTGCTGCTGTCTGGGAGGTAGGCACCTGAAAAGAAAGGAAGGGTTTAAGTATATAAGACAAGATCATTGATTTAATTCTCACGTTACATAAAAGGCAAACAAGCAGTAACACCACCACTGAATAAATAAATACAAAATCCTACAAATTCAAACTGTTGAGAGCAGTCATTACATGCACACTAATATTACACTGTTCTATATTCCAAGCATATTCCAAACATAACAATATTCTAAAGTCGATACAGTTAAATATGATTACGGTTGCATAACGGCATATTAATCAGAGTATGAACAGCTACATGTAAACAGTAATATTAGTGGAATATTTTCAGTAGCCATGTAAACAGCTTAGTAGGAATACTACCTTTTTTTGGAATAAGGTAAAAAAAAAACAGAATATGTTGTGCAAGGAAACATAGTCAATGAATTTAGGGTTAACACTGAATTGGTAACACAAAGCAGTTTAAAGTTAAAATATTGTGCATTATTGTGTAATTCAGTCTTGGGTTCACACTATGCAAGAGATGTTCTTCAAGTGCAGATAAAGAATAAGATGCATTACATATTTGTTACATAATGGTCACTGAATCAAAGCATCTTGTGTTTCTTGTGTTTTACCTTCAAAATAATGTGGACCAGGAGCTGTAGGAGAGCAGGGGGAGTGGCCTCCTGGATCTGTGCACACCTATGAGACAACATGCTGATTAACCTCTAACCAACCAAAACAAAGTCACCACAGTTTAGTCTCAAAATAAAGTCACAAACAGACCCTGACTGATATATTGGTCGCCCAATTTTATCAACAGATATCACAGATACAGTGCTTAACAAATGTATTAGACCACTGCCCAACGTAAGGTTTATGTCACAGCTGCCCTAAATGAATGACCAAAATCATTTTTAATGTTTCTGTAATGGTTAATGCATCACTATGTTGAAGCTCTTTAACTGAAATTAAGTTTTTAATGCTAAAATATAATTACTATTGTTATCCATGAATCAAATTTACTGTTTTACAAAAAAACAGAAAAAATAATAAAGCACATTATTATTTCTTGATTTAGATTCAAATCATAGTGATTTACTTCCATTCCTGAACAGAAAAATGAATTTTAGTGGTTGAATGTTATGCTTGATTCATTTGTGACTTCTCAGAGAAGCCTAGTGATGCGGGACTTCATGATATTCATGTTTTCTCGTTTTTATGACAGGTGGTCTGATACATTTGTTAAGCACTGTACATCAATATTGGAAATGTTTTATTCCCTTTATTGGCATCAGCCCCAAAAATCCAGTATTGTTTGGACTCTGCCTGTGCAGCCTGTGCAGTAAACTGTGTAGTCATGCTGTTGTTCAAAACACACACATAAACACACACCTGTGAACATGAATCCACATTGGTCCCTGTGCGTCTGCGCAGAGTGTCGCTCTGACACACTGTGAGCAGCGACGACGGCAGGATGGAACGGAAGTCATTGAAGGATCTGCGGCGAACTCCCTCTGTTTCCTCAGTGACACAGCGAGTCTGTGGAGAGTCTTTGGGGAATAACTTGGACAGCAGGGCTTCGTCTGTGTTGCTGTACCGGCCGAACGCTCGAGTCATGCCCAGCAGGCTCGGGACAATATACCTGCACAGGTAGACTGGGGGGAAGACAGTGTCCATGAAGCTTTGTCAGTCTGAGGGAGGTCAAGCCTGTTGTTTCTGTGTGTGTGTGTGTGTATATACCTTTATCGTGGTTATCAGGTGTTTGGCACATGTCTTGCAATGCCTGAATGACTTCCATTATAGTGTTCAAGATCTGAGGAGGAAACAGCATAAACTCAATGACTGAGATATTAGCTGCAAAGGAACTTTATTTGTACAGTATGTAGCATTTCCACATTAAAATATCCAAAAACAACAAGCTCTATGTTCTACATTCAGCTGACTTGTGTATTTACATTATATCAAACAGTGCCAACAATGTTCAAATTCAGAGAAATACGTCATTTCTTTACTCTAATGGTCTGTTTAGTAACAGTAACATTTTACAGCTATTTCACAACAAGAAACATCATATGAAAATAAACGTCACAAAATATGGGGTGGATCTGTAATAACTGACATCTTTTGCTATTGTTTTGACTAAGAGATACCAAACGGCAGAAACTGCATACTGTGCGTTTAAAGAAAGCAAGTGAAAAGGACCTCTTGTCTGGAGTCCAGGTCCCTCTGAGCGACATCTGCCAACAGAGTCACTAAACAGAAACTGAAGTTTTCTGCAACTGGGAGAGACTCTGAGGAGCAATGAAGAGAAAGAAAAGTGACAGTAAAGACCATGGAAAGAGCTGATACATCAGACGACTAGGTGTTACAGTAAGATGTATCATCATATCTGGTCAATATAATCATCCTTATGGTGCTTTTCCATCACATGGTACCAGCTTGACTCCACTCGACCGTGTTCACTTTTAGTACCAGGTAGTTCATCTTCCACTACAGGCCTAGTACCCCCTCAATATAGCTCATTGTTCAATCAATACTGAATCAAACCGCCATGACGTCATCTTCAACACAACGCAAACAAAGGGATGCTGTTCTTGGTTCTTGGTTCTGTCACAGCAAGGACACAAATTTTGTTTCAGAAGACACTGAAGAGAGCAAGACAAAAAAAAGTAGTTTGGAGAATACTTCATCCGAGTTCAGATGGGTTTAGTGGGTTTTTTCAGTCCCGTATCACAAAATGATGACACAGGAATAGTGACAATTCTTTCTGACCGAGCAGAAGTGCAGTGTTTTCACATCACCTTTTGGTATCACCTCAGCGGAGGTGACGCCAAAAGACCAAAGGAAAACCAAAAAAGGCGGTTAGAGTCAAGTCGAGTTGAGCCACTACCATGCAATGAATAAGCGGCATTAATTATTTGTACGTTGACACACCTCAACATATCTTGAGTCATTACTGATAACAACGATCACTTCAGTGCTGTAACTACAAGTGGAAAGTATTTAATGCTTAATAGTGGGCAGTCTTAAATAAAATGACCCACTGTAAGAGGATTGTGCTTACCCTTTCCTTTCTTTCCCAAGCTCTCTTCGATCCATTGAACCCGTGGCAGCCCTCTCAACAGGCTCAGCAAGTAGGAAACAAGCATGTCTTTGTGCTGCAGGAGGAAAGCAAATCATTACACACCACAAACGACTGCACTTGTTGGCACAGAATAGCACTTTTGTTTGTCTTGATAATTAAGAAGCATTAATAATTTGTTTTTAGTGGATCGAAGTGGACAATAAATCAACAGATGCTTTAGCACTTAGCACTAAAAAGTGAAACTAAAATGCAGATACACACAGGTGGCAGTGAAGCTTTGCAAACTGTATCTCAGCGTGATGAGGTTAAAGGCTTACACAGACCGCTTCATACTAATCGCACTCTTAATCAGATTAAGGGAATAAGCTTATCATGGTGATACATGTGGAGTCCTGTGAGGGACTGGTAGCGCAAGCAAACTAATACTACTGATATAATAATACTAATTTATATGAATGGAAATAACAGAGTAACTCACGATACCATCGATATCAGGATACAGCGATTCTGCTTTACTTGATACAAAGCAAGTAGGGTAGCAATAATATGTAACATTTTCACAGTTTGATAACCATCTCAAAACATATCTTGATTTCACTGTGTCACAGTATACAGTATTACACAATTATTATTATTATTGTTATCAGTTGCAATTGCCCTTAATGGAAGAAAACAGAAGGGTTTTTTTTTTTGCTTGAATAAACTGTTTATTATGACTGAAACTTGACACATTTTTTTTAATCAAAGTATGTGTAAAAAGTCTTCCTTTTGATAAAATAAGAGGTAAGAAAGCTGTACATCTACTATCTGAACAAAAGAATTTAGGAGGAAAAAAGAGCAAGACAAAGAGTGATCTCATTTTAGATATAAAACAAACTACTTCATTTTGAACAACATAAGTAAGAGCGAAATGTACACCTGGAGCAAAGGTAGACCGTACGATAACCTACAACCCCTAACCGTAAGACAGTCATCTACAACATCACAATCTCTGTATAAATGAAGAAGAAATACTGTATTTATCACAGTATTGTGGTGTCTGTTTCATGCCATCATTCCAACTTGTAGTGTCTCTTGACTGGGGAATCTCTTCAGAGTGTATGCATGTTTTAATAAAGATACTGTTAACTAAAGGCAGGACGATACACTATATCATACATATCATACCATCCGTACCAATTTAATCTAAAGACATTGTGCTACTGCGTCTTTAATGCATTCTCAACATTATGACTTATGCATATGTCAGACCCACTTTTATCCATTACTTACCAGGGTGATACAGTGTTTGAGTGAAAACGAAATGTACCCACTGTGTTAAAAAGGCTACCACCCACCTGTAGGCCAGATTCCACCAGAAACACAGCCAACGCTACAACAGCATCTCTGCGACGCACATCGAGAGTGAACACACCATGGATTTCTACTGGACACATACATTGTAGCTTCTGGACCTGAAAGAGAACAATAAAAACAAATCTGTGACGCAAATGCAGAAAAGAACGAAAGACAACAAGATAATAATGCATACTACACATCAGGTTGCTTATTTTCTCTGACGGCTCAATTGTGAGAAGCGCTGATGGCTTCACCTTTCCACACATGTAAACGTTTGAGAGTTCATCACTATTGGTTCCAAAATTTTTTGTCATGCAAACAAATTCTGCTGGTAGGTCTAACCCTTAAAATCTGATTTGTTTTTGAGAAACATTCTCTCTTCTGCAGATGAATATGAGAAACCCCTCCACGTGTCAAACACACAACATTCTGCAGAGTGAATGTCAAAGATTTGAAACTTTACAAAATACTTGTTGACTTTAACTGTATAGTGTTGTGCAGAAAGAACGGTGAATCAGTCTGACAGCGACAGCAGTTTGTTCCAATTGATCCTCTGTGGAAAGCAGAAATATTGGGAATCTTTACTTTTGGATCTGACATTCAATACGTTGTGACACACTTTACATTTAACTCTAGTACTACTACTTTTACTTGAAACCCCTCCTGGGAATTTTAAAAGTTTCCTGTAGAAAAACACTGTAAGTGGACATTTTATAACCCATATGAACACTTTAAATAGGACTGTCCATTAGGTATAACACTTGATTAGTCCACCATGCATTAAAGATAACATAGCTGTAGCTCTGCCCCAAACTCACTGATTTCTGTCAAACAAGTGGTTCAGTTTGCTTAATGGCCATCCTTTCAACATGTTAGTGGCAGTGTATGGTTTCAACCAGAGCACACAGTGAACCCTTCTGTCATCTCTCTTCACTGTGTAAACCTGTTCGACTGCAGTGCTGATCAAGCCTAACTACTCTGCCTGTCTGATGCAGTAACAAGCAGCGACGCCACTTTCTCCTGCGCTGCACTCTTCTTATATCACAGAGTAAATATGTCGATAGGTCCCAGCTTCTGTGTTTTCGCACACATACACCTGTCACACGTTAGTTTTACTGTCATGTCAGTGATCAAAATAAGCCTCTGCGTCTCTGTGCGGAAGCGGAGCCAAACCGCGAACAACCCTGTTGCTTTTAACGGTAGTCATGTCAGCTAATTAACGCGTAATTTTCTTTTAAATTGTACTGCTCTCACCTTTTCCACTGGTGCGGGGCGGTGGGCAGCTAAAGAGCGGGCCAAAGACAGGACTGTGTTGAAATAAAACCCTCTCGTACCACCTCCCATTACCGACATGTTTACCCCTACATCAAACGAGTGAAATTCAGCCAGGGGAGGAAACAATCAACAGCCGCTGGCGCTGGGTAAACCGCAGTACGGCAAGTCAGAGGGGACAATCCTAACCATGAGCGACAGTTCGATTGGTGGCTTTGAATTACAGTGCACAAATATTATATACAATTAAATGACATATAAACGATGCACGTTGTCTTTTGGTGTATGTTTAAGAACTTTTATTTTACGGCAGCACTTATGTCGCCATTTTTGCGTCTTTGCTGCGCAGGATTAGCCCTCGAGACAGCACGCTGCGACGTCACCAAACGTGACAGGAAGTGTTCTGTTGTGAACAGTCAGCTGATAAAGCAACGACAGCGTCTACAGCTCCTGTCGGACAAAGGTTTGTCTTTTAATTTGATCCTACTTACGTTTTTTACAGCTTCATTTCAGGCATCATCTGTTCTAGTAGGAAAGAAGTCTAAGCCTGCGCCGTGTTGTCTTCCCTTATTCGGGTGGTTGTTGGGTGTACTGGCAGGTCTCGTTAATTAGCTAGCTAAAATAGCCGACACTCCAGATACATATCGTTGCTCTAATCTCAGTTAGCTGTGTTTCAAAAAGCTAGTCCTGTTGTTTTGATGCAAGTTATGTAAGTCAAAAGACAAGCTGACAGCATCTCTTTTTTATCGCTCAAAGTGCACTTGGTTGTGGGTGTTGAGTTGTAGATAAAGCTAACTGCTCTCAATCTAAAGATGACCAGTTCAACCAGGATTTCTGTCAAAGTGTATCCAGTGTGTCAAATCAAAATGAAATCAAGCTATATTTTTACATTTCTCATTACTGTAATCATGAATATTTTATCACTTCAGCTGACAAATATAGAAGTATATAATTAACCTGGCAAAATGGATCAATTCAATCAATTATCACATCATTATTACTATATGAACCGACAAAATTAGTTGTCCTTAGACAATTCATTTCAAATTCATAAAAACTGGAAAAACAAACGTAAAACTCCAAAGGTCCAGCTTATTTCATAAATAATTCAGATGCCTATTATCTGGTCCACAGATGGCCTATCCCAAATCCCACAACCCGTTTGCAGATGATGATGATGAGGAAGATTTCAAGCCTAAAAGTAGAAGGGGGTTTGATGATGATGATGATGACGACAGTGGGTTGAGTGAAGCAGAAAGAAGACAGAAGTACCTCCAGCAGGAAGTGATGCGTACAGCTAAGTCTGCTGTGGACAGCAGTTACCGTTCAATTGGCCTCATCTATGAATCAGAGAAGATGGGTGTGGAAACTGCAGAGGTATGTCACATCAGTCACTTTAGTCTTTTAAATGATTTTCTCCCAGAGGTTGTACATAATGGAAGATAAATGATCTCTGTCTCTGTAGGAGCTGATGCGTCAGGGAGAGGTTCTGAAGAGGACAGACAAGATGTTAGACAACATGGATCAGGACCTGAAGACCAGCCAGAAACACATTAACAGCATCAAGAGCGTGTGGGGCGGCCTTGTCAATTACTTTAAGGGAAAGCCAGAGACTAAGCCACCTCCAGAGCAGCCCAAAGCTTACCAAGCCAACGACACGTAAGAGTCAATCCCTTATTCTCATATGCTTTTGCTGTTTTTAATAACACTGAAAATGTATTTCTTAAAACAATTATGATGTGCATCGACAGAAAAGTTGCAAATGTGAGTGCCCAGACTGAAAAAGTGTGCATCAGATACACATAGGATGAAGTCGAGATGCATTGTTTCTAACTTCTTTGCATCAGTAAAAAGCACTTCATTCAGTGTGCAGCTTTGGAAATAATTATTGATCCACTGTGACAAAGTAGTGAAAAGTCAACATTTGTCATGTATGTGAGTGACTTCTAAAGCCATCAGAGTTTTCTTCTATGCAAATGTGAGGCAGAACTCTGGCAAAAGACACGTCAAATATTTTCTTTACAAACTGAGTAAAGAAAAAAGTAGTTTGGGTGAGTGAAAACAAAAACCAAATTTTCTATCTAAGCTAAATTAATAACATTCATGTTGGAGGTCTCTTCTATTGAATTTCTACAGAAAATCACAAGAATTATGGTCCAAGAGGAACTATTTCCAAATCTGTATATTCCTTCTGTTAATTACTTTCTTTGGTTGATGTTAATTTTCAGAAAAATAGTAGAGGGAATTTTTATTATTATTAATATTTATTATTTTTATTTATTTGATGACATTCTCATTCTCACGTTCTCTGTTTAACTTTAGACTTAACATTTAAGTCTAAAGTTTAACTTTTAACTTTAGAAACTTCAGACTGGCTCATTGTCATTACTGGGAGTCAGTTGGGGTGTCGCTGTGGCTGTATTTTAGGGTCTCCCTTCAAACCTAGTGTCCTTTTAGTCTGACATCATGAGAAAATCTAAAGAAATCAGCCAAAACCTTAGAAAAAAATGTAGACTTCGGCAGCTGTGGTTTCTTCTCAGGAGACATCAATGGACCTTTGAGCAGAACAGTAATACTAGGTATAACTCCAAAATGGTACCAACAAAGTAAACATTTTGGAGTGGCGAATCCAACAGAATATTTGTGGGCTGAGATGAAAAAGCGGGCCCACAAACCTGAGTCAGTGTCATGAGTCCTGTAGGAGGAATGGCCGACATTCCTGCAGAGTGTTATGTGAAGCTTGTGGAAGGCTACCCGAGGCATTTGATTCAGGTTACACAATTTAAAGACAATGCCAACAAGTATGTAAACATCTGACCCTCTGAGAATGTGAAATAAATAAAAATGAACAATTGTTTCTATTATTCTGAAACTTCACATCACCAAAATAAAGTAGTTTTGCTAATTGAACTAAGAGGGGGGATATGAAATGTTTGGTACTTGAATATCCACAGCCTGTAATATTTCATTGGAATGCCTTTAGCTTTTATTACGGGACGCATTCACTGTGGAATCATTTCGATAAACTTATGCAATGTCAAAACATTTATTTCTGTCCAGAGGTGCTTTAATTTTTTGGCAAAACCTTGTATTGATGATGGGAGAGTCGGACCTCTGTGTAAACTCTTCTCCATCACATCCCAAACATTCTCAATGGAGTTCAGGTCTGGACTCTGTGGAGGCCAATCTATGTGTGAAAATGATGTCTCATGTTCCTAGAACCACTCTTTCGCAATTTGAGCCTGATGAATCCTGGCATTGTCATCTTGGAATATGCCCACATCATTAGGGTTGATGTACAAACCTGGTCCTTCAGTATATTCAGGTCTTCAGCTGATCTCATTTTATGGACACATAACATTGCTGAATGTAGACATGACCAACTGAAGCAACCCCAGATCATAATACCACCCCCCACAGGCTTGTACTGTAGGCACTAGGCATGATGGGTAATCACTTCATCTGCCTCTCTTCTCACCCTGATGCACCCATCACTCTGGAACAGGGTCAATCTGGACTCATCAGGCCACATGACATTTTTCCACTGCTCCACAGTCCAATCTATATGCTCTCTGGCAAGTTGAACCTTTTTTCTGATTAGCCTCACTGATAAGTGGTTTCCATAAGGCTAAAAAGCTGTTTAGTCCCAGTCCCTTGAGTTCTCTTCACATTGTGCATGTGGAAATGCTTACTTTCACTATTAAACATTGCTTACTGTTGAGTTTTTAATATTTGATTTCACCAAATTGTAAAAAATCAACATTCACATTTTCTTTCAAGATTGTTTTCCAACCACATTTCTTCCTCAAAGATGATGCTTCACCACTATCCCTCCAGGTTTTAATAATATGTTGGACAGTTCTTAACCCAATTTTCAGCATCTCCTTAGTTGTTTTCTTTGCTTGATGCAGGCCAATAGTTTGACCCTTCTAAAACTTCTTCTTCTGACATGGTTGTTTAACAAATGAGAAGCTACTCAATACATCAGTTAGGGTTAAAGAACAGCTAAAAACATATCAATCACTGCAGTAATTACCTAATGAAAGGCTCTTATCTATTTGCTTAGTTAAATCCAGGTCGGATTTTTTTTGGCCAGGCAGTGTATTTAGCTTCTTCTGACCTAAACTGTAGGGTGGAACAAATTTTAATACATTTTAATAATAAATGTTTAGGTTCGCTGTGGAATCTGTGATCTATTAACTCCACAACCTGGTGATACATACACACATCATATTTTACAGATCACATTGAACTGTATGACATTTCTAGGTCAAGTTTGAGATTACTCCAATTTACATGATCAGTCAGTGTTTGAGAAACTCAAAGTCACTCAAAGCTACTTTACTCAGGTAAAGCTAGCTAATCATGTCTTTATAATATGGGTTGTTATTAGTCGTTTACACTGCTGCCGTAAAAATGTGTCCTTTTGCCATTTCCAGCTTGTTGTCATTGACTGTCCTTCACTACAAAGTTAAACAAACTTATCTGACTCTTATAATTTCTCAGATTACAAACTGCAATGTCCAGCAGCAGAGAACATGAAGACAAGTACCAAGCCAGTCACCCCAACCTAAGAAAACTGGATACAGCAGGTAAGAGTGTGCACTAGAAATCTAATGGGACAGACTAAGCATACAGCCTGTTAACCTTTTGTTTTGTTTGCTGCAGGATTTGGAGCTACTGCATCAGTTGGTGACGGTTCATCAAGACAGAATGGCTACCCTCAGAACAGATACCTGAAGGAGGCTCACCAGACCCTGGACAACAACTTGGGTAAGCAGAGAGATGTCCACTAACAAACCTAAATGCGCAATGTGAATTCAAAGGGCTTTTTCACACGTGACAGTCTGAACCAAAGTTAATGTATTTGTTACACTGTGCATTTGATCTGGTTAGGGTAATTCTATGCATTTTGAAGGTGATTTTTTTTTTTTTAATTGCCTCATCTGCCCGTATGGACCAAAAGTGCCACCCATCCTAAAAAGTGTTTTCATAATGTTAACGAAACAAACCATGGTTCAGTTTGATCCAGACCAAGACCACCTCTTTTCATCAGACCAAGGTTGGACTGTTTGGTCCAAACCATGGTCCAGGAAAGGTTTCCCATTTGAAATTGTGGTTCAGATCAAACTGAAAAGTCCAGACCAAACGAGTGGTGTGAAAGCACCCTAACTTGTAGGTAAAACGTTATTTGCTTTGTCAGCCAAAGTGCAGTTGAAGTAAACTCTTTCTAATCACCTAGATGAGATGTCTGACGGCCTTAGACGACTGAAGAACCTCGGTATGGGTCTGCAGTCTGAAATCGACGACCAGGACGCCTCAATCGATTCGCTGCTGAATAAAGCGGACAAGATGGATCTGAAGATACACAACACAAACCAGCAGATCAAAAACCTCAAATAAAACAAACATTTGGACTCACCACACCGAGACAAAACTGAGATGCAACATTTTCTCACCTGGCTCTCCATCCTGACACAATAAACTTGTAGTCTGAGTTTGTTTTTATATAAATTGGAATAACTGTAAGATAAGCAAGTGAACCCAATTGTTATTCATGTCATGTGCTTCCTAAATGTTTATTTCTCACTGATTTTTCTTTAAAGGTTGTCCTTAATTTCAAGATTGTGTTTGACTGTTTTCACATTCTGACATGTTAATATGATGAACTTTATCTCACCAAGTCTTACACATGTCCTTTGTGAATGTCCCACCTGAAGACAAGACTTAGATCTAACAGTCAGACTTCAGATACACGCCTCAGTGTATCTGTTGCCCAAGTAAGAAGAATTTGCTTTGAATTCTGCTTAAATTAAGTCCTATTTCAAACTGAAAATAAACATGGCTTGTGGTGCCATCACTTCAAACTAGTTAGCTCAGTTCATTGCAGCAGTATTATTGTACTTTCACAAAGAATTTTTACAGGTACAGGATACTATTTACTGGGCACATTTAGGTACAGTATTTATAACAAAAGAAAAAAACCCTGACAGTTCCAAAAATTATACCCAATGTTTTTCCCCCCGTTTGTAATTACTCAGGCTTTGTTTTTTGGTCAAGTCAGACTTTAATTTTGTGAGACTTGCTTTAGACTAATTTAAGAACAGAATTGACATTGGTATGCTATAGACTAGTCTACGAAACCGGTCCCAGTTCATTTGTTTGTCTTGGAGGTTGGTCTGTGTAATATATTTACAGTCTTCTCATGACGCTCCACTACACATCTGTCTATCTGCACTCTGGTGAAATTCTTTTGGTTTGGGTGATCAGATTATCATGTTGTTGGTTATAGATGTACAACTGGCTACTTGTTTGTTCACCATCTAGACAGATTTTGTAAATGTACATGACTCACATAGGTTTTGTCCTAAACTGGAATGTTGTGTATGTATCACTGCTAACTCTGCTGCTGCTGCTGATGCTGGACCTGCCTCCACACATTTACAAGAACACTTTGAAATTCCAGCTCAAGTCACGTTTTGCCTTACATATAAAATGTATGTACAGTAGCATAGCTCTTGGTTTGGTGCCACAATTCTGTCTCCACTGATGCATCTCCTCACCATGACATGCTTCACTCTTGAGTCTTTTTAGTCTTTTTTTGCCTTTGAAATATTTGTTTTAAGTCTATCAATGTTCTTCTGTGTTTCCTTAGCTTTTTATATTGATACATGTTGTATTGGAAGCTGCAGGATGTTACCGGATGAATTATTGTACAGCATAAATAATGTGAACAACTTTTGCTGTGAATATTACACTTAAACTGAAGGAATATCCCCAATGTAACGACATTTCCTCTCTGGGATTCAAGTTATCAAAATATTATGTTTTCCTTTTGCCATGAATATGTATTCTAATCATGTACCAATAAAAACATTTATACAGAAAGTCTCTGGTGTTAAAATACATTTTCTGTTTTCAAGTGGTGCAGGACATCAAATTACCACTAGGTGGTGCCACATTTATTGGGTGGAACTTGAAACTATCTGTCTTTCAAGTTCTCTTACATCAACAACCTCAACCTCTGCAGGGTTTTCCTATTGTGAAGTATTACAAACCAACTTAATTTTGACCTAAGCATCAGTTAGAAATTAACTGGTCCATTTTTTAATACATGTAGATATGATACCTACCTGTATTAATTACACCACACACTAATAATGTTCTACGTCTTAATGAGGCGGGATCCTGAAGACAAGCCGATGATTGTTTCTTTCAATCTGATCATCCATGTTCGTGTTTACTATACATGTCCTGTTGTGTTCCAGCTGTGTTGCTGTGCATAGCTCAGGTCGTCATGTCGAAGCGTCTATTCATTATCATTCCTCCATGTTGGACCAGCTGCTCCTGCAGAGGCGACAAGCCCTCATTAGGATGACTTGTTAATTGCAGTACAGACTTCCAAAAACACATATAAACACATCAGTGTAGCAGTGCAGTTTGGGAAGTGGGGCCACAAATATCCAAGGCCCCCAAGCCGAGGAGGCCCCTACGTGTCTGGACTCAAATTCCTTTTTATGAGACGTCAGTTACACGTATGTAAATAGTTTATTGTTGAATTTTTAGTTTTATTTGAAATGTCTGAATGCTATGCTTACAAAATATGCCATTAAAGAGAGAGCAGCTGTTTTACTACAACTTAGGTGTATTAGCATCTTAATTCATACTTCATTTGGAAATAACTGCATTTGTGCATTGATCAGTATATGAATATGCAGGGTTGTGGACACAGGTGTTCATGGTAATGTGGGGCTGAGAAGAAAAAGAAAGTCGGCCAGAGCCACCTGTGTATAGGCCCTATAACTCCTCATTACACAAAGTCAAGTCAAGTGTCCCAGAGGGCAGATTTGGCTTGGTCACAGTGCTACAGTCCATTTCATGTTGCATTTCAAAAAAATAATCATACTAGCTAGGAGACATTTTACAATACATTTGACACTGACAGCGATAAAACCTACATCAACAATAAATCCTAAACAAAATTTAGGAAGCCAAAACGACAGGCAAAACACAGGCTCCTGGCTTCAAAACAGTCCAAAAACCAATGGGAGATCCGTCCACTTTTTACATGAAGTCTATGGTTCCAAAATGGGTTGCAAACCTGTTTTTGTTGGGTCACCAATTGGCAATTGATTAAAATACATAACAGTACTATGTATACAATTCATTTTCCTAACTGTAATAGAATCATATTATTATTGTGTTTGTTAATTGGTCACTAGTGTGTTGCTAACATTATTTGATTTGATTTGACTTTCTGATATTCTGTCCCCGACTCACAGGCATGTTCCTAATGTGGAATAGGTAACAAAGTTCATTTATTCAACACCGGGCTTTATGCAAGAAGAGAGTATTCTTGTAAGTTTGGGTCCTTGGGGAGACTCCTGATCTACTACATTAAGATTTTGTGTTCAGCAGCTTGATGGAAGCCGGCAGCTTGTCATCATGCTTGATTTTTATTTTCGTGTTGAGTCTTCTACCTGAGGGCCACAATTTGCATTCAAAGATGAGAGAATGTTGAGGGTATGCTATGATTTACACTGTACTCTCCACTTGACAAATTATCATAAAAAATTAGCACTTAATCATGAATAGCAACAAACCATAAATTCTGAGTGACATCCTCTTCCTTTTTATTAGTTGGTGTGACTGGTCAACAGGTGATTACAATTGTTGCCTTGCCAACAATGGTCTTAGTAAGTAGTGGTAGTGGGGGGTAACTTTTTAATTTTTTTTGAAACCGTCTAACTTGCATTAAACTATTCTACGAGTAACCAGACAGGTTTGACCGGTAGCATAGAGTTTCAGGTAACACCAGTATTGTTTATACAGTACGAAATGGTCCACAATACAAAATACAGCTGACAGACTTCAGGTAGAGCTGATACAACCAATAAACGGAAGTCACCCCTGGGTTCTTTCCCTTCATGCCATCCGTGGGGGCCGGGAGGGCTTTGAACAGCTGTCTTGTCCAAAGCAAACAGTGGCCGTGCTGTGACAAAAGCTGCCGGTGCTGGAATGCCCCCCTTTTCAATGGGAGTAATCCTAGAACACACTGCTGTCGAAGCCCATCAGGCACTGAGCCAGAGACGGGCCTTCCTGCCCTTTGGAAAGCGGGTTAGGAGAAGAGGCATGGCAGCCAGGGGGGTAAAGCCTGCCTCAGAGGGGACGGACAGTCGGGCTGACAGCACTCTATTGCCACTGTTGTAGTAAGTGAAAATAAAGAGTTGTGCTGACGAAGGGGTGTTTGGTAGGGAGCTGGAGAGGGAGGAGTGCAGAGAAAGGGAGGGAGGGTGGCTGTGGAGATTAATGGAGGAGGTGAAGTTCAAGTGCCTCTGAGATGAAACGCCCTAGAGTAGCTATTACTATGAATCTGTCTCAAAGGTCCAGTGATTCCAGTGCTAATTTGTTACTATTGATCTTGGTCATCTCATTCTCTGCAAAGCCCTTTAATATTTTGCATGCTTCTTCCCACTGCACTCTACCGAGTGCACAGAAGTCATGTTTCTGACTTTTTAAAAATGTAAATATAACATTTCTTTTAGGTAAAGCTCAACATTTAGAAACAGAATTTTAAGAAAACTGTAAGCCTATTTTAGAGGCATTTCAACACTGTTTACAACCACAAATATATATCCTAAATTGTTTAAAACATTTAAAAGGTGCAAAATGTAACATGCACACGTGGTTGAGCACTTCGGTGAAGTTTGTGTTTGAGCTGGGAGCTCGTCATTTGCAGACTCCATTTCTAAGCTAGTGGTAGCTAGTGTTTACGATAATTACGATACATTCACACACAGGAAATAAAACAGCAATTAGCAAATTTCTGTTGAACCTTTAAAGATACAATATGCATGTGCTATGCGGACTTGGTTTGGAGTCTGTGTTGTGCTGGGAGGTGCTAGCTAACTGCATTTTTTAGCTAATGACAGCTATTATTGTACGCTTGTCACGGTAGAGGAGTAGAAGAGAGGCGATGAAGAACTTGGGAGTGAGCATAAGGATTTTCACAGTGTCACAAAGGGCAAGGGCTTTGTAGACCTAAAGAATTGTAAGCTTTCTGGATCAGAGTCAAGTTTTTAACATTCCCTTTTTCTCCATGTTCAGTCATGCTAGTGCATTATGTGAACGTCAAATGGGTTGTCTCTTCACTGCATTTACACATGATATAAGTTGCCTTTACATGTAATTTATTGCCATTAGCTGACTCTGTTTTTAGTAATGGCTGCATTACAGTTCATTCACACGTTCAAAATAAAAATAAAATAACAAAAAAAGAATATACATGTCAATTTCTTCACATGTGTAGCATGCACCAATGCTACATATTTTACTTTTAAATGGTTCAATATGTAATAGTCGTGCATGCTATGTGTTTATGAGTTTGTGTTGATAGCAGATTGTTAGTGGACTGGATTTCTATGCTAACCGTAGCTAGTGTTTTATTGGAAATAAAGTGATTAATACATGTACATTTCATCACGTTACACATTGAACCTTTCACAGAAACTCAGCATGCCTGAATACTGTACAGTAAACAGCATGATTAAAGAATTTTAAAATTCTTGCATTTTGCTCACAAGCAAAAATATGGACAAGATTAGAAGCTTGTAACGCTCTTTTTCAACTAGTATCATCCGCTCCTGTGATTGACAAATGACAAAAACCTGTCAGCATGGGTGAGGGTTTTGTAAACATAAAGCCTGACGAGGCTCACGAGTCAAGCTTTTGACATTCCCATCTTACTCCGTGTTTAACATCACATGAAGGGAAAACAAGGGTGCTGTCAAAATGTGGCATCTCCTGTCTGTGTTTACAGGTGATGTAAGTTACCTTTAAGTGTCTTTAAGGCCTCATGATATAGCTGTCCATACATTCTCCCTGGGAGTTACATCACAACAACAACCCCAAATTGTAGGATCACACAGCCCAAAATGCGTGATTATATACATTAGTTGACATTTTGCTTGTCGTCATCCCATTTACACTCCAGGGAAAAATGTCAGGAATGCAACCAAAATATGTTGATGGGTACATGTTTGTTTATGTTATATACATCTGAGTGCACTCTCCTTTTAACCATAAAACAGGGTTAGGGATATACTTAGCAGTGTTGTGCTTATAGCAGTAATTGCAGAGGGGAGATGTGCTAATAACAGTCTGTGCAACTCAAACATCTACACATCTTGCTTAATCTGAATGCAGTGATATTGATTCATTTCAGTTAAGCATCTGAAAATATGACACCAGGATGAGAAATGACAGTATAGTTGTTTTATTTTCACTATTGGACAGTGTACAGAGTATGCTGTGCTGCACTAATAAAATCATGACTTGTTTTATAATAAATAAACACAAACACAACATGGGAGAGAAAGAGATAGTCACAGCTTTCCGTAGAGAAAAAGCCCTTTTTTTGGACTAAACTTGTGCAGGTAAAAATGTACTGAAGCAGACATAATCTAAGTACACTTAATATAATTATTAGCAATGTACTAAAAGTGTGCTTCCATGTACTAACAATGCACTTAGCATGCTAATGGTACATCATTAGTGCTACTGCAAATATACTAAAATATAATTAGGTGTCCTTGGATATATTATTTAGAGGCACCATTAAGATGCCCTTAATTATATTTAAGTATAACTTTTTTTCTTCACTAATGCTGTACTTTATTCAAACTTTGTTGCAACTGGATGTATTTTTTACATTATATCATAAGTGCAAGACATTACAGTTAACTAATATGTCTAGTAATCATTTACTATTGGTGATCGTGTTAAGGTATTAAATTATTCATAGAAGATCATAAAGATGCTATTAGCATTACTTAATATGCTAATACGCATTAACTAATAGTTATTTAATACAGTAATAAGCAGTACGTAACAGTAACAATGTCTCTTGTTAACACTTTATAATTTATAACAAAATTTTACATTTTAATTAAGTTACTAACTAATATTAGGTTATATTATTGGAAATCATGACGTTCACAGTTAAAACTGGTCTATTAATTGTCCACTTGTTCATCATTAGTAAATGATTACTAAACATATTAGTTAATTGTTAATTAACTCTTAGTCAATGCATACTCCTCCATTAATTACTTACATTTATTTTCCACAAATTCTGATTGAATTACACATATAGTTCTTATATATTTAGAGTATTTCTGGTCATCTGAAAAGTGGATTGAAATATACTATATATAACATTTTTTCAAACAACAGCATTGGAAAAAAAAAGTTGTACTTATTATATTTAAGGATGACTTAATCATCTCTCAAAATGGTACATTCAAGTACAATTAATTGCATTCCAGTATGTCTTTAGTAGCACTAATGATATATCATTATTATATTTAATAGATTGTTAGTACATTGACAATAGCACACTTTTGATACATTAATTGTGAGCACATTGAAATATACTTAAATTAAGTGTACTTCAGTGTACTTTCTTTTACCTGGGCGTCCTTAAACCGGTAGTAACAGAGATGTGGAAAGGCGCAATAAGAAACTTGACTGTAGTCAGCAGAGACAACAAAATTAGAGCAGAGAAGAAAAACAAGTGCTGGTCAGATAAGTGGGGAGTGCTGGGAGGATGTCTACTTAATTGATAAAATAGGAGTAACATTGCTTTCTGGATGATGCTTTGCTGATAAAACTTTCTTTTGTTAAGGTGAATATGTGCGGAGAGTGAAAGAAAAAACACATTTATGAAGCCGTTCCTTTCACTCTTGGACACAGAGGACAGAGAGAACCACACTGAAATTCTTTAAAAATGGCTCTTTTTCCTCTCCAAAAATATTTGCTCAAGACATATGGGATTGGTTTCATTGAGTCACTATAAACTTTACTAAAAAAAAAAAGCAGACATGAAAGAGGAAGCTTACTTGATGAGAGGCATGAATCTAAGCACCTGAGAATTAACTGGTCATACCTGATGTTTCACTTGGCTTGTTGGTAAAATCTTTTTGATTAAAAGAAATGTTAATGAGAACAAAGTGTAAACACACGTATGTGGACTAAAGGATGCTGGCAAGGGACTGGGTGAACCAGTTTTAAGCATCTCCAACCTACTGGTGGTTTAGGACCCTTTGGACTGGAGCTTATTCTGGATGACTGTGGATTGGTGTTTAATATGATGGATACAAATAGCTATATATATATGCACATGTACATTACACATAAACAATCAAAAGTAGAAAATGTATAAAGCAAAATAATAGATTTATATATTTATACATGATGCATTATCTAATGCACTTGCATTAATGGAGGTAGATAGCAAAGATTCAGAGGTAAAAAAAAAAAAAGGCGTATAGATGTTGCTGTGCTTTGAAGGAGAAAAAGTATTCAACGTGGCTGTAAAAATGCAATAATTGTTGTGTGCTTAGTAATAAATGGAGTATACAGTACAGAGTATGAGGTGGAAAGGAAAAAAAAGTGGCAGGATGCTGCTGATCTCCTTGAGTTGCCCATCCAATAAACCTGGATTGGAGGGGTCTGGCTTAGCTGGGAGGGGTCTCCTCAGTTATCAGGATGTGTTGAGGGTAGTATCTTGTCCCTGCGTTCGGATGTGAAGGGTTTGCATGGCGGCTCACACGAAGAGCACTGAGTAGGGAGGACACCGGCAGCCCTCAGAAGACGACTCTCGTACCCAGGAGCCGTGACAACCCGGGACTGAAGCTGCAGCCCAGAACGTTCTAGGAAATAAAACACTTAAGAAATGTAGCAGTCGACCACAACAGAATATCATTTATTAATTTTCCTTAGATGATAAATAATCGTTCATCATTATTTATATCATTATTTACTCTTAACGGCTGCTGTACACAAATGCACATTAACCAACTAGAGAAAGGAGTAGTTCAAGAGTTCACTTTTACTCCTACCTGATCAATATTAGAAAACTAATGCTTACAAACACCACAAGATTTTGAAAAGACTAAAGCCTGACCCTTTCTTACATCTAAAGACAATGTGTCATTTTGCAAAGACTGGGAATCTTGCAGGATCACATGATCATATCATTACAAGACTACAACTAGATTCCTTTTGTTTTTTGTTTGATTTTAAGATTGATCTCCACACAACAGTAAGATTCAGACTAGATCATCATATCTGAAGATTCAGGGAATCGAATCCAGGGCTGATTGCATATTCATTTCAGGTTTGGGCTTTTAATTTAGAAGAAAAGTAGAACTAGGGGCGCTACAACTACTGTTGGTTTAAATGGCTCATGCAGATTTCAGTAAGTAGGTTTCAAAGATTAATAATAATGTTCCTCCCATTACCGTTAAATTATTTTTCCAGACTAAAGGATACAAAAATGGAAATGTGATTTTGTCTCGTTGAAGTGTGTTCTTTACCTGGTGCTCTCTAGGCCATCCCCTCCACAGCGATCTGACTTTGACATTGCATCACTCTGACACTCTGCACAGACGAGCCTCTCTCTCACCAGCTGAGCACTCCACAGTTTGAGTTTGCACGCCGCACTGGTCTGCTTCACTCGCAAATACACACAGTAACTGCAACACAGACACACAGAGAAAGGTCAAAACTGGTTGGTAACTAATCACAGTTTTATATCATTGATAAACACTTTTAATCACTCTTAACATTTGATTATTAAATCTGTCAGACCTGCAGACATGACGTAGACAAGCCTATATCTTTGATTTTAAGTAGAAATTATAGCTTCCAGTTGTATGTATGCATGTCCGACCAGACTCATATAGCATATGTATTGACGACTTTGAGGGAATGTGTGAGATTTGCACATGCTTGTGTGCTTATAAGAGGTTTGGAGTCTGTTTTATAGCGGGAGCTGGTCATTTGTTGACATTAGCTAACTCCATTTCTAAGCTAACGATTGTCTTACTTGCATGCATCCAGGATAACAACCTGTACACTGATTTCTATGTAGAGGACTCAGCTTGTTGTTTTTTTCTGAAAAACGCAACAACAGTGTGCAACACTAGCTTAGGAGTCAGTTAACGTCAACAAATGACCACCTCCCAGCACAAATCAGACTCCACACTACGTGAAAGCACACAAGCATGTGAAAATCTTACATATTGAACCTTCAAGTTCAGTACAATGCAGACATATGTACAAAGACATTTAATAAAATACATTTATATACGAAACAATTAGCTACAATGGCTACAGCTCTGGTTAGCTTAGCCAGTCACCTTATATCTGTAGCTTTGTAGATTTGATTTCACTTGATAATGCACTTGAATAGAAATATGACTGTCCATATTTAGATCTACGATGTCGTGTTTTACACTGTCCATTCACCATGTTCCTGGTTATTTGGACATATCTGGAAAGAGGCTTTGAAGCTAAACTGTTGATACATTTGAGCCTGACTGTATAAGGATGTGAGATTTTTGATTGTAGATGTACAGATAAGTGTTTTGGGCTTTTTTTCAGAAGGCTACGGTGAATTTGACCTTTGACCTTTCACATATGAAATGTCATCATATTATCGTTTTTACGTTATTATCCATTTTGTGTGAAATGTCAATAATTATTGCACGACTTCTTAAGTTATGGCCATAAAAGATGTTTTTTGAGGTCACTATTACCCTGACCTTTGACCTTTGATCACCACATTAATCTGTTCAAGCTTGAGTCCAAGTGAATAGTTGTGCCAAATTTTAAGAAATTCCCTCAAGAATGCTCATGTACTTACATAAAATTTGTGTTGGAGTCTGTTTTGTTGTGTCTTTTGCTTTGCTTATGTTAGCTAATTCCATTTCTAAGATAATGACTGTCTTGTTTGCCTGTGTAGAGGACTTTCCGCAAAAATCCTTATGTTTGCTCCAGAGTTCTTCAGTCCTGTATGCAACAAGAGCAACTGTTAGTTTAGAAATAACATTAACGTCAACAAGCAAAACACAGACGCATGCATGATACATATTGAGTCTTTAATATCTTGTGCTTAAGACTGAGCTTTTGCCACTACAAAAATCAACCGCAAATGGAAAGTGTCCTGGAGATGACTGAGAGTTACAGGCCAGGTTTTAATGCTTTCAAAAAGACAATCCTTTTCATTTCTGCCATTAAACGTGACTCACTTCGATTGCTTTAAACCATAACCTGGTAAGCTGTGCTTAATCATAACTTACCAGACAAAAGACAAAACAAATATCCCAATAAGACATTTGTTCCATTTGAAGGTGAACCAGCTGGGCTGTGGTCACCTTGCAGTATCCTAATATCAACACAGCTGTTTATCTGCACATTGGAAACCATAATAAAGTCTTGTTTTTCTCCACTCTGTGTTCTTCAGCAGGCACTTTGTACTTATTCACTATTTATTTTGTCTCTGTTTCAGTTAGCTGTGACTAAACATCATCCCCAGTGGGGTGGTTTGTCCAAGGAAACATGATGATTCAGGAATGATTCACAAAGTTTAAAATTGAGAAATCAGTTTTTAAGAGTTTTGCAATAGCATTATTCTGTATGCTTTGGATTCAGTGTGCAGTCGAGCTACAGTGTGAATACAGCAGCCATAAGTTCAGCACAAGCAAATGTGAGCAAAAAGATTAAGATTGTGTGGAGAAGTAAGTGATGAACTCTATCAGCATCAAAGCCATTGTGCTGAATTCCCACAGGAGGGCAGTACTGAGCAGGTAAATGAGGGAAATGTACAGGCATTGGCCAGGAAGACTCAGCAGGACTTAATGTGTGCATCTTAGCTTAGCCTACCAACCCACTGCAATCTGCCATGCAAGGGATTTGTATGCGTAAATGAGCACACGTAAGTTTAACATTTACATTAATAAGACATGTTTGGGAACATTTACCATTTGGTTGTTATATTAGTAGCCTCCAGGGTTGTTTATAATCTGCTACGCTCGATGGCTACTGTGATTAAATTGAATCGTTCTGAGGCTCATGTCACAGCTTGACAAGCATTCCTTTGTTGTTGATTCATTGTTTGTCTGCCTGTGTTTATTGCAGACCATACAAACTGTGCCTTATTCCATGTGCATTAAAGTGGTGGCATCAAATCCTCCATTTCCATGCATTTCTCTCTAACCGGAGCCCACTGTAGATGAGGAGCCAGCATAGTTTCATCCCTTCGATCTAAAACATTGGTCCTTCAAGCCGGATCTCACCACAGTGGCTGTATGGACGAGCAGAGACCAGCAGCATCTTCTGAGAGCAGTTTAACAGGACAGAAAAGGAAAAGAAATATTCCCTGTCACCTGTTAGATTACCAAGTGACCCCACCCCCTACATTGTTGTCCTCTGCTTCTGTGACTGAACCACGGGAGGTAAAGAACCAACTCCAGAGTGCCAACACGACAGCGCTGCAGTCATCAGGTATGCTTGCCAAGTCTGCTACAAATAGTGACCAGCCACGCCCTGTGTTCGGGTCCTCACCAGACTTATCTCAGCAACAGCCACATAACCTTCGGGGCAGTAAGGAGCACTTAAGTCAGCCAGATAACTTTGCTTATCAACTCAGTGATGCTTTATGGCTTACATCCAACCCCAGTAGTTGTGAGGGATCAGAAGATGATGTTTATTCAGTAGGGGATTCTGTTGTGAGTGGATCAGCAATATCATCACACTCAGGGCTTCTTACTGCTGCTTCATGACCCATAGAAGACACAAGAAGGAATGTGTCTCAGCCACATGTCCCGTATTCTAACAGGGGGGGGGGCAACATGTATGATTTCAGATGGGAAACGGTGCAGGAGGTGTGGCTGCACAAGCCACATCACAGAGGAATGTACGTTGAAGAAAGCCTGTAGTGAATGCCAGGAAATACACCTCAAGGTTCTTCATGTCATTGCTAAGCCAGGTTCTGGTGTTTATCTTATTACTCCTACTACAAGAGCCACAATCACTCCTGCCAAATGGGGTGGTAAAGTCTACTTAAAGTTTGTGCCAGTCATTCTGAGTCATGGAACCAAAACACTTCACACCCATGCAATCTTAGACTTCTACGGTTCCTCCTCTAGCCAGCCAGGCGACAAGTATCCTATTGAAGGAGCCTTTACAGCCCAGCATATGGCCCTGACTGAACAATCTTAACCAATGAGCATTCTGCAGAAATCTTATCACCATCCAATACCAATCCAGCCCTTTAAAGATGTGCACCCTCTTCTACTGATTGGAGCAGACAATACCTATCTAATAGCTGCCAAGGAACCAGTCCGAATGATTCCAGCTGGGGGACCTGGTGCTGTTAGAACGGTATTGAACTGGGCCAAGGGACCGGATGGCTACACACAAAATGACTCACAGACACAAGCATGTTACTTTACAACAACATTGGGACCTGGAACTGAGGACATTTACCAACAAGTAGAGCTTCTTTGGCCAATTGACATACTCCCCTTTCGTAATGAGAAACTAGCTCTCGCCAAGACAATGAAGTCATTGCTATACTGGACTCTCGCACTGTGAGAGTCACAGTTGGAGATACATTATGCTACGCCACTATGAGGCTGAGATAAAGAAACTAATCAATGCTGGATGTGTTGTAAAACTTCATCCTGAGCAGGTAAATGAGTCCCGAGAATCATGATTCATACCACACCATTTAGTCGAGCACAATGAGAAACACAGATTGGTTTTCAACTGCTCCTTCAACCACTGTGGTCTATCTCTCAATGATCAGCTGTTGCCAGGCCCCGTACTTGTTTCAACACTTATTGGAGTCCTCTTACGTTTTAGGCAATATCCAGTCGCAATCAGTGGTGACATTCAAGCAATGTTTCACCAGGTTTGTCTCCTTCCAGAGGACAAGCCACTTATGAGATTCAATGTCTACCAGTGGAAGGTCCTACCATTTGGCACTACTAGTAGCCCCTGCTGTGCTACCGTTGCCTTACAGGCACATGTGAAAAACTCAGGAGAGGAGAATGGTGGCATGTGGCAGTCCCTGATGCAGGCCTTCTATGTCGATAATTGTCTCCAGAGTCTCCAAACAGCCGAGTCTGGTGGATAAAATGCGCTGAGTTCTAGCTGATGGAGGATTCAAGATCCGGCAGTGGGCTAGTAACAAACCAGCAGCCATTACAAATCTGCCATCTGATGCCAGAGCACAGAGCACAGAGCTATGGCTCATGGAGAAACCAACTGACTCACAGGAGCTGGGATTGGGCCTGATATGGCACTGGGATACTGATGAACGTGTTCAAGTTCATCAAGTTAAGACCTCTGGAGAGCCAGCTTCCCACACTTAGAAACATCTACCGGGTGCTAGCATCACAGTATGATCCCTTGGGCCTGATAATTCCCTTCACAACAAGAGCAACGATCATTGTGCAGAATCTGTGGGCAAAGAAGAGAGGCTGGGACGACCCTAACCTTCTTCCTGACCTTCTTAAGGCCTGGGTTAACTGGGAGAACAAACTACCACAATTAGCCAATATTTCTATCGCAAAGACTTATGCACCACCAGAGCTGGCCATGGAGGGTACAGAATACATTCTACATGTATTCTGTGATGCTTCAGAGCAAGCATATTGCTCAGTAGCCTACTTGACAATGCACACTGAAGAGAAGAGCCACATCTCCTTTGTGATGGCACAATCAAGGGTGTGAGATGACCTTGCACATCACCAAAACAATCCTGTGGTCTGACTCTACAACAGTCCTAAACTGGATAAACAGTGAATCATGCCGATTCAAAGTCTTTGTTGGGACTAGAGTGTTCGAAATCCAAGAACTCACCCAAGATCATGAATGGTGCAACAACCCAGCAGATGACATAAGCCGGGGAAAATCAATAGCCGAGGTACCTCCATTTCTTCACAAACCACCTGATCAATGGCTTTTAGCTCCAAACTCAAACCCAGCAGAAGGTGTCGAAGAGCTGAGAAAGGCATCATTCTGTAGACTCATGCAGCATCCTCCAACATTTCCAGCCATAGACACCACACAGTGCCTAACCTGGACAGAACTGCTTAATGCTATTCAGCGACTGCTGAATGGGGCGGCGCCCACCAACCCTACTACATCACACTCTACGAGTCTCTGTGAAGCAGAGCTTCATCTCTTAAGAGCCTGCCAAGGAGAAAGCTTCCCAGAGGAAGTGAGAGCCCTTGAAGCCAGTCATCAGATCTCTCTAAGCAGCACTGGATGCAGATGCATTCCTCCTTGCACTATGAAGGTTCATAGCTCGAAATGGAACCCCTTCGGAAATTCTTTCGGATCAGGGAACTAATTTTCATGGAGCCGAACGTGAACTCAAAGAGGCATTTGCAGCCATGGAACCTGAACTTCGAGCCAGTCTAGCCTCTTAACAGATAACCTTTAAGTTCAATCCACCAGCAGCCCCACATTTTGGTGGGGCATGGGAACGGGAGATACGTTCTGTTAAGACAGCCCTGCAGGTGGTCATGGGGACTCAAGCGGTCACAGAGGAGGTTCTTCTTACCTTACTATGTGAAGTGGAGGGGATCCGTAACGCAAAACCACTTGGTTATGTGTCCTCTAATATCGTAGATCCTGTGACACCGAGTATGCTTCTCATGGGGCGGCGGGACGCCTCCCTTCCCCAAGTGATCTATACTCCTGACACTCTCACCAGACGAAGGTGGTGACACAGTCAAATGATGGCAGACCACTTCTGGATGCAGTTTATCAGGAATTACTTACTTACACTGCAAACATGCCAAAAGTGGTCCTGGTCTACTGGTAATCTGGATCAAGATGCAGTTGTGATGATTGTTGACCCACAATTACCACGTGCCCACTGGCCCATCAGCAAGATTGTCAAGGTGCATCCCAGTGCTGCATCTGGTCAGCAGAAATGAAGGTGAAGGACAAAACTTATGTGTGACCTGTGGCCAGGCTGATGATGATGGTGACCCAAAGACTTCACCTATGAATGGTGGGAATTCATAGGAGTTACATAACAGCGAGTTGTTATGGGGGCGGCTGTGCTGAATTCCCACAGGAGGGCAGTACTGAGCAGGTAATTGAGGGAAATGTACAGGCATTGGCCAGGACGACTCAGCAGGGATTGGGGTCCTTAATGTGTGCATCTTAGCTTAGCCTACCATTCCACTGCAATCTGCCACGCAAGGGACTTTGTATGCGTAAATGAGCACACTGAAGTTTAACATTTACATCTGCTACGCTCGGTGGCTACTGTGATTGAGTTGAATCGTTCTGAGGCTCGTGTCACAGCTTAACCAGCATTTCTTTGTTGTTGATTCATTGTTTGTCTGCTTGTGTTTATTGCAGGCCATACAACTGTGCCTCATTCCATGTGCATTAAAGTGGTGGCATGGCATCAAATCCTCTGTTTCCATGCATTTCTTTCTAACCGGAGCCCACTGTAGATGAGGAGCCAGCATAGTTTAATCTCTTCGATTTAAAACAGCCATACTCATAATATAGTATACTGTATATTGGGGGGCATTTGAGCACCAGTATATAACGTGAGTATGGCTTTGATGCTGACATTTAGACATTGAGACTCTTCTAAAAGACTTTCATTTTTGAAGGGCTACATAAACTTTTGCATTAGAAGTGGTGAAAAATGTAATGCCAATATCCCCATTCCACTTCCTTGCCTTGGCCTTGATCAGTTTAAACACAGTCCATGATTTTTACATAATGTTGGAAATACAAGTGTAAAGGGCAATTTCTTGCTTATTTTCCTCCCTTATTGCTGTTGCATCTGTCCTAAAAACAGCCTATTTATGCAACTAAATCCATTCAAATTCCCATAAGACTTTGTACATATTACTTCCTGGAAAGATACAACTGATAAACTTTAACCTCCTTGCAGTTGCCAAATAATGCATTAAAATATTAGGCTGATTCAGATGTTTTCACAGAGCTAGCAATCCAAAGAAAACAGCCAAAGATAAGTCTTGTCATTTTAACCTCTCGTTTTCTGGGTCAACTTCAATGACAACACCGGGGAACTATCAGAGAGCACCAGATGTCTGTGTGAAATCACTCTCACTCTGTGTCATCCACATTTATGAGTAATGTTCTTCCAGTCCCCTGCTGCTTTGAATTTGACTCAAAACAAAGGTATCCGATGTCCACTGTAATCAGTGTGAACAGCTCTGAGCTGATTTTTATATCCCTGTTTTCTGAATTTTCCAGCTCATCAGTTCATCTGCCATCAACTTGAATCAAAGATGTCAAGATGTAATCCATAGAGGGGGTTGGGGGGGTTACGTCTTACATGGATCATGGGTCCCTTATCAGTAGAGGTCAGCTTATGATGTAAATATTCAATGACAGCGTTCATGTTACACAGTTAAAGCATTTCAAGGCTCTGTGTCTGTGGCCTTGGCCTTGGTGTGTTTTCTCTAATCTTTTGGAGCACAAAGTTGATCTTATAGTGACCTTTGAAACAAAGTAAAACAGAGTGGAAAAAATGCTGCAGAACCTGGAGTAAAACACAGCTCTATCAGGACGAATGAAATGCAGCTGGAGAGTTCACGCTATAGTGAGTGAGCTAACATCTGAAACTTCCTTACATAGAGTGCTGGCTAGAAAACAGCAAATTGTTGGTGATAATTACTGTAATGAGTATCGGCTGCGCTTCTAAAAGCATTAAATATGCTTTTCAAATATTTAGCTGATAGGTTTTTATGTAATATGCATACCAGTGTTATTACAGTTTTTAAACTTTCATTACATTTTATTCAGTCTTTCAGTACAGTTTTTGATGTCAAGTTTTAGTTAGTGTTACAAGTGCTCTGTCTTTTCTTTTTAATTTTGAGGAATTGACTAATTTAGTTTAGTTTTCAATTAGTTTAGTTTCTTTTTTCAGATGAGCAAAGCCTTTATTTATAGAAGTTGAAAAAGACAGGGTGAAAGAATGCATGAAAACAAATATGATTTATAAAACTGTTTATTAAAGGTATCATATTGTGCAAAGCCACAAACAGCTCATTTTGCCGTTTAGACCATTTCTCAAGACAGTGTACTAGCTGTGGCAATCACGTCTTGGTTGACATCTCATTAATTAGTAATGTCACCTGCACCATCACTGGGGCTAAATGTGTTGGTAAAATACCAAAGTTACA
>JAPQRN010000027.1:7981613-8007831 GCA_037367275.1 Coranthus polyacanthus
CATGTGCGTCATTTCTATATTTTTCTTTTGCTCACGCAAGTATGGCATCATGCAAATAAACCCCATTTTCCAACGCAGAGGTGCACACGTTCCTGAGTGTAGTGGCCAAGGTGAAGACTTGTGCTGAAGATGACATTACAATATGTTTATATTGTATCACTATGACAACCATGAACACCAAGGGGTTACTATACATGCAGTGGAAATGCAATATGCTGGTACCAAATCCGAGCCAAGTCGAGTAAAACTGAGGCGAGCTTAGTTCACTCAGGATTTTACAGGGAGGCTGCATATCCCCTTCCCATCATCACAAGTGTGATACTAACCTCTCTCCTCCCTGCCTCAAATGCTAATTAGAGATGACCAGCTTTACTCACTACCTGTGGACTGGCTGGCAAATACAGAGGCTTTGGTGTACTATAGAGTAAGAAATTAGTAAAATCTTAGCCATTAATTTAGAAAATGAGCCAATATGCATGCTATTTTTAATATCAAATGGCTTTATTATTGAAAAAAACAAAAGAGATCACTACGAAATGCCAATATTCTATGCAACAAACTGAATTACCATAAATATAAATATGTTTCACTAGATTATTTGACATGTATGATACATTCTAAAAACAATGTAGGCTCTTAATGTCCTATATTTGATTGGACATTTTGGCTATTTTTACTAGCGAGTTCTTCTTTTGTCACTTTGTTCCAGATCAGATGTTTCTAGATAATCTAAAATGCATCCAAGTTTCTAATTTGTGGAATGTTTCTGTTGAAATGTGACACTTTTCATTATATTTAGAAAATTAAAAATCTGTAAGTTCACCTGCAAAGTAATTTATTTGTTTGATGCCAATTGGTGATGTTAACGGTGACGTTAAATGTTGATGTTAGACAAGCAAATATGATGCAATTGACTACCAAATGAAATTACACTGAATAAAATGGTGGATTTCTCTGAATGTGAACATGTTGGAGACATTATATATAATGAAAGTAAACACATCACACAAAATATATGACATAGGCCTAGTCATTTTTAGATATTTTAATGTGTAAATGTTACATATTGTACCTTTAAGTTGTTCTCCTGTGTGTGTTGTTTGAGTGCGATTTTTTCCTTTAAATATTCTTATACTAATAATATACTAAGATGATACCTTGCAGGACTTTACACTGCAATAAAATCTGTTTTGTCTAATTTCTTAACTACTTCTCTGAAATATTTTGTACACAGGAAGACTCTCCAAACTGTTTACACACAACACACGTTCACGAGATATACTTCACTTGAGCGGCATCTCTGGGGTGAATCATATCTAACTGTGAAGAGCTAAGGGTTTTTGTTTGAGTGATACAAACAGCCTGCCTCACTCTCTGATGTCACCCACTCCAAGTCCTTTGCTCGGCTACAGCTGACACGTGTGAATTACAGACTGTGAAAGACAGTACACAGACAGACTGCCTGATGTGTTACAGAGCTGTGGGATCAGCCTCAGACAAAAACTGAGGGTAATGTGGGTGAGAAAACATCAGGGTGCTTTGATGGAGCAGAGTAAAGCACGTGTGCAGCACATTGTGTTTATACTGTAAAGAAGCTCAGATTGCACAGGGAGGAAGTCAAGGTGCTTTACTCTCAGTTTAACAGGCACTGATTCATAAAAGGTTCAGAGTTCATGGCCAAGTGAAACACCTCTTCATGTTAAGAACAACTCACAGAATAACTCACAATGTGATGGTATTACAATACAGAGATTCTGTGCTACCAAGAATCAACCTCCAGGGTCCGAAAACTGCAGTTTCTTCAGCCTGGTACAAAAAAATATTTTTGTCTCTATAGCTAATTTACCCATTCATGACAAATTCATTTATATAACACACCTATTACACCTATTAAGCCTTAAAGTTGTGCATAATTAGAGGCGTGGCCACTTTGAGTGACAGGAAGGTATGCGCTGCCGTTTGGGCTTTGATTGAAAACTACCTCGGCTCACAGCTGACAGCTGAGTCGATGCTGTGCTTCTAAGTATTGAATTAAAAGCAGCTCTACTGGAGTTGTGATTGAGAAGTTACACTAACAAGACCAAGGATTCTGTCATGAAGTTTACTGGTACAATACATGGCCTGTTAGCATAACTTAGCTAGATCAGCTAATGTCAGCATTCATTTGATACTACATTGTCTCAGCTAGCCTCCTAATTAGCCCAGCTAGTGCTAATGAATGTATTTATACATTACACAAAGTTCACACTACTGTAATAACACACGACTTTCTTACATTTATCAAGTTGCTGAAATGACTTGGTGGAGGTTAACAGAGTTAGTTGACATGGTCAGTGTTTTCAGTAAGTCAGCATTAGCTTGGTGAGTTTCACCGCTCGTTCTTACCCAGTATCACCCTCTTGTCCAAATATAGGCACTTCTGACTCCAAAAAAACAAGATGGCAATGACCAAATACCAAACGACCGATCATTGACATCACAGAGGTTTCATCCACTTTTTTATATTAAGTCAATGTACAATACTTGATACATTGCAAGACATTAAGACATCATCATCAAGTCAAATTGATAAGAGAATCTGCTCAGAGCAATCGGTTTCTTTTTTTTTAAAAATATGGATCTCTGGCACCAGTGTATAAATAACATATCACAAGAGGAAGCGTTACGACATACTGATGTTTTGATATTTTGTCCCACCCCTATTTGAAACTATAAAAACACTAAGCCACCTGTATGACTCTAGTCTGACACATGAATGAACCGATGCACATGGCAGCTGTGTGCTGACCTCTGAGAGACCAGCTGCTGTTAAACAGTACAGTGATGACTCAACACTGCACTGGGTGCTTCACTGAGCTCAGTCTGTTCAGTTTCATCTTGGCAGACACCTGGGATGGATCAAGTGATACTTGGAACCGTTTTCTCTCATTTATCATCCTGTGGGATGATAGCTGTTGTCTTAACATGCCCCTGTTACTGATTGGTGAATAAAAAGCAAAACAAATAGAACTTTGAGTCTGTAGTATTTCATCCTAGTAGTAAAGCTGACTAGTGGTCATCTCTCTACTGTGATCAAAAATCCAATGGGCACCCGTAGTATGTCATCTTTGTAAAGGTTAAAACATCACTCTAACTGCAAAAACAGCCCTACTAGAAAGAAGCCAAATATTCTTAAATATAACCTAATTATCTCGCATTAAGTCAAACAGATCTGACAGTAGGGAGAACACATTTTGCTTGACTAGATTTGTCTCTTTCTTAAAAATTGAATCAAAGTGTAGCCATTGAAAGACTGATAATAGGCAATAAAACTAGAAAAAACATTGCCAAAATGTAAGCAAATTGTGCTTTTTACAAGCAATGAAAAAGTTATTTAAGATAGACTTAATATTCTTAAATTGAGAGGTTGTGTAAGTGGCCTAATCTCTGCTGGGATATTATGCAAACCATTGTTTTAAAAGTGGTTCAGTCTAGTTCAATATTATCTAGAATAACGTATGAAGACAATATTAGATATAGTTTCTTAAATTGGAATTATTTTTCTCATTTCAAAACAAGCAAAGCTAACCCTTTCTTTTTTGCAGTGTAATATCCTGATGAGGATCTAGTTTTAGTTTAGTTTTTATTTTGGTTTAGTTTAGTTCTGTTATGTAAACAGATAAATCATCATGAGCAGCGACACACCAAACATAAAGCAAACAAATGTATTCAACAGATTGGGCTGAAGTCTTAGCTTATTCCACCTGCTATTTTTACATTATTTTGTGCAGATCTCTTAAGCTTTATACACTGAAAATATTTACATATTATTTTTGAATCGATTCAATATTTTACACATTAATTAAAATTAGGAGTGGGCAAAAAAATTGGGTATTGGGTGTTATTATTATAAAAATGTTGTCACTATAAAAGTCAAATCATTATTTCTTTATGGTTTAAAGGCTGTTTTTTTTAGAGATGGTTATTTGTGGTTTTAGATTCTTTGTTATAATCAGGACATGACAAACACTTCAGAAATCTAGAAGTAGAGCATTCAAAACAATTAGAATGATGAAATCTTTGTTCAACATTACAATAGGCAAGAGTAAAATGAAGTAAAACAACAAAACATTGAACCATTTTGTAAGTGCTGTAGTTGGCAATGTAAACAAAATAAACCCAAAAGACAAAAGAAAAATGTATATTGCAGTCATGGTAATTATCTTGATATATTTTTTTATCACTATATGCAGCGCCCTAATTAAAACATGCAAAAACACTAGTATGTTTAGTTGAAGTAGTTTAGTTTTCAACTGCAGTAAGAAGTCTGCAGCGACACAGAGTGAACAGATGGTTCATCTATCTTTGCTGTAAACAGTCACTTCTAATAAAGCGTATTACATCACAGTGCTTTTGTATAAACGTTTAGCTCAGATGTGAATGAGCCAGCCTGTTCACATCACTGCACAGATATGGCACTTAAACAGAGGTTTACTATGTATACACCGAACATGCCTAAATAGAGGGACGCGTGCAGCCTTTTTAAGTGCTCTTTTGTCTCTGCAGGTGCTTGTTAGCGTGCACTTAAAACAAAAGCCTCTGCGCTTTGAGTGTATCCATGCACAGATAATTAAGTGAACTTGAGAAGTTTTAACATAAAGAGTTGCAGCCTCAGTTACAGGTTGGAGTGTTTCCTGTCTGTCATGTCTCAGACGCAGCTCTACTGTAATCTTGACCATCTTTGGCTTCTGTCTGGTGTCCATCCCTTCATTTGGCCATATATAGCATCAGCCAGGATGATGACAGGGAGAGAGATTACCCAAACTCACATTTTAAGATTTACATGCATGGACAGTAACGTTTTTAGCCTTAATCAGATAGAGTAGTTTATTTCCTATTTTTATGTATGAGTGGAAATCCTTGTGACTGGATTAATCACTCATAGGTTGTGCAGTTTGAAGCGGTGGAGTGGAAGACAAGGAAGAGAATGACTCAGATCCTTTACTGAAATAAAAGAAGAAATACCAAAGTGTAGAAGTACTCCATTACAACAGGGGTTTCCTGAGGTTTCCAGGGGGGCTTAGGTTGTGGTTGCAGTGGGGTGGGGGTTATGTGGTCCTGGGATTTGACTAAAAGCTGTGCATTCATTTTCATGTCTTTTCTGAGTTTGTGGAGGGTTTGTTACGGGTTTTGCAATAAAAATACATAATGTCACATCATTTCGGATGGTTTCTATTACCATATACTGTATGTGTAAAAAAAATTGGAAAAGCTACAGCAGATAATAAATAAACAACACCCAATAGGCTTAAAAGCAACCATTAGATCTGGGAAAAATAATTAGTCTGACAATAGTTTTGATGCTTTGCACATTGATTTTACATTCATTTGGCTGAGGTGGTGTCCAAAGTGGCTTTAGTGCCTTATAATGAAGGGGAAAACCCTGTCCAAGTGCAATTTCTGAATTTAAAATGTTAAGTAAAAGGACTTAACAAAAGTATTACTGTAAAGTATCAAAAGTAAAAGTATTTAATATTTTTACTTGTGAATATTTACTTTGGATTTGTTGTATTATCATATAATATTACAGACTGTTGTAGAATATTATGTTATTCTGTTTTTATCACTCACACTTGAACACTCAAATAAAGTACAAGTCCTTAAAAATTTCCTAAGTAAAAATACCTTACTGTAGAAATAGTCCATTACAAGTAAAAGTCCTGGATTTAAAATGTTATTTGAGCAAGAACACACACATGTTATCCATGAAATGTAATTGAATTTATCAAAAGTAAAAGTAATCATTATGCATAATGGCTCCTTGTATTATTATAGGCTATTATACAGAATATTGCTCTGTTTTTATGACTAAAATGTACATTTAAGAGTATTTCTGGGTTGTAGTTATGATGTAGATTCAAATTTAGAAACTTTGTACAGTATTGAGGAGATGAGTAACATAGTACTACATCATAAGCATGTTTTTAAAGTAAAAAGTAACTGTAAGTGTCAAATAAATGTAGTAGAGTAAAAAGTACAATATTTGTCTCTGAGATATAGTGTAGTAGACATATGCAGCTGCAGAAAATGGAAATACTCAAAACAAGTAGCTGTCAACTTTGTACTTGTGCAGTACTTGAGTAAATGTACTTGCAGTACTTACATTCCGCCATGTGAAGGTCAAGGGTCAGCTACAAACTTAAAAACACATACACACAACCTGCAGTTGTAAAATAGAAAGGCACATGGTGGCTTCACACTTAAAACAAACAGCCATAATGGACTCAAAAGAGACAGCTATGTGCAGTATGTCTCACTGTCTCCATGTCACCTCTGTGCCAGCCATCACTGACTCCACCTGCGCAGCGATGAGGAGTCACTGGACATAAGAGGAAATCCATCCAGCGACTTTCATTTTCCTTTCCCTCCTATCGCTTAAACCCCAAAAGCATTAAAGGGTCGTGAAATTGTGATTGTTTAATGATACACGGGAACAAAACAAGCAACTCACCAGATATTAGGCACACACTCTGATAATCTTCGCAGCAGTCTCTGGTTTTTTGACAGTAGGTATCGCAGTAACACACTGATTTTCTCTTGGTGAATTCAAAACATTCGTTATTCCGACCGGTGCAGCAGTTCGGGTTCTCCCTCTCCCTGCAGCCCGCTTCAGCCTCCGGAACAATCAGGCCGCAGAAAAATGCGAAATATCCAAAAACAATGAAGCCAAGACGCGCCGAGCTCCATCCATGCGCTCCCATGACGAAAACTTTTCTTGGTCCGGTGGCTCCGCTGCTGGTGGATGCTTCACCTTGGATGCACTTTAAATCTCAACACTGAAGAATGTATGTAATTTCGAAGACACCGTATTGCCTATTTAAAATAAAACTGCAACATGATCGTAGTCAGTCAGAGATGGCTCGCTCCTGCATGGACACCTACATGAAGCAGTGATGCGTAAAAGTGGAGCCAGCTCTCCTCTATCCCCCTGTCGGACACCGCCCCACAGAGCTACTGTTGGCTGCTTATTAGGAAAGAGACGTACATTACCAACCCACCCCCCTCTCTCGCGCTTGCTTGCGCAATGTGTAGGCAAAGTCAATGAATGAGCGGCATCTACAGTTCTGTAAATAGGCGCTGGACCACCGACATGCAAATCAAAGGCACATTTTGGGAAAAGACTGAAAAATAAATGCAAATCATACTGAGTTTTTCACCAGACCAAAAACAACATTTATCTTAACACTTCCCACAACTCAAGAGTGGAAATCATTCTATTTACTCACTTGTCTGTCATTTATGATATTAGCGACAGCAAAGCCGTCGAGATGAGTTTATGTCCCAATCAGAAAAATCGAATTCAGCACCACGGACAGCGGCCCCTATATAACAAATAAGTACATTATAAAAAAGGTGGAATGAAAATGAGATTTGGTCTCAAAGTGGCTGTTGTTTAGAGCTGCACCAATCTGCTCATCCGGCAGAACTAAAGACAATCCACACTATTGAGAGACAGAGGGAGTGACAATAAGGTTAGTTACCCTTCACTGGTTCAGAGTGAATGGGGGAGAAGCTGAGCACTGGGTGGATACTGTAAAAAACGCATCAGGACCACAATTACGCAAGACAATCTCTATTATATTGGCAGTAATAGAGAAAGTAATTTAAGGCACCCTTTAAATTACTGTCGCTGGTTAGTGGAAAAAAATAGCTGAAGGCAATAAACTGCTTTGTATTTTCCAATTACTGGCAGTAAACCGTAGCCTAAAGATTGGTAAAAAAAAAAAAAAAAACAGTTGTTAACTCACTTGACTAAATGTAAGTCACCTTGTTGCTTTGCCTGAGTTAAAGGTTCAATATGTAAGATTTGCATGTGCTTGTGTGCTTACGTAAACTCTGTGTTGCAGTCTGTTTTGTGCTGGAGGCTGGTTGTTTGTTAACATTAAGTCCTTTTCTAAGTCACAGTTGTACACTGTTGTTGATGTAGAGAAGCAGGAGAGAGGCATCGAAGATCTCAGGAGTAAGCATAAGGATATTTGTAGAAAAATCAACCCAAGTCCTCTACATAGCAGTGTATGGGATTAGCTCAGACATAGCTTAGAAAAGGAGTTAGCTACAGTTGGCGAACAAACAGGACCTGGCACAACACATACTTAAGCACAGAAGCACACCACAGACTGTATAAAGAAGTGGACAGAGCCACCTTGACGTCACCTACTGTTTTTTGGACAGCTACTCATCTTGGTTTTTTGGAACCAGAAGTGACCATTTTTGGACAAAAGGGTGGAGCTGGGGGAGCGCAAGTGGTGATACTAAATGCTAGCTTACTGATGCAGTAAAATGGTAAACTACATCAAACAAACTACATTTGATGGTCTCAACTACAGAAGAGTTGTTTTTCAGGAACAGACATTTTATTCAATAAACAGAAGCTCTGAAAGTTGAACTTGGCAGGTGAGTTGTTAGTCACACCTGTCAATCAAAGCCTGACATGGCAGGACACCAAAGCCTTCTGTTAGCCCCGAGATCTTATTAACAGTGGAGTAATTTAAAGGTGAACCATCAAAACACTTATTAGAGCCAAATAAAACAAATGAGATCAGAATGACTGTACACTGTCACTGCTGTAGAGAAGCAGAAAAGAGACATCAAAGAACTCAGGAGCAAGAGTGAGGATATTCATAGAAAAAAATTACCCAAGTCCTCGAAATAGAAATCAGTGTAAAGACCGTTATCATGAATGTAGGCAACCAAGACAGTCATAAAAATGGAGTTAGCTAATGTCAGCAAACATCTGACTCCCAGCATAAACAGTCTTACAAACTTCACATAAGCACACGCAAATCTTACATATTGAAACTTTAAGTTACATTGAAGTTAACTGTAAGTGAACCCTAACTTTTAATTTGACATTTTATGTTGATATACCTTAACTCAGTCAAAGCAACCAGATAACTTGTCTGAGTCAAGTTAAGTCAATAAATCTTTTTACAGTGGTGAAGAGGTCTAATTGCTGTTTAGAGGCGTGTTACTATTTAAAGTTTATGAGAACATAAAAGCTTAAATCTTAATTTTCAAAGTACACCACTGTTCAGAGCACATCCCTCCAAAATGCAGGGGAAAAGTAAGAACAATGCATGCACTTTGCTGCTTGCTCATAAAGAAAAAAAAGGCGAAGTTAACCTTTCATCTCTTCAAAGAGGATCTCAGGGCTCGAGTTGTGTGTTTAATGTCTATGAGGCTGCAGACGACAGTTTATAGGACTAATTCTCTTCCCAAGACACAGAAGAGGGGAGGAGAGACTAATGATGATAGGATGAAGGGAGGTTTGTGGGCCCTTTGGCCCTCCTCATAAAGCCCTATTGTATAGATATGAAGAGACGGGAGGCCTCTCTCATCATTGCTGTGTGTATGTGCCAAAGGTAGACAATCACAGATGTCTGAGGGCCTGGCAACAGCTCCACCTAGTGTTCAACGTGAGCTTTAGAGCATGAGAGACTAAAAACAAGCATCTTTCATCACATCATCAGTTGTTCACAAAGTTTCATCTGGATCAAAATGACCTGGGTTTGGAAATCTTTTTTTCTATCACTGCTTACGTTTGTGTCACTATTTCAAAGCAAGAGTGAATTAGATCCCTCTGACCCAGATGCAAACTTTTTATATGACCAAATCCAGAGCAGCAGTGCTTTTAATAGGACTAGATATTAACAGTGTAGGCTACAAACTATAAAAAAACAACAAAAAAACAACAGGTAGACAAGGCAGCCTGCAGCTTTTTATTTGAAGAGACAGAAGACATAAAACACTACAGTGTTCAGAATCTGGTTTTTAAAGGTGGATCTTAACGTCTGATATCTTCCGTCCACATATGAGGACATTACATTTTTGGGTTTGCTGCACCTTATACTTCATTCAGCTCAACTTAAACCTGTTGTCCTGATTAGTAGACACTTTTTGTGCCTTCTAGTGATATCAAGAGTACAAAACACTAATCAGAGTAAAAACAAGATGGCTTCAATTTCAAATCACTCTACAGTTGAATCAAAGATAAAAGTCAGACAAAACCTCTGCAAATGTTCTGGTTGAAACTCACTTACTTACAACATTGGTAAGTTTATAACATTTGTGATAGGGCATAAAATGTGACAAGATTTAATAATACTAACAAGCTAGGATGCTTAGGGAGTACCCATGTGAGGACACTGGGATTTTAATAACTGTCAAGATGTAAATGTCAAACCCTAATGCACTGCGGAGTAAAAGGCTGAATCATGGGTGCAGTGTGTGAGATGTAATGTGTTCCTGTGCTTTCAAAATGAACACAGCTGTTTTAGCAGCATTTCACACAGGCCAGTAGGTGGAACAGTGTGATCCTACTGACAAAAAGGACGGTCCTTTTTGGAGTACAGAGCAAGGATCATTGTTAGAGCCACAGAAGGTTGAACAAGTCAAGGCTTTTAACTAAACAGTTTAATGCTTTGTTACACATTGGTAACACACTGGTGTTATGTTTGTTCAAAAACTACTACATGTTCCAAGACAATGTTTAATAGGTGAGAGAAATGCATATGAAATAAATCCATAGGCTTTCGGAGGTGTAATCTGCTGTTGGTTTGCTGTTGTTAGATGAGAGTGATTTTGTACCTCTGTATTAGTTCACTTTGTTCTGTCTTTCTGCAGGGATCAGTCTTTGGATCACAGTTATCACTGTCAAAGTTTTGAATAACACATACTGAAGGTTTAATCCAGATCAAAACCAAGACCAGATCTGATTTCAGAATCTTTTTTTTTCTTCCTAACAATCCATTTTCTAGATTTGATTCAATCCCACATCACATTCCCTCTGAACAACCCGTGAATCGTGAACCTGCGTATGTAGTCACAGGTTTTTCCTTTTCCCGTGAACATCTACATATTCAAGTGTGTACACAATTTACTTAGAATTGTCCTGCTCTGTATGTACATTTTGATCATGTTTTCACACACACTTTTGTCTGACTCTTCATGTTTACAGTAGTCCTTTAGCACAGTCATTTTTGTTAGTATGTGTTCATTTCATTTCCCCCCCCCCCCATCTTTTGCAAAGCTCTGGGAATTCCTTCCACAGCAAACACTGCAGCACCAAAAAGTTGAAAGTGCATGCCTGTATGTAAGTGGCTGCATGAGAAATAGATGAAAAATGAGAGATGGAGAGAAAAAAGATGGATAGTTGAATCACCCTTCGTGAGCATCAGCCAAGATTCGAACAATGCCCTCCCTGTCTGATTCCTCCCCTACCTGCCCCCCATGGTTCGTCCCTGCGTGATCTGCTGGAACCAAAAGAACATCGACCGATCTGCGATGCTTTCACGTTCTCTGACGCTTCTTTTAATGAGTTTTGAATTCCCCTTTACAATACTTAGATTAAACACAGACAAAGGGGTGAGGGGCAGTGTTTATTGCACAAGCTTCATCATGAAGAATGACACGCAAACATACATACACACACAGCCATGGAAATACACTGCATTGCCATCACAATAACACTTTGTCCTAGATATTCGGCAGTGAGGGATGAAAGCATTTTGTGGCCCGAACAAACAAGTACAAAAATAAGAAACTAAAATCTATTGTTATTTTTAATACAATCATTACAGTAATGTATAGATATATATGTAGATCCTGACTGTTGTCATATAATGCATGGGCAATCTTTTAATCATTTATTGTAACACACAACTGGACCCCACAAACTTCAATTTATAAAGACAAACCATTTGAACAGGTTGAGTTATTTCATAATGATGAGGTTAATCGTACCTCTTTACAGTAAGACTCCACTTTTTGGTTGGTGGAGTGGTTTATAATTGGGTTATTAATTACATTGGAAACATTTTATAAATCATTCATACTGTTGTTATAACACTTTAGAAAAAGAGTAACACTGGCCTGTTGTTTGCCAAATAGTGAGCCCACATTCACCTTTACTGTTAAACCTCAGATCTCATTGATGAGCCTCCTTTGTCGTCTCTACCAGCAGCATGTATGACAGAACTCCCTTTCGCTGGTTCCAAATGGTAGTAATATATTATTAACTGGTCTAATAAACTGATAAAGGGACAAGATAAAGTAAGCTAAGCAACTAGCAACATCTGAGATATAACAGAAAAGAAGAGATAAAAAGTGTACTTGATTTTGCCAAATAGTGAGCTTAAATCAATGAATTAAAACTGTGTCATAACTCTCTAATGTTGTACTAATGACCTATAAAGTGGTTACAACTTAATTAATAAGCTAATTATAAACCATTTATAAATCGTTTATAAATGTAGTCTTTATTATAAGTGGTTTTGGTAAAACTCAACAGCAAAAGGCACGTAATTAAGGATAAGCAGGTAAAAGAAACCCCAAGTGAAATATGACAGCACAATGGAACAGCAGTGAAAATTAATTTTGAACAGTTTCCAACCTTTTTGGGCTAACGTTGTTGGACAATTGTGAGCAGCTCAACCCACGTGTAATTTTCCATGAACAAATATTTGATTCTTCTTTACTTCTCTTGTGACCGAGGCAGCAAAGCATTATGCAAAAACACTGCATTATACAATAATTCGACAAAATCACTCATTCACTTTGTTATGTAATGACACCACATTCTGTAACAATCTTGTTTCTGTTGCTTTGTCGTTAACTGCTAGCATGCTAACTGCTAGCAGGTTAACCGCTTGCAGAACAGAAGTCACAGTTCCCTTTCAGTCAGTAAAGTATACTGCACAGTCTCATCACATCAGTCTATTTGCATTTCATCTTGCTAACCTGAAAACGGCAAATTACGACCCACCAGTCAACAATTCTCGATGTATTGCATCCTCAGTTTTCTATATTACCGCACATGGCTATTTTTTTAAATATTTTTTATATCAGTTAATGCAAGCAGTCAGATAAATCTGAACTCCCGTTTGTTAAGACAGTGCTTTCAAAAATCAAACTACAGCTATCTATAATATAAACAGCTGCATCTTTTCAATACCAGTGTTTCCATGACCCACCACAGTACGTAAACATTACAGTAACAAAACACAAATCCTGCAGTGCATTACAAGTAGAGATGTGAAGATGAGCTGTCGGCAAAATGGCAGATAAACATCAGCCACTACCACGAGTGAATGTCACCTTATGTGCAGATATGGCCGGTGGCACTCAAAAAGACATGTATTGGCCAATCCGGATGTTTGGCCGATAGATTGGCGCATCCCTAGAAACAGTGGTGCATTTTGTCAAGTTATTACATAATGCTGTATTTTTACATAATGTGTTGTTACAACTCCTCATATTTATCTCGTGAGGTGTTGGAGCACAGACTCTGGTGTTGCAGGAAGATTCAAAAGTTGTTCAAAGTGTACTTGAAGACAAAAACAGGCCTGAGGTTACTTTGTATTACTCAGTGTTGTTGGGTCTCGAGTCACAGTGTAATACAGCAATAAAATACTTTTCCAAAAACCTTAAAACCCTGCACACACACCTGATAACAGACAAAACCTGACATAAATATTAGAAAATAGTTCCTCAACCATCAACATAGAACACATTCAGTTTCTAATACATTTAATTGATATAATGTCAACATATCAATCATAATAATACCATATATTCTCATTAATATTATTAGGCTACATTGCATCTTCTTGCTCTGAATACACTTTCATATTTTACCAGGCTTAGCATTTGGCACAGAAATAAAATATATCATACTATATATATATATATATATATATATCAATAAAACTATAACGCTGGTAGTAAATTAGAATCTATGTGTTAAAAAAATAATTGCCATATTATGAATGCCAAATTATTGTGTGAAAGGCTTCGTTCTGGAAGGTGCTGCAGTTTACTGTTAATGGCAGCCTGGTGTAGTCCTGCTCCTCCAGCTTCAACTCAATAAAACACAACGTGACACCTGCATACTCGTAGTAAACATCGGTAAAACAGATGTGAATGACTAACAGTTATATTCTTCACTTAATGGGGTATTTTACAAAGTAGGTTTACAAAGAAGGTCACCCAGATAACTTGAACAAGACGCTGTAAAAGCTGCACATGTCAGGCGCTGACGAGGATATTTAGATCTGTCAGATAGGCGTCTTTTTTCGTAATTATTTGGTTCACTCTGTAAAGCTACTTTGTGAAACTGACCCTTGATCTTGTCAGGTGTCTTGGTTCTTCAAATATTCCAACTGGGCAGTCATTATGCCGCTTCAGTAAATACTTTAGGCTTCCTTTCTCTCTGCAGCTCATTCCTATAAGCCTTTTGACTTCCTGTTTAGCTCACAACACTGATCTAAGTTCAGCCTTCTCTCTGTGTGTGTGTCACCTCGTCAGCGGCTGGTTTGTACGGGTCTGCTCAACTCAGATCTGTGTGTGTGTGATGCCTCTCTGCAGGTCCAGCAGCTCACTCTGTCTTCCACACAGTGTTCAGGATCTTCACCACCTCCTCGTAGATGATGAACACTATGGCCACATCCAGACACACGCGGCCCAGACGCGGAACTGTTCCCTTGTAGAAACTGCACATGGACAGATGGAGAAACAGACGTACATAGACAATCAGTGTTCAGAAAGCTGGTACATTTACTCCTACCTGGTCCATCTCAAAACCCAGGGGAAGTCCAATAAATGCATTTAATATTAATAATATTATTTGTATAATATACAAATTCATGCAAAATCAATGTGAGTAGAAAATATTTTTCACAAATCTAAGGACTGGGTGTCTTGGATGCTTTTCCAAAATTGTGCACACATATATGATAATTAAAATGGTCTAAAATTATATAGATTTTATTGAAAAATGTACAATTTTGTCTGTCTTCCGCAAAGTCACGGAAAATGCAAGAACCCAATGAGCACCTAAGCCTTCTGAAAACCAAGGGAAAACCCTGAATATTATGGTTGAACTAAAGCCAGTGTTTCCCATGTACTGGCAACACCATAACTTGTAAGCTGTAAAAAAATAATTAAAAAAGACATGGCTCGCTGTAAAAAGGGGACAGGCCTCAGCTGTGTAATCAAAGCTGTAAAGTGAAGCTACTCTAAAACCAAATGAAACAAAACAGAGGTGTACTCACGCTGCCAAACCCTCGTATCTCAGGATTTTAACTGCACAATCCACAGTGCTTTTATATTTATGTGCTTCCAGACCCTTTGGGGGAAAAAAACAGAAAAACACTGTTAGTCCTAAACAATTTCAGCAAGAGCCACCCAGTCAGCAGAATAAAATGTTTCTGCAAACCACGGATATGTATAATCTCAATGTAATTTGTCACTGAGGAATCTTTTTTTTGTCATTCCTAAATAGGCAAGAGGTGACTGGGGTGGGTGGCTGCCACTAAAGAATGGAATTTATATCCATGTTTTAAGGTTTAGACAATAACAGTGTCTTGGTTTAGGATAGAAAAAGGTTGTGATGTGGTTTAACTATTACTAAAGGTGTCATTATGTATGAATACTTTCTCTGTATTAAACCAAACCGGGGTATCTTTCCATAACCACAGTTAAATATTATCATTCTGTTCCCTCAAAAGCACCGTGAGCTAAAACACTACACATGTTAATATGAAACATATTTTTGGTTCAGAAAAATGTACAATGGCAGCACTTAATGAGTTGTCAAGAGACATGAGGACCGATACGAACGGTGAACCTTTGCCTTTGAACACTCTCCAGATTCTGTACCTGCATCCTGGTTTTGATGACATCTAGTGGGGTGTTTCCAAACACGCTGGCTGCTCCAGCTACGGCGCCGAACATTCCAGTCACCAAAGGGTTAATCGCTTTGTTGGGGTCATCACCTGGTGAAAGGACATAGCATAAGAGACAAGTATGATGTGGGAGCTTGAAGAAGTATTCAAACTACTTCAGAAAAAGTACTAATACACACTGTGAAAATACTCCACTGCAAGTAAGTGCATTCAAAACCTTAGAAGTATCAGCAAAATGTAGTTAAAGTAGGAAAAGTCAAACTACTCATTGTGCATGTTTTTGGATTTGATCATTTTACTTTTGCATTCATGTATATGTTGCATTTTACTGCTGTACATGTTAAAAGTTGAGCTCATTTGAACTACTTTAGCAACTGTTGGTAGTTTAATCTACATCAATGCATCATATTTTAATAGATCATCACATGTTTGTAGCGTCGCTGTCCTGTGAGAACTACATATCTCTAAAAAGTCAATTTTCCAGAGAAAAAGAAACTTTGTGACGATGTATTTTCCAGTGAATCCAAGAGGGTTTTTAAAGAGTTTATTTAACTTAAGAAGGAGGAGAATTTGAAACACAACTAAAGCTGAAATGATTAATCAATTAATTGATGAGTAAGAAAAAAAAGTCAAAATTCTCTGATTCCATCTTGTTAAAGTTTAACATTTTCTGGTTTCTTTATTCTTCTATGGCAGTAAACTGAATATATTTGGGTCATGGACCAAAAGTGACATTTGAGGACATTTGGGAAACACTGCTCAGCCTTTATAGACCAAAGAACTAACTGATTAATGCAAATGAAAATGAAACATGAAAATAATCAACACATTAATCGACAGCGAGTATAATTAGTTACAGTATAGTATAGTTAGTTACAGTTAGTTACAGGCCTAAACCCAACCCATAAATAAACGCTTCATTCTTCAGTTTATCACAAACATTCGAAATCAACATATTTGGAGACACAGGGTTTTCACTACACAGGAAGGAGATAAAAAAATTGTAATCTGAAAAGGAACTAAAGCTGTCAGACAAATGTAGTGGAGTAAAAAGTACGATATTTGTCTCTGAGATGTAGTGGAATAGATGTAGAAACCTGCAGAAAATAGAAATACATACAAGTACAAGTACCTCAAATTTGTACAATACTGCAGTACAGCGTTCTTACTCCACACTTTTGTGATTTTAGTTGTTTAGTCGTAGTATAGATGTGTGTACACATGCATTATTCCAACAAGGTAGATTTTAAGAAATAGCTCATTTTCCAGCCTATCAACAGAGAAGTACATACATTATCAAAGCTCATGTGCACACTGACCTTTGTACCAGTTCTTGAGAGACGTCATCACAAAGAAGCGAATGGCCTGGTTGGAGCCTTGTTTGAGGACAGTGGCGGTGAGACCCTGATATGTCCCTCTCACACCTAATCAGGAGATACGTACATTCATTAGACTTTTCTCACCACGTCCGTGTTTTTAAGATGCCTGCATTACCCGGTCTGACCAGTGGATGTCAGTGACGTACATTATATGACTCTCAGCAGGTCTTTCTTTTTGTTACCTTGTGCCCTGATGATCTCTCTGACTCCGTGGAAAAAACCCTTATATTTGGGGTTGGCTGACGTCTGGTCATGGATGAATTTCACCTTGAGAGATAAAACAGGAACAGGATGAACATAATCCCAAGCAGAAAAAAAAGTTGTTTTGCACTTTTCTGAGAAAGCAGACACGCCAGAAGGGAAAAAACGTATACATGTTTAGTCTCACTCTTGTTCGAAGAACCCTGTGAAAGAAGGTCAATTCAAGTATTTTCAGAAATACGAAACTGATCCATAACTGTCTCCTTTAAAAATTCACATCTATGATTGTCAGTCTCAGCTCTAGACATGTAGTATTTACTCTGCAAGTGAAATGTATGGAAAGTCAGTTTTACAGAGAAAAGCACTTAAATACACATAAAAAAAGACACTTCTTGAATGTTTTGTGTGTTTGTAAAATAAAAAATAAAAGATAGATGCAAAAAAAAAAAAAAAAAAACACAGTGGGTAACATACCTTAACAGTTTCCATGGGACAAACCACCAAAACCGCCTCCATTACCCCAGCTCCGAGGCCACACAGTAAACCTCTGGTGCTGTCCAGTCGACCAGACTCATCCTTGGCACGATTACTGAGGACCTCAAACACCCCAAACCTGAAAAGACAAAATAAAAGAGAGGAATAATGTACTTCAAGTAAATAGTAATCATTTTTATTTGGAAACACACATTTTTTTTCCTTTCATTACTGTAGACTGAGAAAATTGGGTATTACACAGTTTGTAATTCCAACAAAAATTGGTTTGACGTGTATTCAACTTGTTCATAAAAACACCCAGAAGCTTTGAAAGGTCTCATCAACTTCAATTCATGGTTGTCACTCTGGGCTCTTTTCAGTGCTTTGTCTCTCCTTTGAATTCAAGCGATTAGCAGCTGATAAATGAACAGTAAGGCAATTTTCTAGCTAATACGAAGCAAGTATATAAAAACAAACAGGTTGCAATATTGAACAGAAAGATAATGAGATGTTGTGCTTACTTGCTAACTGTGGTATAGTTTGTTTATACTATAAACTTTATAGCCTCACCTTATTACATTCAGTGGTTGTATTTACACTTCAAAAACCATAAAAGAGGGTTTCATTTGTACACATTACCTTGCCGAACAAAACATGTAAGCGTCATAAACTTTTGTTTGCCACAGAGTTTATAACTGGTCAAGGGAACTGGGCCATGCTAACTTCCTGGTTGGGCTACAAAAATATCTCATCCCTGCAGCACTTTATTGTGTGAATGCCACATTCATTCGCACTGTGATCCACTGAGTACAAAAAAGATGCTGAAAGTGCAGAATGCTCTTTTGTTTTAGCTTGTATATTATTATCATGCATGCATCCTCATTAAAGATGCACCAATAAACTAATGAATAAACTGACCGGCGACAGCAGCCAAAACAGAATCCAGCCCAGAGAGAGAGAGAGAGAGAGAGAGAGAGAAAGACAGAGGGAGAGGTGGGGTTTATGTATCACAGCAATCAGAAAACGTTATGCCAGAATGTCCTTTACAAGAAAGGTTATTTATAGATGCAATTGAATTGTGGCGAAGGCGTGACGCTGCCCGCTACATTTAGCAAAAGGGGTGGGGGGTGGGTGAGGGAGGACAGACACTTGGTCTTGATGAATGCTTTGTTTTGCTCCCAGTCGTCCCACGCCATTTACCTGTCGTCATCGCAGCACGTCGAGCTGAGTCCATTTCTTAAATTAAAATCGTGCGGGTGTAGTTTTCGCTAAGATTTTTCCGCCGCTCATTAACCTTCCGCATCTGTTCCCCTGTCTATCTCCTCTCAGCTATTCGTTTTGAAAGACAGACTCCCTACAATTAACCGACTCCCCCTGTCAAGCAGTAAACAACACGTAAAAATGAATCTCTCTCTGCAAACAGCTTTTTAGTTTTGGAAGGAAGGAAAGATGGAAAAGTGTGCTTCGCTACATCATGCACAGACTGCCAGGAGTGCACTTAATAACTAACCCTGTGAAACAAATGCTATTCATTAAAAGCTGCCAGAGTGAAATATGCTACTGTCAGGCCTGCTTCTTTGCCAATTTACTCTCCAAAGTCTCCCCTCTCCTTTAACAAGCGGACAAAACTTAAACGTTCTGATCATATTTTGGCTGACGTCCACAGTGGGGGATGAGTCACTCCAATCGTCATTAGTGGGTCTCCGTGCAAGGTCAGTGAGAAGAGGAAGAAGCAAAAGGGGAGGAGGGTGAGGGATGTAGATGTGGATGAAGGGTTAAGGGATGAAAAGGTCAAAGGCTCTCATCTGTCCCACTTGTTCAGCTCCGACAGCCCTCCAGCATCAAGACTGGACGGTGCAGGCAATCAGTTAATGGGATGAGAGGAGGAGCACAGGATGATGGGAAAGGGGAAGGGAGGGGAAAATGGATCGAAAAGTGGCTCAGATGAAATGGCGGTCGGCAGAAACGTGCCAAGGTACTGTCCATAAATCAGATCTAAGTGGTCCCTCTTGACGAGACTTGGGCATTCGGTCTCTACATCGTGGTTTATTTTTTAATTCACCTTTTGATTTTCGTCTGTCTTGATAAAATGTGATTTCTAACCTGGAAATAGGGGCCTCGTAAAGGATAAAAAGGTCCTTGCAATGAGAGTTACTGGACTACATAACTAAAGACGCCTACAGACTGTGAGATTTCAGCAGTCATATTAGTTTATTGGCAGCCGCACTGTGCGACACAGATCTGATACACTCGGATACTACTGAATGATAGAGTATGACGCAAGTCAAGGTACAAGACTTAAACGTCATCAGTACCGTTACAGTAGTGGTATTTATGTGTACAGGAAAAAATCCAAAGTCAAGGAGGGGAAAATGTGCAAAAGAAAGCTTGAGGTTAATATTTTTAGCATACAACTCCAAATTAGAAAATGTTGGAACAGGATATTAAATTAAAATTAAATTATTAATTCTCACTGATCTATATTACACTAATTTTGTCCCATTCTTTCTGCAAAACATTTTGAATGTGTGCAACAGTACAGGGTCTTCATTGTCTTCATTGTCCTCTCCCTCCTCAGCCAGGCCTTTGTAATGTGTACACAATGTGGTTTTACTTTGTCTTGTTGAAATTTACATGGACATCCCTTGAAAAGTTGTCGTCTTGAAGCAGCATGTGTTGCTCCAAAATCTCAATGTACTATGTAAGCATTAATGGAGCATTGCAGAAGTGACAATGACCTTTGACCTTTGCACTGACACAACCTGAGACCATGACAGACCCTGGCTTCTGGACTTGTTGCTGGTAACAGTCTTGTCCTTTTCGTCTTCGGTCACAGCACATCGCATCCATTTCTTCGAGAAAAAAAAACTGGAATCCCACGTTTCTACTGAGTGACGGTCCATCCCAGATGCGTCTGAGCCATATTCCTTTTCAGACTCTACAAAGTGCAACATTCAAAAGATACTTATCTTATAAACATTTATACTTATAGACATTATTCCAAAAAATTAAGTGTTGTAGTACAACCAACAGAAGACCACTGATGCGTGAAGTGATATTGGTGACACTATACTATACAAGTTAAAATAAATCAAACAACATTTCACTTATGAGTTATTGAAGGAGGCGCCGTGTACTTTATGCTTTAGGGAGAAAGGCTGGTCTGTTGTTCTGCTGGTTCTGTGTGTATATCTGTTGTCCACGAATTAATCAAAACATGGGAACAAATAAATCAAAATGGGGCAATGAATTGTTACTCGAGGACAGGATATTTTCTTCTCTACATGGCTACTTTAAGCCTAACCCTTAAAGCCCTTTAAGCCTAACCCCACTCTTAACCCTCAAATTTAATGATGAAAATGCAGGTCCCCATAAGGGATTCAGGTCCCCACAAGTGACCATGGAAATGTACTTCCCCATACGGTAATGTAAGAAACCACACACACACACACACATCCAAACACACACAATACATATACCTATGTACACATCCCCACTGGCAGACTTGAGACTGGAGTCTCTCTTTGTGTTCCCCTATTGAGACCCTGCCTGAGTTTGAGTGGCATCTTTGCTCCGCCTGGATGGGCCTGTCTCTCTATTGAACAGACAGGCTTTACCCTCCAGCATGACACACAAACACACACAAAAGAAAGAGAGAGACACAGATAGACAGAGAGAGAGAGAGTAAAGGACTGAAAGAAAAGAAGAGAAACAAAAAAAGGTAACAATAAAGGCACTTGGCTACAGTACTGTATGTGTGCACGTGCATTGCAGCGCGCACTCTTGTCTCAGGATAAATGTCACTTCTGAGAAAAAATAACATAATTATACTGAAGGCTACTCTGGCATTTGTACTTGCATTGTGGGTAATGGAGCAGGATAATTGGAATGTGTGAGTTAGTAGATCCAGGTAAAAGATCACAACAGCTGAAACTAAAAGCCTTCATTTTATTACAGCAGCTACTGCACATAGACACATATAGACACAGAGGCACAGAATATAATATAAAACACTAACTTATAATACTGTAAGGACTTCACCTTACTATGTAAGGCGTCTTGAGATGATTTTTGTTGTGATTTGGAGCTACACAAATAAAATAAAAATGAACTGAAATAATGAGATCAAAATTGTAATTTTTATGTATTTATTTGCCAAACATCCAGTCTTTGATCCGACCAAAAGAGGCGGTCTCAGTCCGGATCAAACTGAACCATGGTTCGGCTTGTTTACACTGTGAAAACACTTTTTGAATAGATCGGACTTTTGGACCAATTACAAGAAGTTACACAAGGCCATCGCTGATATAAAGGAAAGAAGAAAAACAAACGGTACATGGAGTTAAAAGTAAAAAATTCAGAACATGCGTTGTGAATTCGTCAGACGTCAGACACTCAGATGCACCGCCATCTTTAAAGGGAGATGCAAGGTTCGGACCGGGGTTCAGACTTTCAGGTGCGAAGATATTTGTTCCATACCTGACTGCAGATTTGGGTATGGATCCATAGAGCAGTGAGCTGAGTCCTCTGTACAGTCCTTTTACCCCATGGCTCCGTACAGTCTGTTTCACACAATCACCTAGAGGTAGACACATACACGTATTTCACAAGAATTACACACCGGCTGAAGGTGAACATCCATTTACAATCACTAAAATAATTGGCAGTTGCAGGCTTACTTAAAAATGAAAGTGCTTTCACGGATGGCTAAACCAAAACACCGTACTATAACCATCTACAGGTATCTACAGTTCAATCTCCCCAAAACTTGGTGTATTTCTGTGAGCTTTTCTCTCACTTTTGGAGACATTAGTCCAGTAATGTGTTCTCTTTGCGCTAACTGAACCAACTGAGCGGGGAATGCAACAGCTGCCTTCAGCTCTCATTAGCATGGACTCCCAACCTCAGAGCTGGAGCCAACATCTGTGTGTTTGTTTGTGTTTGTGCACGGCGGTATGCATGGATGGTACATGTGCATGTGTGCACTGGTCTGTTTTATGTCATATAAACAAGCACAGTGACAGCCTGCCAGAATCCCTAATGTACCTGGGGATGATGGGTAATTAGATAATGAGCTCCTTAGAGAGACAGGAAGAAGAACAGACTATAGATAGATAGATAGATGGATGGATGGATGGATAGATCACCTATTCCTTTGTATTTCGGTGGATTGGCCTTCTCATCCAGTTGTAACTGTGTCTTCACATACTCTGTGGGGAAAGTGATGCAGATCTCTATGCCACCAGCAATTCCACCTGCAAACAGAAAATCCAAGCACAAGTTCATTAATAGAAAGAACATAAAAAAGAGATATGTGATGCAACATTATTGAAACACGAAAAAAAAAAAAAACTGCTGACAGAAAATGCATTTTCTTTTGTCCCTCATTCAAACTTTGCATAACCGGCCTGTTTAGCCGCGGCCTAACTGAGCGCCCTGTTTCCCTCATGAATTACAAGGAGGTGCTATTACGTCATGGATCATTACAGTGACTCCTCAAATGGCTTTCCCTCCATAAACATTAAAAGCGCTGCTGAGGAGGAGGAGAAGAAGAAGGAGGAGGAGGAGGGAAGAGAAACGAGCTGGGTGAACATGAATCAAGCGTCCCTGCAGTGGCTAAACTACTCAGTGACTGTGCCATCTGAGGAATGAATAGAAGCTCAAGACAAGAAATAATATTTTATATTAAGGTGCATATAATAAGCCTTAATTAATAGTTGATAGGGCCCTCATAAGTCCTTGTAAGATGCTTATTAACATTATCTAGTATGTGTTAATAAGACTATGTAAGTATTAATAATAGTGTATATGTTTATTGTAGACTTATAATAAACTTAAACAATTATAGACTGCATATTGATGACTTTTTATTATTTTATGACATTATAGTGATTGAATATTCAATTAGATATAGATCAGAGATTCCAAAGGAAATAACAGCACATTTCTGTAATAATAATTCTGAAATATCAGAGAGAAATATACAGAAAGGGCTATAATATGCATTTGAGAACTACATTCACAATATCATTTGATTAACAAAAACTCCATTAGCTAGCTTAGAACAAAGTTGTAAGCAAACAAAGAAAACATGTCTTGTCTTGAAACTAACGTCATCTGTGTTTCTTTTCTGTGGTATATAGTACCAACCAATAACCAACCACTAAATTTAAAACAAAGGTAACTTTTAATTCATATCCAACAGTTTTATGTTTGCTAATAACTGTGTGCTAAGCTAGCTGATGTGAATTCATTGGATCTGATATTTCCAGTATTATTCCAGAAAGTTGCTATTATTTCCTTTGGAATATCTACAGATGTAGCAACAATAGCCAAGGGGGCAGGACTTGGTATGGTGAATGGTCAATTATTTAACATATTTATTAAGTTTATCTCGAAAGAAAACATGTCTGTGATTCCATTATTATGACTTCTTATTAGTCTTATTAAAACATAAAAATGTTAAGGACTTCTACGTGCTTTATTGCCTATTCTAACTAAGCTTAATACAAAAGTGTTGGACATGTGAGGACATTTTGAGCCTCTGAGATGTGGGGTTTGTTTATGATACGTTATAGTCTGTGATTGCAGCAAGGAAGACATGTAGAAAGAGAGCACATAAAAAAGACGGTCAATGAATGGAGCGACTCATGGACGGTTCAGCCTGAAAGCGGTCACAGCTGATGAGATGAGTAGATGAGGACAAATGCCCAGTACAGATAAGTCATGAGGGAAGGAGAGGGAGGAGAGACACAAGGCTGACATTAATTAAATTATATGCTCAGCCAGCAGGGAGGAGCTCCATTATTCAGGCCAAGACCCTCCATTAACTCAATGACACAGACATACACAAACACACAGGACACTGTGTAAAGGAGACGCACGTGAATCATGTGGTAACAGACCGAAGCAGAAACACATGCCTCCACAATAGACGGTAGAATCTGAAACAATTATACTGGTTAATTATGAAGAGCTTTTTACTGTATGTGGTGTAATTATAGCAAATCAGGAAACCCCAAATGATTAACCAGGAGGCTAGAATAGACGACTGAGGGGGAAGTTACGATGTGAATGAATTTTTCTCACAGGAGAAGACCAGATCTGACACCAAAGAGAAGTGGCTTCAGCAGGAAGACATTTTTGTAATGTCTTTTAAAATACATGCTAGCATCTGATCCCAATCTGATCATTTCCTGAAATAGAGAAAATCAAAACCACTTCCTGCTAAAAACCACTTCCGTTTCCATACATGCACTACACTGCACAGAAATGTCCTCTGTGTGCAAAATAATAACACAGTTATAGGATCCTTCAAATCTTTCACTTGGCATATGTTTCTAGTTTTGAACCATGAGATAATCCTAATAAGAACTGAGTCTGCTGTATATACTGAGTTATGAGAGTTTATCACTAGGAGATGGACATTTTAGAACATTTCCTTCATTGAGGGACTGTAACAAATTATTTCATTTCATTATTGAGTGCAGAATTTAATATTCTTTATCACGCTTTTTGTAAATTCACATTCTTTGTTTCTTTTGGCAAAATCTCCAGTTTAAGTCATAAAGACAGAGAGAAACATTTTTTTTCTTTTTCTCACATGCTTTTATGTGTCTTTGTATTTAGAACTTTAGAACAAAAAATATCAACATAATGGGTTTCTAAATGTAGCTCATCTGGTGTATGGGACAAGAAGCTATTACAGTTGAGAAAAATATATCAAAACAATTATGGCTCCGTCTGTTGCCAAAGCTAAAGAGAAGAGATGATTTCACAGTAGGAAAAATGAATGCCTCTGTTATAACTCTCTGCTTGCAATTGTAGTCTAAAATTGTGATTTGTGTGAATTATATTTGTTCTACCTTGTCTTGTTTCTTGCTTTGAGGTATTGATTTGTTTCAAAGTAATGATTTAAAAATAAAAAACCTGCACAAAAACACTGTCAGAATTTGTGTATTGCTTGGTAAATATGCAAACGTGTCTTTTAACTCAGCATTACTGACATGTAACCACTACTATCGTTGCCTTTATCTCTGACTTCACTTGAGTTACAAACATATTTTTATATAAAGGCATACAAACATGGTTGTTTAAGTAGTTGGCATTCCATTAATATAAAATATTATCGGTAATATTTTCATTAAAAATACATGCTAAATGCACTTAAAATTAACAATGTTATGACTCCTGTAACACTGAGAATCCTGACCTTGAATTGTAGCATAACATTTTTGCATAACTCACATCTCATTTGTCTTAAAACCTTAAAAGCCTCTTTATCTACATGGCTCCCTCTGCAAGTGCAGCTAATTTAATAAAGGAAATCAATAAGGCAAAATGGCTTTTACTTATGGGCCACTGTTCAGTACACTTGCTTTCTTATTTCTTCCTGAGGCTTTTTTGTTACAGTTCTAATTCTTACATTTATTGGTTTACGAC
>JAPQRN010000027.1:8011122-8025056 GCA_037367275.1 Coranthus polyacanthus
ACCGGAAGGAGGCCTCGGGGTAGACCCAGGACACGCTGGAGGGACTATGTCTCTCGGCTGGCCTGGGAATGCCTCGGAGTCCCACCGGAAGAGCTTGAGGAGGTGTCTGGGGTGAGGGAAGTCTGGACCTCTCTGCTTAGACTGCTGCCCCCGCGACCCGGCCCCGGATAAGCAGAAGATAATGGATGGATGGATGGCATTGTGTTTCACAGAAAAATAATGCATGCTGATGAGATTTACTCCTTAAGCCTGGATCACACTACAGGGGCTTTGAAAATTATTTTAAAATCAAGAGAATCTTCACAATCACAATCTAATCTCAAACATGCACACACTAGAAGATTTGAAAATAATGCCACATCACACACTATAGGATATTATTAACATTATCTGCCAGAGGGAGTAGTGGTGCACCAGTTCACATGATCTCACATCATTTGATCTCATGGGGACACAGATGCAAATAAAAACTTTCTGTAGCGGAAGCAGAAAGCAGAACAGCTGAATGAGTCTGAATGAGGATATAGTCAGGAATACACGGTCAACATGCAAGAACTGGAGGTGAGATTTTTAAAGACTGTTTTAAAATGTGTCAAAAGTAGTGTCCTAGTAATCCTAGAAATCCGATCTCTGCATTTAAACCAGCGCCTTGGTCAAGAGCACTGACAGGAGAATTAACCTAGCATACAGATTTTCACTCCTAAATATCAAACATTTTTGAAAGTTATCGAGGTGGGTGAGAGTCAGATCTGTAATGTCCTCACATTAGCAGATAACCTGGGCCGAACACTGGGACCAACCAGACTCGAATCTTGAGTCCCCCCCACAGATTGTAAAATCAGACTATCAGGTATCAAAATTTGGCACCAAATGACAAGGCATGTTTCAAAACTCAATAGCATCCAAACAATTCGCTGTATCTGCAAATTGAAGTTCGGTACCCAGCCCAAATCACAAACACATGGGTATTACATTGGTGCTAGAACTGCTTCCACTTTTGTATGCTTTAATGGCAGGGATTTGCTCCCATTCAGCCAAAAGAGCATCAGTAAGGTCGTGATAATGTCTGGCGATAAGGCCTGGCTTGTTTTTTATCTAAAATGTGCTGGAATGAGATGAGGTCCGGCCTCTAGTCAGTTTAAACCTCCTAAGGAGAACTGGCCTGTTGATAAAGGAAATAACCTTAATCAGACTTGTCAAAAACTGGGATCACACTACTGTCTAAAAATGTCCTTAACTGTACATAAGGAGCTTAGTCCAAATTGTGGGAAAAATGTCCCCGGACCAAACATATGACTGTGTGCATATATTATGAGTGTGAGCACGGAGAGGCACAGAGGAGTCCAGGTGAGCAGCCAGACATCCAGCTGACAGGGAGGAACACTTTCTGAAATCCTGTTCTGCCTGCTTCGGTGACTTTAATGAGCATCCAACACATCTGGTCCACCCAGAAACTGAAATTGTTATTTCTCAGGAAGCACCAGCGAGTTGCAGTTTCTGACTCAGATGCTCAGAAGCTCAGATTCCTTCAGATTTTCTTTGGCTAAAGCTTAGCCAAAACAATCAACGGTGTGTATCTACACTGTCTGTGCTTGTGTGTTAAGCTTGTGTTTATCCCAGAAAAATAATAAGCAGTTTTTCAGCAGAATCGATCTATAATTCATCCTGATGTTCCTTATTTTGGCCCATTATCTCTCTCTTTAAATTCTCTGGAGGGAAGAGAATAGGATGGAAAAAAATATTACTGTGTCCATGTCTCCAGTCATAGCCAGAGGACTTTTGTACTTCAAACATGAGGTGTCCTATTAATAGACCCCGTAATATTTCTGTTTGCCTTCCACAAAAGATGAAAAGAATTATTCATCTGACGTCTGTCCTTTTAGGCTTCCTCGGTCCTGAACAACACTCCCTAATGAGGAGGAATGTTGATTAATTTTACATGTGAACACTTTTAACTGCTCAGAGCCCTGCAGCATGTAGATTACATACAGATTTACATGAGCATACAGGTTGTTTTGACAGTGTGTACAAATGGCAACAAGGCGGCCAGGCTCATCCAGATTAAAGGGCCAAACCAACATTAAAAAAACTTTGCTACTGTTGAACTTCAAAAAAAAATGTTGGTAAATTTCACAGCTGTATTCAAATTAGTGAATGGGGGAATCTGCTTCCTTTTCCTGTTACCTTGATGCAAGAGTAAGCGTTTAAAAACCTTTGCCAAACAACATGTTCAAGGAACGTTTTTTTACAAGGAACGTTTGAGATCTGTGGTTAACACAAGTTTAAGTCATTTTCATGTTTTGTTCTATGATGTAAAATACATGAAAGTACATGGAAGTAATATTGGGCACTGATCTATCGGCCGAACATCAGTATCTGCTGATATTCACCATTTTGTCTGCCATTGGCAAAGAAAATGACACTCACTGATGGCAGTGGCCGATGTGTATCTGTTGTTGTACAAGCTCTCTGTCTGATTACAACTCAGCCATGGCATCTGACTGTAGTTGCACTCCATTCAGTTCTGTTTCAGTTGTGTTAAGTCCAGTTCAATATGCTACCAGGTAGTTGTTAGAGTGTCTGATTCTCCAGTCGCCCATGTTGGGTGCTGAACTGTGTGTCTCTAATGTCTCTAAATTGCAGTAGCAAGATACATTTAGAGTTTTGTGTCTAGGCTCCGGGATCATCACTCCCCGCAGGTATTTTACATATAGGTATTGGGGAGTGATGAGTAAATATCTTCCCCTCTCCAGAGCCTACAGGTGGATGCTGGCGTGGTGGAGGGGGCGTAAAGAGCTGGCAGCAGCGATGCAATGCAGCGTTGGGGTGTAGAGGGAGAGCTGGGAAGGTTCTTGCAGTTTAAATAGACCGCCAAATTAGAGGGTGTGTTTGGTGTATGGAGAGAGGCATGTCAGTGGTATATGAAGCAGCGCATCTCCAGTTGTCTGCCCAAAGTAGCTCGCAGGCATCGCTCCATTTAATTTAACTACAGTTCACTGATGTAAATTGCAAGTTTAGCCTGCTAGTGTTTAGTCTGCTAGTGTTTGGTCTCGGTAAACAAATCGGTAATATCTGTCAAAATTGTTATTTTAACCACCGGTATCAGTATTGGTCCAGAATTTCAGAATGCCACGGAGCTGATTTTATGCAAAATCTCATTGGCTTTTGGTTGAGGGAACTGGAGTGATACTAACGTCAAGGTTAGCCGACAAAAATCATCCCTGCAGCACTCTACGCTGTCAGAAACTCCAGCCAAAAGGACACAAAATATAAACACAGATGTTACGAATTTGACATTCTCCTGCTAGTAATAGATTGTTACTTGGCAGCCATCTTTAAATGCACAGTATGTCATTTCTGAGGTTTTGTCACTCAAAACAATCCCAAAAAAATTGTAATGTGATGAAGTTGTGAAGTAGTGTGGGATCATGGGAGCTTAAATTTAAAGTTTAAAGTTTAAATGTTACATATCACATCTTTAAAGTATCAGATTTGGGAGAGTCTTTTAAGGCACCGACAGGGTTGTTTCTTCAAAATGAATTACCCCGCTGTAATTACATCATACATAACTGTTCACTCTGATTGATGTCCTGCATTAAACAAGTCTCTGCAAGTTGATTACGACATAATAATGAAATTAATTAGAACTGACAGAAAGGGATAACATCAATCAAAAAAATATATAAATATATGCTTCAGAAAACAAGATAATAAGATAATGTGATTCGCAACTAATGGCGTAAAATAAAATATGAAAAAGATCATGTAACTCTATAATAAACCTCCAGGAAACTCCTGCAAGAAGAGAAATCTTGCCATATAAAAATATCATATAATCATATAATGAATACATAACATGAAGATATTCATTGACATATAATCAAAGTGCATGCATAATTCTTGCACTAATTTATGCTCTGCTGTTTGCTGTCTGTCCATTCAGATGTTATACCAACATGTGCTGACAGGCTGTCACAGTGGGATCTGTTGGGGCTGAACAGAGCAGTGCACTGTGATTTATGATCCTGCCTCCTGGTACCGAGGGTCTGTGAGCTGAAAAAAGGCACAGGGGAGTGGACTGGACTGTGTGCGTCGCCTGTGACGTGAGGAAACGGGGAGTTAAGCGCACACGCTTTGACAAGCCCTCTGAACCTGCGAGGAGACAGCCACTCAGAAAAGAAAAGGCCTATACTGCCTCCCCCGAGGCTGAATGAGGAGGAAAAGTGACACAAATACAAGCCTCTCCCTGTGGAAAATCAATCTATCGCAAAATCTAAATCTAAAATAATGTTGTCTTTGTCTATTTGTCTGCTGTTCTCTCCTGAGCAGAAGTGTTAGAGATGAAAGTCACAACACAGTAAATCAGGATCATAGATCCATTCAGACCAGTCTGACTCTCTCTCTGTCTCTCTCTCTCCTTGAGGCTTCACACAGATAAAACTGTGCTTCCTTCCGTGTTTTAGCTTCAGTCATCAGAGGAGACTTGAACTAACCAGCGGCAACCAGAAAGAGCTCACAGACCTTTAAAAGCTTTGGAAATGTGCACCCCTCCTCCTTCACCACTGCCTATGTGGGCTCTTTGAGCCATTAAGCTTTGACCTTCTACTTTTTGCTTTGTCTACTTTGAGCCTTTGGGCATGTAAAAGTGACTCTGTCTCTTACTGTTCAAACAGACATACTGGAAACCATAGCAGATAAATCATGGCAGGGCACCGGAAGGAGTAAGACTGTGCAATGCAATATTAAATATGATACAAATATGTTCATTAGATATTATGTTGAATTGTTTATAATGTTGTGTCGCAAGTCACACCCTTTATGGCTCTATTTGTCATCATTTGGACTAGAGGTTGACTGATAAAATAATATAACAATGATAGCTTGGAATAGGAAAAAGGAAAAACAATTCGACACTGTCGTAAACAAACTAAATCTGACTTTATTAGACAGTGAATAACTATTGAACTGAACACCAAAGTCAGTAGTAAGTAATAGCAGCTACATACAAAAGTAATATAGATCTAAATAAAGGAATAATTCTTGAGCTGAACATCAATCTAACTGTAAAAAAAAAAAAAATCTAGATGAGGAACCTAATATTAGCCACCGCTCACCGTCTGAGCCAAGTTCTGCTGATAGCCAGAACTTGGCTATCAGCAGAAATGTGTAGGCAACAAAAACAAACGTGAAGGAGAGTGAACGTGACACAGAATGGGGTAATTCTGAACAGGAGAAGAAGGACTCCAACCAGCCGAGACAAAACCAGGAGCTCGTACGTAAAAGAGGAGCTACTTTTGTCACATGGACGTGGTTTGGGTATAAAAAGTTTATTTACTTTTTATATTTTATACATCAATATTTTTAGATTTTCTTAGATGCTTAAAGGTTCAGGATATATGATTTGTGTTTGCTGGAGTCTGTTTTGTGCTGGGAGCTGGTCAGTTGTTCACGTTCACTAGCTAACAACTGTCTCTACATAACAGCCTGTACACTGATTTATATGTAGAGGACTCGGGTCATTTTTTTGCATGAAAATCCTCCTTATGGTCGCTCCTGAGTTTTTCATTGCCTGTTTTCTGCTCCTCTACAGTGGCAACACTAGTTATCTAGTCTAAGCTAACAATTTCTAGTTAGTAGAGTCCGCTAATGTCAACAAACAACCAGCACACAGCACAAAACAAACAACATAAACACATGTGAATCTTACACACTGAATCTTTCATTTAAAATTTGCACAAAGGTTCTAAATAAAAGGAGAAGAATAACCAAATATGAGTAAGTACCTGCCATGTACCGTGTCAAGCGTATCATTAAAAATATAATAAGAAATACATAGGCCTTTCCATGTGGTTATTATATGGAAGCTATTCATTCACTGACATTATAGAAATAGTACTGGTAGGTTTTTGTTGTGTCGTGACTTTGTTAAATAGGGACAAACCTTACAAGGAGGTGGTTGGGGATGGTTATGGTGGAATAAGAAACTCTGTGGACTTCCAACCCATAGTAAAAGCTGTGTTTTGTTTTTGTAATGTTTGTAATCGTCTTATTTTAGTCCTTAACATGATCTTTTCCCAACACTAACCACATTGTTTTTGTGCCTAAACCTAACCAAACCTTAAGCATGACACGGTCACAGACTAAACGTCACAGTTATGCAGTATTTATTTTTGGTATTTTGTGGTATTTTATATGTCATTTTGGGAGTGGTTGACCAGTTCTGCTGTTCAGGTATGAGGATACATCGTCACCTGTATCAGGATATTAGAGTTTGGTCATATGAGCAGCCCTATTGCAAATCACACATACTGTACATCAATCTAAAGTAGTAGCATGGCAGAGCACTGGAAGAAGTGTCAATAGGATTTATTAACTGCCACAGCGGAGTGAAACCAATGTTTACCCTCTTGTGGGAAGTCATCAGCTGCATTTTTTGATGGATGGCATCTCGAGTCGAACTCCTGTCATCCTGCCGATTCTCTGAATATGTACTTCAAAAACTACACTACCAACGCACGCCCATGTTTCATTTCCAAACCTTTAAACGACTGAAAGAAATCGATGCCGTCTTGACTGGGAGGCAGGGAGGAGTCGGAGGAGGAAGAGGGTTGAGACAGAGGAAGAGAATGTAATCGTGCTGCTGTTGCAAAACTGGACAGACAGGCTGTGAGACAAGCTAAACCGTACAGCGAGGGGAATAGGAGCACCACACTGGGGCCATATCCAGTCAGTCAGGCTGCAGGGGACTGATGGGGGAAGGGAGAGGTCTCACCACGGACACATTTCCATTTCTCATTGGCTGACAGGATGACATGAGTGAGGAGACGAGGATTTTTACACTCACTTCACTTCACAGACTCTGGAAACCTAAATACACAATAGCCTTAGGTCTTACGTACATAATAGTGAACACCAAAAAGTATTAAAAATGAGTTTCGTTTTTTTGTAACTTTTCCTATATTGGGTTTGAATTGAGTGTAGTTAAGATAGACATTTTTTGATAGTTAATTATGCGAACAAATCACACAAAAAATATCCATTCAGCCATGCAAATGAACTGATTACCTTTAGCGACAAGCTGCTCGCTAACTAGATATCCATCCACTCTCTCAAACGTAGAGTACAGTTAAGCAGTGCTATATGTAACTGACTTCTTAGCATATCAATGATCGACTGACTTTAAGTTGGTCTAACTTTGCTAACACATTTAGCCCGGTGATGGAAGCTAACATTACTAGCTAACGAGCTAATGAAAACATGATTTGCCAAGCATGTAACCTGTAAACCTGTAGTTTCAATCAAAATTTTGTCATTAAAGTTTCTGTAAATGTTCAGATATTGGGTTTGAATGGGGCATGGTTAAGATGGATATTTACTATGAAATTAGTTCTGTGAAGCAATTGAAGCTATGCCACGCAAATTAACTTAAGTTAATGCTACTTTTAGCTACTGGCTACTATCTAACTAGCTAGCTATCCACTCAATAATAGATTATATTATTTAAGTTTATCTAGCATTAACTTTAATATTAAGATTTTGCTAACATGATTAGCCCCGGTGATGTCAGCTAACAAAACATGTTCTAACAAGTCCATACAGTCTTGGGAAATGGTCTAAACTGCAGAATCGAGTCGTTGAGTTATTTTGGACAACGTTTTGTAATAGTTATTAAAATGTATTTTTGAGGTTTTTGTGGATGTTTATTGAGACACTCAATTTTAATACCATATGCATTGTTACTATTTCAAACAAATTAGAATAACAAAAACAAACAACAATAACAAAAAAAAACAATGACTCTATTTACATAACCATTTTGAACGTAACTCTATTAGTTTGAAATGGGTCCATGAACCGTCTGTTGTTGCCCTCTAATCATCAGCATTTCCTGCCATAATGCACGTCAGCACTTCGTTGACAGACTGTTTATTTTCAGTCCTCAATCAAAAGGAATTCATGCAGAACAATAAAATATTCAGCGTGGAACTGTTGCCAGAGCACACACAGCTGAAATCAACAGAGGGCTGCCAAATATCAGCATGTAGCCTTAACACAGCAGGACCTCTGAGAGCCTCTTCATCAACAGGAGCAACAGCACCCCAATCAGATACTCATGGGGGGGGTTCTAAACCTCAGCAGGAAAACAAGGATGACTCACACAAATGGCTAAAATGACTTAAGCAGAATCTGTTCTATTTAAATGTTAATTATAGATTAGGCGCTCCACTAATTTGTCAGTGTTCTGCCATTTTTCACACCAATATATATTTGTAATTCTGTTGTCTATTGCTTTTTATTTGGTTGCCAACTTACTAAGCCATGGTATAACTAGCATTTTATAAAGTATATTATTAAATGTTTATCTAAAACTAATCAATAGAAGTGGTAAGTAAATAAGTGGAAATACTGTGTGTTGTTACTGTACTTCAGTATAGATTTCAGGTATCTGTACTTTTTATCTTGTCTGACAATGTTTTTACTTGTACTTGCTACATTTTAACACAAATATCTGTACTTTACTTGCGCTTGAGAGGAATTGTTTTTAATTTGCACAATGTGCCTTCCCAACAGCAAGACTGATTTCAACCTAAATGGATGGAGCAGTAACACAAAGACAAGATGATGCCTTGGTGAATCCACTGGTGAATACATGCGGCAAACAGAAAAAATGACATAGGCAATGAAACAAGACGAAAACGACCTAGGACATGTAACAAGACGAAACCGCACTAAGAGATGTAATGAGACAAAAACGACGTAAAAAAGACACAAGACCAAAGACATAAGACATGTAGCAAGATGAAAACAACATAAGGCATGTTACGATGAAACATTTTAAGACGTAACAAGACAAAAACGGCTTAAAAGACATAACAAGAAGAAAGCGACGTAAAAGAAGACAAAAATGGTGTAAAAGGCATGAAAGGTGTAAAGAAAAAAAGGAAAAAGACGAAACATACATGAAAGTGAAACTGGACCACTGTGAATAATACGTCATAATGTTTCAAGTTCTGTTGAGGACATTGAAAACTGATTTGCTGGAGTAAACAAGGCGTGAAGCCTACTTTTGTCACCTCTGCTATAAAGCAATCCATTTTTAAACAATAATCAAAAGCTCAATTAAAAGAAGCAGTAACTCAGAATGGATCAATATAGTTTGGTGCTATCACAATACCAGAGAGCAAACCACAAACTGATCAATAACTTCAATAAAGTGAAACTAAGGAAACAATCTCGCTACAGGATCCACCTACTGTTCACCAGACATCAGACAATGGATGCATTTTAACAAGAGGTGTTAAAGTGCACAGAAAAATGGAAACGTGCAAAAGTGCATCAGCTGAAGATCACTGACAATTTTTGTGTTGCGTTCACTCAGTCTTTTTACTTTTATTCTCGTCACCACAACACACACACACCTTGCCAAGCATGTAAAAATGTCTGGCGTGTGTGCTCCCTGCATCCCTCTGCTCTAATAGCATCACCTCAAGTGCATTAGAGGTGATCTTTAGATTAGATGAACAGTCGACGTTTGACCGTGACAGGACACTCAGCAGAAAAGCAGAATAGAAGAAAAAGCTGTCTTTTAAGCCTTCGATGCAGGGTCAAAGGGTCAACGTGATCAATACCTTATGTGACTTACGTTTATTGTCGAAACTGGAGATCACACACTTTACCTGCTAGTTTCCAAAGGACAAAGCGAAAGAGACGAAGGCTCGATTAAGGGTGTGGTACTTACGATGAAACAAAAGCAAGGCTGCAATAAATGCCAAAATGAATAACCACTGTTGGAAACATATGCTGTGGATATCTGTGTTTCCATGACATGGAAATACCACATCTTATATGAAAATATATCACTTCCCAAAAACCTACATCGGCTTCTGGAAATGCATATTACTGTATATTGTAGTGCTACTGACCTTACTTTAACACAACACAAACACAAAAAATATTCAGAAGATTTATGTATTTTAATTGCACGTCAGATTTTCATGCATATGGATGACACCGTTTTAACATAAACTAATAGCATTTGTCATAAGGGAAACAACTAAGAACCTGACTGGTACCTATTGATGAAACAAATTGAATTTATTGATAAATACATAAACCTGGTTGTTTAAATGTGGATAACAACCACATTGGGTTTATCAGTACTATCTCATTCTCACTGTGTCATGTTGCGGCTGCATCACAGTTCATGTTAAAACTATGTAATGTCATATGCAATTAAATACATAGATCTAGTACATGTTTTTTGTTTTTTTTTTCTAGTGCAGGAAGTTTTCACTGGCTGCGCGCTGTTGCGACGTATGGTTGTTTTTACAAATACACAACAGCCTTCTAAGTAGTTGTATTTCAATACTACTTACTTAGTCACGGACCAGTACTATCCAATAATACAGCTTTGTTCAGCCGTGACTCCACTCTCCCTCTTGTTCCACGCTGACTTTTGGTCCAACACTGATTTGTGAATGCATGTCACAGTGAACTTACCTGCCAGGATCGCCTTCCCCGGGTGAGTTAATTTCGCTTTACCCGCCGGAGCCGCAGCCGCCAGACACCTCGGTCTGTGGAAAGGACTCATAAATGTGCCTTTTCCCTGCATGATTACTGGGAAACACTCTCTACAAGCTACAAAGGAGCTTCTATTTTAGTTCAGTGTATATCTACTGGTGGGTAGTTTCCAGTTTGGTTTTGTTTTTTCCAAGTAGTCTGTAGAGCGCAACACATGGACGGCAGCCGTCTGGTGCGCTTTGCTGGATGCAGGTGATCTCTGATGCGTCCGGAGCCTCCGGCGGATCCTGGTGTTGACAGTGGGCGGATACCAGGACTGTCAAGGAAGTTGTGATCTTCTATGGCCAATATCTGTTATTTGTAACCATGGTAACGCGGTGTCACGACAGTACCTACGTAAGAAATCAAAAAACAAAAGCGGAAGCGAGAGGCGGACAGGAGTTGTCTCCGTGTACTGTCGCGTGGAACTTGGCACTTTTTCCTTTAAAGCGGGGTTAAAAAAAACACACACACACACACACAACGGAGCGTGATGTTTGACCCGGGTCAGTAGGTGGCACACTGGGTGGATATGTGAGGGAGAGCAGCCACTTTTGTTCCACGTTGGAAAAGGGCGGGGCGCAGCTTGTCTCTGCCTCCCTCCGTCGGTTCATTACCACATGAATGCAGCTCAGCGCAGAAAAAATAAAGCTTGAAATCCCTGTTATTAAAGCTTTTACCGCCAAAACGTTACTCACCCCCCCCCCCCCACCACCCCATCATCATCATCATCATCAGCAGCAGCAGCAGCAGCAGCAGCAGCAGCAGCCTCGCAGCCGTTAACCACACCCTTCCCCAACAAAGAGGCCGCAGGCTCTCAGAGACTGAAACCATCCATCAGGTTTTGGCAGCTTGGTTACTGAAATGTCAGTCCAGCGCAGGATGGAAATAAGGAAAAGGGTGCAGCAGAAAATTCCTGACATAAACCGATCACAGCAGAAAACGCACCCACAAACAAACGACAGACAAACACATGCCTTTAGACAACGTGTAAAGCTGTTGTACAGAGCTCAAAGAGTCCCAAAAGGTGATCATTTTAATCATCTTGAGTTCTTATATCCTGTATGAACAAGACAGGAAGTAACAAGGTACAAATACTTTGTGACTGTGCTGAAGTAGAGTTTTCAGGTATCTGTACTTGAATATTTATTTTTCTGACAACTTTTCTTTCTTTCTTTTTCCCCTCACCACGTAAAAAAACTTAACAATAAGAAACATACACTAAGGGCACCGTAATGTTTCGGGTTCTGTTGTCCACGATTTGTGACAATAGGTGTGTTTCCATCCAGCGGTTTTAATTTACATTTTCAACTTGTGCATTTAAAAAAAAAAAAAAAAAAAACCCAGGCAGAAAACTTGAAAAAAAAAAAACAAAACTTGAAATATCATCAATTTTCTTCAATGACACTTGTTCGAGGTGGAAAAGTTGGAGTGTTGATAAAAAGTACATGTGAATAAGTGCAAGGCAAACAGATTTAGTGAATAATTATGTGTGTGCATGTGTGGACCAATGAGGAGGCTGCAACGTTCACTTCATTAATACATAAAGTAAAAACTGACTTGCACCTTGGAGCTAAATTAATGTTCATTAAATGCAGTATAGTGGTTATCATTTTATTTCAAGTTAGAATAGTTTAATAGGCTTCACATTATATTAATATGACGTTCAGACCTACTTTTCACTTTCCTACATTTCATCGGCTGTACAGTTTCAGTAAAGTTGACACAGTACGTTTACTCTTTATCTGTACTTCTACTGGAGGAAAGAAAAGGTGTACGTTCGCCACTGTTTGCATGAAGAAATTATCTTGCAAACACACACATAAATAAACAAACAAACAAACAAACAAACAAAATCACCTTTTGGGACTTTAGTGGCTCCATACTTTCTCCTGTTGTCAATGACAGAAAAAAAAAACATGCACAAACCAGCACTGTTTGTAAACTTTATTCCTCGTTCTGTATGCATGACTTGTGCAGATAAAGGGAGTGCTTCATGTGCAGCTCAGGTTTTTTTTTTGCTTTCTGCTCAGACAAATCCAAAGCTGACACCGTCACTGAACAGTGTGTCATACAGGACTTGTGGACAGGAAGTAAACAATCAGCAGCCTCGCCTCAAGACTTTGCCATTTATTAATTCACCTGTTATTTTTTGTATTTTGTCCTTTTTTTGTTGTTTTTTTTTTTACAAAAATCATTATGCTTTTTAAGACTACAACAACACACTATAGACAATACATACGGTATTCTATATTATTTGACTTCTTTGATTAGTTAGGTATTTCAATATATCTTAAATTATACACTGCTTTCAGTACAATAATGATTATTTTTTTTGTACCAACTGGCACCAGGATGTGAGCTAATGTTCCCCCTGTGTTACATCTCTTCAGTCTGTCGGAGCTTCGCCGCCGTCCCCATTAGTCAGGTGAGACAGTTTCCTCGTACATCACTTAGTTTTGGACACAACATTAGTAATACTTGATATACTTGAGTGTAACATGAAAATTGTGCTCCTGGTTGCAGCATTATAGTTTGGCAGCACATGCACGACTACAGCATATAGCGTTTGTTTTATTACGTTTCCCGCTTTCTCTCCTTCCTGTAGCTCTGAACAATTATTATAGAGAAAAAGAAAATATCAAGATCAATATTCTCTGACCCGTCAATAAAAGGTTTGCGGCTGCAAGGGAGTGGAAATCTCATCGCACGTGTCCTGGTTTGGTGACGTGTCCCTCGAAGGCTTTATTTTGAGGCTACACACACACACACGCACACATACATACGTAGACAGTACCATAACCTCATACAACAAGTGTCCGTGTACAGCATCTCCACTCCAACACTTTGCACCTGTTATGAAAGGGCAAACATAACTATTGCACAGTAACTGTTAGAGCATGACACGGCTGTGAAATTAAACATGAACAAAATGAGCCCATTTTTGTCATCACTTCAATGTATATAAGGCCGTTATAGCAGTGCTTTAGGAGGGAGGGGGGTGCACGTATACCCCCCTCCGCTCCTCAGTAATAAAGTCTCTTCCTTATCAGTGCTGAATTTCTAGGAACAAAGAAACTAAACAAAGGAACGAAACACAGCTCTATGGGTAATAACGTGGAACAGCAACAGGACAGAGTGGCTAATCTTCAGGATGTTTGTTCCTCTAGGAGCCGAGAGGTGACTTCATGCTTTGCAGTTGTGACATCCGAGTGGGAAAAAACAAAGGAGAAAACAAGGGTCCAGTAGCTTTAATGCTAGTCCTTCTACAGTGGTTGTGGAGAAAAGAAGAAGCAGTTTCTATTGGGAGTTTATCAAATCAGCCAAGTTTATTTCAGTTAAACGGACTCATAATTTGATTTGCAATGTCGCCA
>JAPQRN010000027.1:8031414-8048511 GCA_037367275.1 Coranthus polyacanthus
AACAAGACAGAACGAGATGCAACAAGATGAAAATGTAGTTATAAAAAAAAAAACACACATGTAACAAGACAAAAACGATGTTTTAAGTGCTTTAGCTGAGAATGTAAACAAAGTAAATCCTAAAGATAAAAGAAAAATGGATATCATGATATCTATCAAAAAACATAAAATCATATCAAAATAAATATCACTAGGCTATTGTTTTATCGCCCACAACTACATTTACCCACGCAAAAACTAAAATTCCTAAATGTATTTATTCATATCATTTATTGACATGACTTTTATGCCCTGTTTACAATCAAAGTGGATATTCTGTAACAAAACCAACAAGGTCAAAAGACATCATGACTAAATTTGAATGAAAAAAAGTAGCATGAAAATCTTTAATTAAATCTAAATTTACATAGAGCAGTTTTCTTGTCCTTACCAAGTTTTAATATATTTTTGTGGAATTTAATTTGAATACTGATTCTTTAGCTCTAAAAAAATATATAAATATAAAATGAACACATACTATATTCTAAGGAGTTATTTTCTATTGTCCCCAAGTAACTGATATTGATATTTTGCGTTTATTATGTCTACATTATGTTTGACATTTAATTTAATTAATTGTTATTTACTTTTTATATTGCATTTGATATCTTTTTTCCATCCCTCCTTCTTGCACACTATATGTACACTAAATTAGACTTAGATGTTATTGTCCCAAAGGGATAAAGAAATCTTTTTTTCTGAACACACATAGTAACACATGACATATACACTGATACATTAATAACATACTGATGTAAATCTGTACACACATTTATATCCTTTCTATGTCTGTAAACGGAATGTCTGCCTGTGTTCACGGTCTTCAGTTTTTAAAAATTACAAAATATGACAAGCTTTTTATTTTTGCTATTTAACAACTTTGTTTAACAAATGTAACAAATTTTAACCGTATATCTAACTGTAAACCTTAGTACAAAGCATCCAGTGTAGACAATAGACATTACTGGCTATTGACCACCTCTCACCTGTTAGGACAGGATTCTACAGGTATCTACATCATCTGAGAAAAATAAACCCACATTATTAAGCAGTAAAAATACAATCTATAAGGAGTTTCACCTTTTAATATCAGTTTTTTCTAAAAAAAAAAAAAAAAAAAAAAAAAAAAAAGGCACACTAAATAAACTAATGGAAAGTGAAACATCTTGTGGAGCACTAACCTTGGTGAGGTACTCCCTCATGACCTGGATGAAGTACGGCATGGCAAAGTCCATGATATTGTGCCTCCAGGCCAGCTCCAGCACCACGTCAGGGTGCAGCAGGTCATAGGACGCAAACAGGCACGCAGCGAAGCACTCCTTCCTGCCCTCCTCCAGGAACCACTGGAGCAAAGTCTCTGCCAGCTCTGCGTCCTTAGACTCTGCAGCGTACAGCATGGCATCCTGGGAAAGGCACAAAGTGACAGCTTACTAGAAAATCTTTTAGAGATGTTGTCTAAACAAACATTTACGGAAAGAAACTGATACTAATATTAGCTGATTCATGGATCTGTCTCCACATTCAGCTATAAAAATACACAAACAGTGCCATCTATAGGTGCTTGGAGGTACACTTTGAAAAGCCCTCCTTCGCTTTCTTCAACCACTAGTCTTTTCTTACCTTGTAGAGTTTGTCCTTCTTGCAGAGCTCCACACTCTGTCTCCAGCGGTTGTTGCCCTTGTACAGATAAGCAGCGATACGTCTGAACTCAATCAGCTCATGTTTCTCTAACCTCTGTGCCAGACCAATGGTGTCAAAGTTGTCATAGGCATCGATGGATGTTCTCAGGCCCTACAGAAAACAAAAAATATGAAATATACACATCACTCAACAAAATTGTTTGTTTTATCATTCTATTTACTATTTGCTATATGCACAGGAGAGCAGCTGCGAGACCTGGAAGTCCTCCTCCTCTGTCAGCAGGTTGTTGAGGGCTTCGTTGACTGATTTGTTGTTGTGATTCTGGACAGACCTCAGGTAAGGTTTGACCAATTTCAGCTGATTCATCTGTTGCAAGAAAAATATGTCACGTCAACAATGTCTGACCTTGGGTACTTGGGTAACTCTGGCTGAGCATCTTTTATCATCCCCGATATAAGACACATTGTGTACAATCCTACAGATCACTTCATTAAATAAATAAATAAATAAATAAATAAATAAATAAATAAATAAATATCAGTGCTGCCCAAACTTTCGTACTCCAGTAATATTATTTTTAGGGAGAGCAATGTGTTACATTATGGGTTTATAGCAACAAAGAATTACAGCAGGCAAAACCAGTTACCTTGATGTGTTCATTGTGAAACTGGCAGGACATGGTGTGCCACCACAGTGTATGTAATTAATGGGAAACACAGACCATTCAAACACATAATAATAAATTCTAGCAAATTTTGTGAAAAAATATAAAAAGGTTTTCCAAAACAGAGATGCTGATCACTACATTCCCCCGCATTATGTGTCAGGGGAATAAAAAGCTCTCTAGAAATCTAGGGAAAATGGGAAAGTAAGTCCCTTAACTTATGACAGTATAAAGAAATACACAGATGATATGACTTGTTGACCTTCTCGTTGATTACCTTGGTGAAAAAGATGACAGCTCGGCTGTGGTCGAGCCGTGGTGACAAAATGGTGAGCAGGTCATTCAGTAGAATAGGCTTATAATCCAGGTAAAAGGACAGAGATTTATAGTACAACTCCACATTGGCAACCTGAGGAGGAAAAGAGGATTGTGTATGAAAATCACTACAAGAAAAGATACTTAGCACAAAAATAACCAGCCTGGTCACAAATAGTTTACCTTTGCAATAATATCTTTAAACAACCCTTCTTTCCAAGCATCTGTTGGATGTGACATCATTGTGATGGCCGCGTTGTCGTACTCTTCGTATTTATCGTAAAGGAAAACCAGCTCCGCCCATAAGTGAGACTGCTCTGCTGCACGAAGCACCTGGAGATAAAAGACAGAAAACACAAGACAAGCAAAGGAATCAACCTCTTTAAATGTGATATGTGATGTAGATTCTGTCAATATAACAATAAGACACATTTGTTTTTAGTCACACAAAGATACACACAGATATATTCTACCTTTGGGATGTTGACTCTGGACCAGAACAGTTCCAGGTGCTCTCTCATCTTCTGAGGTTTGAACTTGGAGTAGAGGATAGCGAGCTCGGTAAACATGCCCATGTGAGCTCGCTCCAGACCCAGAGCGGCCTCCAGGAGTGCGATGAGTTCCTCAAAGTACCCGCGGTCCTGATAGTAGCTAATCAGGTCCTCCAGCTCGTCAGCATGGATCACTATGTGAAGGCCGCAGATTTGTGCCAGCCGAAACTCCTCGCCGTCCACGCAAGCAAAACACACCTGACATTTGGAGAGGACGAGGGTGAGCTCAAACGAGACAATATTCATGATACAGATGGAGGCAATACGAAGAGCTGACGCAAACTTGGTCAAATTTGAACACATCATTTAAAAAAAACTTAATAGCCTAATTTTTTGTGTCATTCATCAGTTACAGCTTCTAAGAACCCTGACCCTTCTTTATTCATCCTTATGCTGCAGTCATGACCTGTGGAAAGAAAATGATGTCATGTTTACAGGTCTACAGTGGTGCCACATCACACAACTGACTTTATGATGCTGTGAGGGTGTAAGGTTTAAAAATACTATGCATGGTCAAAACAGCATTACACTGGGGCACCCAGGTAGCTGAGGGCTACCTGCAACGTCCTCAGTCTGATTCTAGCAGATTAAAGAACACACCCTAAAAAATAGCAAAATGCACTAATAAATTGTTGGGCCAAAGCTAATAGATGTAGCCACCATGACCTGGTGATTCGTCAACTGTCATTTTTAAACCTCTAGTTTGGCATTTGGCTGGTGCCTTCTTGTTTTTTGGAACCAGAAGTGACCAAGGGGTGATGCATGAAACTCCCCAAGCTAACGCTACCACTTACTTCAGGACAACACCGACCGACCACACTGCTAACTAGGCAATGTTATGTTGAACGTCACCAAGTAATTTCAGCAACTTGCTAAATGTTAACATCTGCAGTTGTGTTTGATAACAGTGATGTCAACTTTACATTATGTATAAACACAGTAATTAGCAGGTCATCTGGTGTAATTAGTACACTAGCTGAGAGACCAAATAAATGCTAACATTAGTAATGTAGTAGGCTAATGAAGTTATGCTAACAAGCTGTAATTGAGTCAGAATTAAGTAAAAGTTTAAAACATTTGCCTTTTTACAGTCCTGTTAATGTAATTTCTTAACCACAAGTAAAGTAGTGCTGTCGATCAGGAAAGAAAATTATTTTAATGTCAATGGGAGTCAGGATTTTTTGGAACCAGCATCTAGTGGCCGTCAGTGGTATTACACTTTGTGATACTTCTGCAACAGCTTCAGTTTCAAGTCGCGTTTTTTGCCCCTTGACCAGAGTTCTTTAGAAATCTTTTCTTTGTGTGCTGGTTACCTCCTTCCATGTCCGTGTGCTGTTGGCTTTCCTGGCGCTGTCCACAGCTGCCTGGTACTCTCCCAGGTGGACTAGTGTTGACGCAAGTCGAGCAAAGTTGGACACATTGTTGTACAGGAGCTTAGCTGCTTCATACATCCCTTCCTCATAGCACCTGTCGCCAACCTGCAGAGACAGAGAGTCAAGAAGAAAAGCACTGCACAGTTACAAGTCAAGTGTCCCACAGCTACAAAATCCTCGTAACACTACAGCGGTGCTGTTTCTCTTACCTGCTGGATGTGGGCATTGTTGGGTCCACTGACAAACTCTTCCAGCTCAGCCAGACGGTTTGTCTTAGCTAAAGCAAAGATCAGCTCTGTCTCCACGTACGACTCCCGAGCTTTCTTCCGAGCCATTTGAAGGAATTTAACCAAGTCTTCCCAATTATCTGCAAATACAAACCACAGCTTAAAGGTCGACTCACGTCAAAACACACGAGAAAAGACAATGCAGTGAACTGAAAAGCAAAGTTACTTACTGTTCTTGCTGGCTGCATTGACCACCTCCATGTATGCTGATGGGTCGACAGCTTTAATGTACGAGTCGATGGCCTCCTTGACCAGGTCTCTCTGCAGCTGCGCTCTGGCTAACTGGCTCCACACTGCAGGCTCATTACAGCGCTCTGCAAACTCATAAGCCCGATCTAAGTTCCCTATGTGCTCTATCAACACCTAGAAAAGAGAGAAGAGAAAATCACATTTATCAAGTTTTAAGCACGTCTCCATTCTGGGTTATACAGTCTCAAGTCCCAAATATTGTGTTTCATATATTAAAACAAGTCATTGTGCACTCTCAAATTTAATGCCTTAAATACCTAAGTAGAATACAGTAAACTAACCCAACTTCTCTTACATATGAATAAATGACCTGTTCTCAAGTTCTGTTCAGAGTTCAATTATATCAGACTTGAAATATTTATCATCTACCATAACACTTTAAAAATGGGTTATTAGGGTTATGATAATACTTAAAGGATATAACATCAGCATTTTAAATTCTATCGTTTATCTGTCATCTATCTACTCTGTGCACACACTCCCAATCCAAACTGCAGTTAAGAAGAGTGCGTTAAGAGCCTGTTGCTGTAGTAACAGCATTAGTTGTAGTAACAGGGGACGAAACTACATTGCTAACATCTATCAGTGAAGAAAATCCAATATTAAACAAAACACACTCAACAACACCACTGTCAGTTTTCCAAATCTTGTATGCAAAAATTTTCTTTACACACTCACTGTGTTAAAAATACATCGGTTTCATACAAAGTTAACATTAAGTAATTACTTCAATGTTATTTCTTAGGTTAAGCCATAGCTGGCCATAAAACATTACAGTTAGCCTCAACCTTTGTCATTCATTGTGGAGCCTAAAATGCCAAAAAGTTGTTCCTTCTCCATCTGTAATCTTGCCAAATGTTTTCTGTCTGCACCCATGTGTCATGAACTGACAAACACTTTTCTTCTCGCACACACCCAAGGTGACGAGACTGCTGTGTGACTGATTCACAATTCATCTGTGTTCAAGAAAACAAAGCGATGTTTTGCTGTACATTTCTGAGGTACAGTTATAAGTCTTATATGATTTCCTCAAGTCAAAACTAAAGTCATCAAAATCATGTCGCGAGTCCAAGTCAAATGACTCTTCATTTTCAGGCCATTTTGGTCTGAAAATGTCTGCAGTGAAAAGTTTATTTGCAATACCTGACACAAATATTAATGTCAAGTGTTAAATTCTCATCATTTGACTGATATAAGCAAATATAAAATGTCCTCTTCTTTTTCTGAAAACATGCATCTCTAGCAGCTATTAACCAGTTTTACCTGTATTGCTGAGGTGTTTACATCAAACTTCTTAAAAATGGCAAAGGCTTCTTCAAAGAGCTCGTTGCTGATAGCAATATTAGCAATGTCTGGAGCATCGTAGTTGTCTAGCCTGTTGATGTACTCCATCACACGAGTGCGGTCTGCCTTGATGGCTGTCAATATCAGCAGGTTCTGAAGGTTTCTGGGAAAATAAAGATAGGTTATTAAACAACAGTTGTGTGTTGTGCCTAAATGATCCAGAGGAAGGTGTACGTCTGGGGTACCTGTGTTCACTGAAGACTGAGTTATCAAGTACAATCTTTTCCAGCAGTTCAATCAGCTCATTGGGCAGGTCTGCAGTCATGAAGGCTTTGACTGTGACCGACACCTCCTCTGGATCCTGGGTCTCTGACAGAGCTGTTTGCACCACCTAAGAGCATCCAAATAAGTAAAATAAATAAAAACTGATCAATACCATTCATTCACAGTGTGAATCACTTCAGAGTAGAGTCAGAGAAAACCTGACCTGGTCAATGAGTTGTCTCCTGAAGGGGTTATTTTCTTCTAAAACGTTCGCCCACAGATCGGGGTCTTTCCGTCGTACCAAATACCGAGCTTCACTCTTGAATAGCGAGTTCTCATTGCACACCTGTGCCATCAGAAAATACGTGAGTAATTACAGATTCAAAGACCATGAGAAATCATCTAAATGCTAGGTCATGTAAAACACACACTTTGATGAGCTCCAGGTCACACTGGCCTCTCTCATAAGCCACACAGGCGAGGTGGGGGTCTCTCTTCTCGCAGTAGCGTCCGACCACAGCACTGTCATAGAACGGATTCTCCTTGAGGAAGCGCTCAGGAGTGTTGTTGCTGTCGATGTAGATCTTGGCCAAAGCATTATGGGTAGCTGGCTCCTCACAGCCCTCATGGATACGGGACTCAAGCCACGGCAACAGAAGTTTTAACCTGAGAGAGAGGAAAAGTAGTCAAAGTGCATTTCAGAGCTGATGTGTACCTGCAGTTTTGGTGTAATGTGCAGCCACACCACTAGATGGTAGTGTTGTGTACTCAGCAGTGTTATACATGCTATACTTAAAAGGTACCAACAAGGAATCATATTTAAACCAATTAAATCATGGTTTAACTTTGAATTATGTTGCACCAAACTTTAAAACTATCTTAAAATGATAAAGATTATATTTAAATAACCATAGTTTTTTCTCTAAATAATAATAAATAAATATAACTAAGCCCTGCGATGAACTGGTGACATGTCCAGGGGGTACCCCGCCTTCGCCCGATGTCAGCTGGGATTGGCTCGAGCCCCCCCGCGACCCTCCAGAGGATTAAGAGGTTACAGATAATGAATGAATGAATGATTTCCAGGGGGTAGATGAGGACCTGGGACTTACTTTAATTTGGGTAAGAAAGCATCCCCGTATTGATTATGTTCTAGTTAATTTCAGTTTACATTTATAAAATGGGATTAACTAAACTAAGATTAGTTTTTAATTGTGCAACTGAGCTCTGCTTCTTTTTCACATTTTCTTATATTCACTCTCTAATACAGAGTTGTAACAAAGGCACCAAGGAGAGTTTTAAGATAAAATAGCTTGCTGGATATAGCTGGATGAGAAAGTATTACTGATTTCACTTCAAATACAGTGGGATACAGCAATTCAGGTCAAGAGAGGATCTGCATGCTAAAAAGAAAATTATTGCAGTGTCTACAGAAACGGTACTACAGAAGAGGTACTATAACACCATGCAACTATGCAAGAGGACAACTGAAGACATACTGGAGGCCAGTTCTCACTGAGTCTTACCTGTTCCTCTTCTCTACCTCTTCCACCAGCTCATCAGTGGAAAACTGACCTCTGACCACCATGATCAAGTTCTTAATAACGTCCTCAGCACAGTCTACATCCAACAGGCCGCCTATGACCACCGGTAAACGACTGGGGTTCACCTGAAAACACAAGTAACGTATGGAGAGAATGTCTGGAATTCTGCACAAACTAGTTGTGTCGGAACAAGAGTCTTACTTTCTGTACGTAGATTTCAATGTATTTCTGTAGATTGTTGCGGTAGAGGTAGAGCACCAGGTCATGGACAAAGTCAAAGCGATCACACACGATGATAAGAGGAAGCTGGTCTGTCAGTTTCGCCTCCTAGGAAGACAAAGAGCAGATCTTGTAAGAAGTACAGTACATTACAATGACGAAGCTGAATCATTCAAACACTGAATTAGAAGATCTCTTTACCTTGAGGAAGTTTTTAACCCTCTCTGGGTCGTAACAGTTGCTCTCTCTACAGATTCTCTCCACTTCTTTGATCTGTCCTGTTTTACATGCAGCCTGGATGTACTTAAAGTGAACGTCAGGCTCCTGGCTGAAATTCACAATCGACCCAAGGAAGTAAAACAAACCTTGAATAGAGATGGCGGGGAAGAAACAGCACAACAGTCAGCTACTGTCACTCAAAGGCTGCACAAAAATGGCAAAATCACACATTTGACACACATACACAAGTTAAAACATAGACCAGAACATGCACCAACTGAAATGGCTTAAACATAGGTATACTACTGATTATATGACCACACTATGGTCAAATGAGGAGCTACAGACATTTCAACAAAGGCAAAGTTTTGTGCTGCCTTGAAGATGACAACAAGCTACATTGAGGGGGTACTATCTGCAGTGGAAACGGAGTACCAGGTACCAAAAACAAAAAGAGTCAGGTTGTGGCAGTACCATGCAGTGGAAAAACACTGTAAGATGAACCTTACATCTCTGTGGTGCAACAAAACATCAGCACAACTATAGTATTAAACTAATTAGTTTCAACGTATCATTTAGTGTGGATGTTGCAGCCTAACTTAGAGAGAACTTAGGCAAAGCTATTGCAACGGGCCACAAGTCTGCTCTGTAACTCCCACATGTGTGACACCTACCCTCATAGCTCTTGAAGGACTCAAAGAGCTCCACTAATGCCTGAGTCCCCAGCTGCTCATGATACTTGGATGCTACCTGGACACAGAGCTGCAGGTTCTGTCTGATGTTCGCTGACAGCATGGCCCTTAAACACTCGAGTGAGTCCTCAACTGACAGAGAGCCAAAGAAGTTCACCAGCCACTAAAGCAAGGATCAAAAGACAGGGAGAAAGTCAGACAGCAGGCAAGAGACGAGGGAAAGTGGAGGATGAAAAGAGACAATTTCACACATCATCCAAAAAAGTATAAAGTGTAAAAAGCTGCTCCCAAGAGTGTGACCTCATATCCACAGGCTTACCTCAGGGTTGAGCAGATGTGTGTGCACCACCGCTCGTTTGATATCATACAGGTCAGTGTAGTGTTCGAGGGCTCTCTGCAGCAGACCTGCCTTCTCACACAGCTGAGCTACATGTGCACGGTCATAGTGTGTGAACATCTGGTTGCCCAGGATCGCATCTGCTACCTTTAAAAAGTATGCATATGCATCAACACCTAAATCATGTTTAATGTCATCGAAAGTAACGATTCTTTTGCAAACAATGCGTTTTATACATTTTAGTCTGAATGTTCACCTGGGGGGCATGTATGAGGTTCATCTCAAGCAGCCGTGTCTGTAAGTGTCCTTCAGCTGGCCGGTTGTTTTTTAGAGCGTCCAATAGGAAAGAGGTACACTGCTGGATCAGGCTGCCCTCCATGAATACATCAACAATCTATCAGAGCAGTAGAGGAAAAAAGAGAACTAAGTCAGGAGAAATGTTTGACTTCTGAATACTTGTTGTGAATTTGTGAACCATGACTGAGTACTTGTGCAAAGCACAATTAAGTACGACAAAGACTGCAGATCTTAATTAAGGTAATTGTTAGTCAATTGCTCAGGGACAGCCGGCTTTGGTTGGCGAGTAGAGCTCTTTGTGACAGGACTGTATGTATGATACACAGCGGTGTTATGATTTTTAAATGCATACAAATGCATTGTCATGACTGTGTTATTTATTGTAGTTGCAATCATCACTGAAACTCAAGAAAAAGGATTGACAGATAAGAAAAAATACATACATAAAAAAAAGGAATTCATCTTTGTATTTAACAGCCAAATCTGATTTGGATACAACCCTAGTATTTTGTCTGAACACCAACAACAATAACAACAACCACCAACACTTAAACCCTTCATTGGCAAGAAAGATTTGTTTGCTGTACCTCTGACAGGAGTCATTAAGTGTAATTTACCAACTGGCTCAACTGTAACAGATATTGTGGCTCTGATTGGTTGTCGGTCTATTCAACTGTGTCCAGAAGTATTTAGGTCTGTGCTTGTGGATAACCCCCCTTGGAAATCAAAGGTGAACTAAGTTGTTCTAGACTAATTCTCATTTCAGGTTTGGTCTGGTAATGCCACGCTAACACAGAACTCTATGACAGATAAAGCAAAGAAAGTTTTCTCACTTCTTTTTTCCTTGTAATTGTTTAGTTATGTTTGAATGAAGCTGAATGAAGAGTTTTGTAACTACAGCACAGCAGCTTGAAAATGGCTGAGAAGTGGCTGCTGGTTAACATGTAGACTGTATATGTATATTAAATTACTATTTCATTAGTTCATATTCATATATTCATATTCATTTCAAACAGAAAACAGAAAAATATGTCCATGAGAACAGGTTTAAAGTGAATGCAGCTGGATTAAAACACCTCATTGCTGTTGATTAAATAGTCAAACTGGGGCCACATCTAAAAAGGTGTGAGTTTTAATTTGGAAAAGCATCAAGTCATCATTCTGGTTGAGAGTGGGAGTGAGAAGACAGATGATGTGGCTTAAAAGAAAGAGGGGGATCACTGACTCAGGGAATTCCTGGCATTGCTGCCACATCTGGAAAAACACAGATGGAGGCTCCATGTGTGTGTAGATGTAACTGAAAGGAGGGCATGTGTAGGAGTTGATGTGGTGCTTATGTTACCTGGTTGATGTTGGCCAGCGGCTCCTCATCCTGGACCAACATCTGGGCAAACTGCAGTCCCTGGTCTGGATTGACACGCATCACATTCCTCAGCAAAAATACCCAGTCTGGAGTGTAGCCCACCTGTGTTTAAAAACATTAAAAAGCATGTTTTTCATTCATGACTTTGTGTAAATATGGAGAACTAACATTAACCACTTTAGGCAGTGGCTTTTTTTTCATTTTCACCTAAAAAACATATCAAATTTAATCAGTAACAGCTGTATGACAATATGGCCAAAAGCAACCCTGTTGGGCTCGATGGATCAGAGAAATGACATGCACAATGTGTGTCCCATCACCAGGCCAGGGCGTGGCCTGATGAAAACTTGAGCAGAGTCTTTTTTACTAATCAAAATTTCAAGCAATTTTGACCATATAAATATCCATTTATGATGAAAAGGTAGAGCTGTAAACATATAATGGTTCATCCATAATTGTTCAAAATGTGATGTTGCAGAGCATTCTTATTTGTTGAGTTTAAAACACAGGTCACTCTGCTCTCTCTTCTATCCCTAAGAGACATAACATCTCTAGACCAAGGTTGGCAGAAAGATATTTCACCCAAATTATCCATTTTTTTCCTTTAGTAATGTGCCTCTGCTTCAATGTTTTGTCTAGGACAGATGTATTATTAGACTACAAGTGTATTTACAGTATTAAACAAATTAACGAAAGACACACTCATTCCAATAAATGTATCCTGTGTAATACATGCAGAGAGTGTTCCTCCCTTTTTACACCTACTCACAGTAGAATGACTATCATGAAGGACACTAAAATTCAAACATCACTACTCAGGCACACTTTATACTACATGTTTTGTTTACATATTCTGAAACTCCATTTTCCAAACTTTTCAAAATGGCAGCATTATGTCACATTATGTATTAAATACGGCCTGATCCCGGTGCCAGTAGGCCAGATAGATAAATAAAAATGTGTTAAAATATTCCTCCACAGTCTGTGTGCATCTCTCTGCACATTCTTCCTATCTATGATTGATATACAGTAATACACACTATTATTCATGAATTATCTTTGTTGTTGCTAATAACATAGTATTGTCTAGTCTTCTGCAGACTCATGCAGTAATGGATAATTTGCATCTGTTCTCTATGAATAATTGCCAGATAAATGCAGTCTTCACAGCTCTGTTTACCTTTTTAGCATACAGCACAATCTTCTGGAACTGGCTGGTCTCAGCGAAGCACTGGATCACCTTGTTGGGGACGTTAGCTCTGAGGTACACACTAAGAGCGAGGGTGGGGTCCGAGGCCTTCACCAGGTCTCCTAGCTCCTCTGAGCACTCCAACTACAAAACACACAAACACAGCTACCAGTCAGAGGATAACGATCAACATGCTACACTGGAAACAAGCCCCGTTTGTAAATAAAGCATCCATTATAACTATCAAGTGGAAATCCTAAAGAAAAGACATTCTACACTTGAATCCTCCAGTCATACCTTGTCCTCCTTCAGCCATTTCTCCAGTAGCTGCTTGCGGCCCTGCTGGAGGACAGGCCTGCACAGCTCCAGAGACTCAAATTTGTTGAGCTGGCCCTGATCCAACAGGATACCAAAGTACTGCAAGAGTGGAGAGGCCTGACCCGGCTGGGCCGGGACACTCTGAAACTTACGGATGGTCTCAGCTGTCCGCAGGATACCCTGAGGCAAGGAAACATAGTGAAGAACGGATGAGTAATGGATAAAGAAAAGACAAGAGAATAGAAGAAAATAAAACAAGACTTCCCTAGAATCCTCTCAATAACTATTTCATAATTAGTGCAGTTAATAGTGACTAGGTAATAGTGACTGTGCAATATTCCACTTTTATTCCGGATATTCTGAATTTGATACAGGTCACGTAATCAGCATATTCCATTTGGATTTTCCAAATGAGGCCTTATTCCAAGCATTTTCAGACATGGGGGAAATTCTGATATTCAGGAGCATTCTTTTTTCACATGTATACAGAACAGTCAGAGCATGTGTCTAAACTTGGGGTTTTACCGCAGGTTGCGACACACGGCCTATTGTCTGTTTACAGTCAGCTCTGTGCATTGTACACAAACCAACTAGCCAACACTTGGCAAAGCTGGGGTAGAGATGGAAGGAGAAAGACACTTTTTAACATATTGAAAGACTTGGATATTCAGAGATTTTTGGATATGCAAAAACCTGTTGAAATATCATTGAAATAACATCTACCTTTTCAAGAAGAGGTTGGTAATAATTGTCACAATATATTATTATTTCTTTTAATCAGGGTTTGTCTGTTCTGAGCTACTGTAGAAACATCACGGTGCAACAAGACAGACTCTATGAAACAGGACCCGCTCCCTGTGTAGATATAAACAGCTCATTCTAGAGTAACGAAAACACAAGGATTCTTACTTTCAGGTTAAAACATAATTCTATTCCATTTCTGCAAATAGATTCCCCCTAAATCTTACGCACTGAACCTTTAATTCTTACAAGCAAAAATTCTTGAATGCCAAAAGTGACTGATTTTCTGCACACTGATCTAAGCCAACAGTTTTGTACCTTTTTACCAGAACAGATGTTCGACCACGGTAGCAAAGGTTACAGACATACCTTGGGTGCTGATGCAGCAACCTTTGCAGCTTCTGAGTAACTTCCCTGTGCAAACATAGTGTTGAACTTCCTGCCAAAGAGCTCCTCAGCTCCAGCAAGGTTTGACCTCACAGCCATCCTCAAAGCCAGGTCTGGGTTCTGCAGGACGTTGGTGGCATAGTTGACAATGTTTTCCTCTTCAACACATACTGACAAGACCTAGAAAGAAAAGGACGGAAATACATAAATACTCACAAAAGGAATGCAGCAAAGCAGTTAATGAAAGACACGTTCTCTTAAGCTTTTCTAAATTATGGAGAAAAAAAGTCAGCATTCAACTTAAACATGAACAGCAGACGTTTAGATGATGTTATCAGTAATTACTGTAATCCTTTTTATAGCTTCCTTCTCACCTGTCCCTTCTTGTTGACCCCAATAATTCCCGAGCTGGCTTCATGAGGGGAAGTTACAAAGATAGTCTCTGCACTGATTCGGTTCATGTAGATGCACACTCCAGACTCCAGGTCGTACAGGTGAATGTACCCGTACTTTGTGATCAAATATATTACGCCGTGCTTACTGCCAATCTGAGGAAAAAGATCAGAGAGAGGATTTATCCTTTAGCAGTCATCCCACGTTTAGTTGGATGAATTAATACCAGGGTTTGTTCATCACCTGCATAGCTACAGGAAAGTCAGTCTGGGCCTCCGGAGGGAAGAATACATCCACTGCTTTTTTAGCAAACGGCTGGTTTCCTGCAGCTGGTTGACCGACTTCAATGATGTGCAACTGGAACAGAAAGCACCCATATACATAAAAAAGTGACCACAGTATGCAAATTTACACAGTAAGGCAAAGAGGAACCTGTTAGTCAGCATATGAGAGTTCATTCATAAAACTAGAATTACCGCCTTGCAGTTGAATGCCTCCGCAGTTTACATCCATGTCTGAGTCAAGTGAAGTTGACCTTTTGGATATAAAATTTTATCACGTCAACAATTTACCCTGTTACACATCTGAATTGATTTAAATTTAAATACTTTGTCTCCTTTTTGTGTACGAAAGGCAAACATGTCTTTGATCTATGTGATGTAATAAGTGACGTATGAATTCTTGGGTTATGGGCAAAAATAAGTTTTGTGAGGCCATAGTAATGTTGAACTTCGGGTTAGGGTTGGGCGATATGGACAAAATATTCTATTGCAATAATTTGTTGAAAGGACTAAAAATGTCCAACAAGATGTCACAAAACACTATTTTTTATTTTTAGTATTTTTTATTTTTATTTCTATTTTATTTTAGCCTATTTATCAAACTAAAAGGTTGAAGTACATGGCAAATGGGTATATATATCCATCATCAATAACTTACAAACCTACAGTATTTGAAAGATAGGGCTTTCAATAACATTGCAATAACATGGTTAAGAACATAATGCAAACTAAACAAAGTGTTTAAATGTAAGAAAAAAATGGCCTGACTGTTCTGAGCCAGTGCTCTCACTCTGACAGTTCACTCAGTTCACTCCATGTTTTGACTCTGTCTTTCTAAGCTCATCATCTGTGGTGTTTCTGCAGTGAAAACGCCACGACACGACCTGAACTCCTTTTCATTAGTCATGACTTTACAGCAAAACACATTACACAAACACCCGCAAATTAAAGTTGATTAACTGACTCTGAGTGATGAAGAATTACTATTAACAGACTTTAAGAGAGGCACTAGCATAGTGACATTAATGCTACATGCCACGATGCAGTGCTCTCTGTAAAATACACATCGCCAAGCCCAACCTTTGAACACCAAATTCTAATCAGTTCCACCTCGTCTAAGTGAACATTTGTGAAATTTTGAAGAAACTGCCTAAAGTGTTCCTGTGGTATGAGGTTCATGGGTATGGGAGGTACGGATGGATGGACAACCCGTAAACATTTCTAATAAACTCTAGCTATAGCTGTCGCCAGCATGGAGACATAAAAACCTTTTGTGTGAATGCCTTTGTTCAGATAGTAGACTAAATACTCTGATAGCATCGTGACTCTGATTTACAGCATGTATGTTATCTAGAGGCCCTCACCTTTCCCCCAGCCTGTGAGCGCACGGCAAAGCAGAACAGGGTGGATGGTTTAGCATTTCCCTCCACTTTGAACTCCCCGAAGGCAGCAGCGTGGCCCTCGATGGGCTGGGAAACCTTCCTGTCAACAGAATACAGCTGCATGGCCCCGACCACACGATTTTGCTGCAGGACAAACAGAAGAAACAAGAGTGGAATAAATACAATCCAGTCTGAAAATATCTTTTTCAAAACAAGAAAAAAAACCACTAAAGCCAAGAGAGTTGACTTTCTGTCTCTTTGTCCTATAAGCATGTAGATAAGATATCACAGTCAATAATTCACATTCCACATTCTCCTTTTTTCTGTCATGTGCACTTGTACTGTATGAGACAACATGAGTAAACATGTCTGTGTTTTCATACCTGTGCAGAAATCCCTATCAGCAGTAACCACTTCTGTTGTTCGTCAGTTCTGTAGTTAATGATCTGACATCCAGCCAGACTAGCGTGCCGATCAAATACTTTAGCTGGTTGGGAATCCCCCTCCATGCTCCAGTGATATACGGCTGTATCCGTTACCAGAGCAACGGTGTTTACCGATATCCACTTCCAGAACATGACCTCCTCTGTCATCGTGTGAGCCTTCATCTTACTCTTCATTTCGATGTTGAAGATCTGCAGCGTCTTGGCAGCTGAAGGGAGTAAAGAGGAAGAGAGGATAGAAGTCAGTAACGGAACCCAGACGGTGAGTCGGGCAGAGAAAACAACAACAATCAGCAATGTGATAATGTATTTTCCCCACATTAAACTCAATCATATTTTCTGCTTTTATAACTTCTCTGTGCCTTAAAGTTACCAAAATATTTGTAAGTAAGTTATGTTACTTTTTCTTAAAATTATCACATCTCAATGTCATAAAATCAAGAGCAATTATCATTTCTCTTCTATTTCCCCTTTTCTTAAACTATGCTCTCACTGGCCACCAATGAATTTTAATTTAAGGTGCAGCTCACAACTTCACACATAGAGGATAGATTTTATCTGAGCATGAATAATAATCTGGTTTACCTCTCTCTGGGATTTCTGCTATTATCACAGTACAACAGAT
>JAPQRN010000027.1:8051518-8070179 GCA_037367275.1 Coranthus polyacanthus
TCATCCTCAGAGGGTAAAGGGAGGAGAGAGAGAGAGAGAGAGAGAGAGAGAGAGAGAGAGAGAGAGAGAGAGAGAGAAGCATTATAGGCAAATCATCCTGATCAGCACTTGTGTTTGTGCTCTAAGGGCTAGTTTCAGTGGCAGAAAATCGATTTGCACGACCAATTTAGTACATTGAGGCAATAGAACTGAGTGCAGTCTACATCTTTGCAGCACTGATAGAGGATTAGTCATCTCATGACTGTAGCATTCCCACAGCAACACTAGTAGATCTGTTAAAACTAAGACAAAAACATTTCGAATGCCATGCAGATGTTATTCTAAGAATTTAAGCAACAATAATAACGTCAGCCACTAATAATACCAGCAAACGGTTTTCTCACAGCAACACAGTATTTCTCGTCTAAGAGCCAGTGGCGCGGCTGCTAAATGTGAATCTGTACGCCATACTTGCTCTACCTTTCAGGGCGATGACCTTGCTGGCGGGGTTCATGATGGCGCTGTCAGCAGAGATCGGTCTCCTGATGGGGTTGGTGGGGTCGGACAAGTCCACGATCACTACCTGGTTCTGCTCGCCCACCTTCTCTCTGATGCAGATGTACTTGTCTGACTCCATGGTCAGGTAGCTGAACCCGATGTTGGCTGGGTTCACTCCCAGGTTCTGCAACTATAAAAAAATAAAGAGTGGCCATTAACTGCAAGACTCTTTAATCTAACCAGTTTTTCAGCAGTTATAGGCTGATTATGAATGAATCCATTAATTAGGGCTGCACAATATATCATTTCAGCTTCATTATCTCAATATGCTCATGCGCAGTAGTCACATCGTGGGATGTGCAATGTCAAGTAAGACAAATTAACTCATGTCATTCAACAACTTTCTTGCTGCTTGATACAAAATAAAAGCACCCACAGTTCTTATTTTCCAACTAATATACAAGAGAAGTCAGTCTTCTTTTATTTAGTTTCTTGGATACATGAAAATGTGTTGTTACTGAGTGACATGCAGGCTCTGTATGCGCAGTGAACCAGCAATCACAATCATTCTTGATCAATTTGCCAAACAATCAAAGCAGCCCTAATCCCTGCTAGTCTCAACCACAAGCTGAAAATGAGCAACGAACAGGAGAAAAACACAGAAAAAGAAGATGTGCTTGGGCAGTTGTATAGAATTATTTCAGCTACAGAAATTATGATATTGACAAAAAACGTATATCTATCTTAAAAAGTTAACTTTGTTGACAGTGCCTTCATGGTGAGTTAACCAACATATTAAACAACTTAATTTTCCTATCAAAATCACTTCAGAAGACTAGTCTGTGTCTGGTTCAAGAAAGGTTCAGCCCTTCCTTTAATCATTATGTCTAAAAAGTATCAACAAATTGTGAAAAACATTAATTACATTTTGATGGTTCATCCAGAACCTTCAACTATGTTTTAAAGTGCTGCTTATAAATGCTGACAGGAGTGTTACCTAATAATCACTAGAAAGGATCAAATAAAGAAACTTAAGTGTTATTGATAATCTGACTGGAAGAAAAACTCAGTTAGTGGAAGAATATCTAAACTGAGTGTTACAATGAATCATGTTTCCATCTCTCTCAACAACAAAAAAAAACGCAATGGGAAAATAAACATGGCAGCAGCTGACATTTGCCTTACAGGGGAAAAAACAGCAAGTGGCCGAACCGAAACGGTGTTTCGATTAAAATAGCAGCAGGTCTGCTCCAAATTTCCAGGGATATTCTTAAAGGTTGTTTTCCAGACAGGAGGTCTGGTGGTGCATAAAGTCAGGGAACAAGCGTGGGCACCAACAGGATGTTAACTCAACACTGGTTTATCATACACACTTATATAGTTCAACAGATCCTGACACTGCATTTATTCCACTATGTTTACACCCAGCTGGGAAAAAAAGTTGAATTATCATTAGATGGCCCAGACAAAAGAAAACCGAGGGGACACTAAAGAAGTTCCTCTGAAGGGAACTGCTGAAATCAGGAATAAATTCAAAGCTTTAATGAAAGTCACAAAACGCATCAGCACACAAAGACCGAGCTGATGTCAACATCTGCTCTGTCGAATCGAAGCAAAACTAATAAACATGAAAACCTGAAAAACTCCACCTTGTTTGATGCCTGCTGAACAGAGGAATTATTGTGCACATTGTCAAACTAAGTGTGAACTGCGAGGGCAGACCAAAACACGCTCTCTCCCTCTGATGACTGAACTGACTGCATTATTCAGTCTGAGGCAAGCGGAAAGGAATCCTGACGCTCATCACAAGGACGGCACTATCCCACATTTGGCTTGTGGAGAAGGAGAGCCAAGCGTGACTGCTGAGCCATTTAACTCATGTCATCTACAAAACAGGAAGGATGTAACAGTCCGCGGTCGGCCTGGATGTTTGGGATTCAGAAGGAGAAGTGGTATTTCCAAAGTTTGCAAGTGTGAAACATGAGGATCAGTGGCATGAAAACAGACATTACAGACATGTATTTTGTAACAGGTTCAGGAGTACTACTTTTAGACTTTTAGATCCTCCTTGCCCACGTAGACACATGGGCAAGGAGGATCTAAAAGTTTGGATAGCAGTCAAAGGGTCTGTATGTTTCAGTTAAGAAGCAATATACTGAATAAATTAGGATGCCTTGATGAAAAAATATGTTGCCCCTGTTTAAGACAGGTGCAGTTTGCCTTGTTTGTACATACTCACTGACGAAAAGAAACCCGTAAAAGAAAAGAAACCTGTAAAAGGCAAAAAGAATGATGTATTTGTTCACTGCCTTGTGGTGTCAGTTTCACAGATTTAGACAACTGAAATTAAACAAAGTGCAAAAAGAATGTATAGAGTCCTCTTTAACACACACTGTATGCAACCTCCACGAGTGGTTATAAGAGATTAACTTTATTTATCCCCTAAGGGAAATTCAGTGTCTGTGTGCCATTATTTCCAGAAGTAGTGACTCTGATGAGACAAACTGGCAGCAGACGTTTGTGCCCCCTTTTTTTAATGAAAATTATTGACATCTGGCTCCAGTACAATGCCATATATCACATATAGCGTATACATCGTATTGTATGATCCAATATTATCTATCTTTCACTCACTCTAATTTGCAACTATTTTGATAGATGGCAGAAAGAACAGGAAACATTCTTCCAGTGTCCCAAAGTAACTATTTGCTGCTTCTCTCTGTTTCATGTCTTTAGATACTAAAAGTCATTGGGGCTTGAGAATCTTTTGGATAAAATTAATAAATCAATAAATTTCTTACTGAGTAGTTATACAGCATGTTTCACACTTTTACAGACATTTTATCAGTGGTAAAGCGTAACCAATTACTTACAAAGTTGAGATACATGTAGTTTACTTGAGTATTTCCATTTTATGCAACTTTGTACTTCTACTCCACTGCATTTTCTGGCAGCTTCTTTTTCAGTTCAGTTTTTCATCCCCTTCCTGTCCAGTGAAAATGACATATCTCCAAATTTGTTGATTTTGAATGTTTGTGGAAAAACTGAAGCACAAAGTGTCCCTATATGGACTGAGTTTCAAATTCTCTTCCTTCTTAAGGTAAATAAAGTCTTTAAAAAACATCTTGGATTCCCTGGAAAATGCATCGTAACAAAGCTGGTAAAACAGTTTGGAATAGACATCATCATCAGAAAACATCCTTCGTGATACTATTAAGTATTAAGTATTTCAGCCCTTTGTAAATTTATAATTACGTTTTGTGAAATTATGGGTTATTATATTGGAGAAAGGCTTCTAAAGAAAAAGACCTGAGGGAGGATTAGAGCCATATGCTGCATCTCCTCAGGACTGCCAAAACTATTTCTGATCAGGGAGGGGGAGGAAAACCACAATAAAGATAGCGGAAGGAAAGATAAGGATGGGAGTGAAAGGAGGAGACACAGTACAATCCAGCATCCTGCAAAAAAAAAAAAAAGCAAAGGGAGGGGGAGTGTTAGGAGAACTGGTTGAGAGAGACTGTGTGAGGAAGAGAAGCCAGAGTGATAAATGTACCTTTTATGACAAACGAGGAAGGAGGGATGAGCGTCATGTCTGTGCAGTGCATTTCTAGGAAGACAGGCCTTTGGCAATGTACAGTTCAGGGTGGGGCAACTGAGTCACCAGAACAACCCCCGACCCCACCCCCCGGCACACTTTCTTAGTAGAAGATTCCACTTCGACTACTAACTCCTGTCTCCACTGATCCACACATCACTTACAGTAACAGATCAAATGGAAGTCCTCTTCCATTTGAGATGAATACACCAAAAATCTGCGTTAATATCACAACAACAAAGGCAGCAGAACTTCACTGATGACACAGCGTTGACAGTATTTGATGAGTCATAGACTGGGTGGACACATTGCTGAGGCGCTGACACGTCGCATCAGCAGCTGAGTGTTTCGAGTCCAAGAGGCGATTAATAAAACCCAAATAAAGCTGAAGAATGCAGCAAATAGCTGGAAAACGTTGCTACTTGTCACTTTCTTGCACATTGAGGTATTTAAGATTCTCATAGGCTGAAACAGTTGATGACTGCTTAAAGAAAAAGACAATGTGCTTGTTGTATGTGTAAATGACTTCTCTATGCATGCATTCATGATTGAGTTTTGGTGACTGAACGCAGACGCTCATCCTTTTCTGTACCAGTCACGCTTAGGTCGCAGATGTGTTTCTATTCAACTGAGAGTGATGAAATCATTTCCTCGTCCTGCTTCCTCTCTTGATGTGATTTGCTGGACTCAAATTGGCCTGCTTACCTACCCTCAGCTGTCTATTACCTCTGATGGCGTCGTTTCATCAGTGCACATGCAGCAGCGCAGCAGGACGCTGTGAACAGCCACAGGGCAGCAGGTTGGATCCTGCTATCTAAACTCAACAAGACAATGTTCAGGCGCTTCAGAGCTGTAGGACATTTTTGCACTTACACAAGCTGCTACAGTACGTAGGCTGCTGCACAGACAGCCAACAACAGCAAAGCCACATAAGCTGCAAATGACTCTCACTTTAACACTTTCATAATTCAGCGGACCACTCTCTGTCTTTGCTTTTGTCTTGCCACCAAACTAAGGCATAGTTTGAAGGCCACAGTAACTGTTTCCACATAATTGTAAAGGTAATATGATGCTAATTTTTTAAATGTCGCAAGAAAAGGAAATTGGGCACATTTCCATCAGCTGGTTTAGGACAAATAAACTCTGCTGCATAAAGGCTACGTTGCACATGGCTGTAATAACCACAGTAGAAGAAGTAGAACCAGAAGCAAACCAAGAAATGAACCAGAAACAAACTAAGTACTTTTTCAACTGCCAAAAAAAAACCACGAAGAAGAAAATGTTGGCTGGAAGTCGCTACTACCAGCCATGTTTTCACGTTTTATGGGAATAATACAGGAAAGACGCCAGAAACAGCTTCTCCTTCTTCTTCTTCTCTTTAAGTGGAAACAGCTCATTAGTCATATAAGTTGTCAGAACGTATTTGGACAAGGTGTTTCCATCTCCCTGTAAGCACATGAACTCTTCTTTGAAAATAGGCAAAAACCACCTCAAGCAAGCATAGTTTGTTTTTTGCAAAACGGAGGACTTTCAAATTTTGCCATTTCCCTCAACCTTTTCTAATTCAATATTTCAAAATGTGCTGAGGAATATATAGATGGAAACATGACTAGTGATGTAGCCTATGGAATAGTTGCAAGTAACATTGAATGTTTAATGTTTTTAAAGCAGATGTGACAACATTGACAGGTGACTAAATGAAACAGGCCATTACACTGAATCAAATTATGCATTTTAAGGAAACTATTGATGGTGATGATTATGATGAATAATGATTTTCCAAACGGCCAAGTTTTAAGAAGGTAGGCTACTGAAGGGCAGTGAGGAAATGACTAGCACTGGTTCACAACAGCTTTGAGAAGTCTGCGAAGTATAGAGAATGGTTTGTAACTGTAATAAAACAGATATCTGGATCATTTGCTTCATCTCAGTTTAGAGACTGGTACCTTCCTTACCAAAGACCTGGGTGCACTCCTGAACCCTAGTCCAGACTGTAGACAGCGAGCTGTAAATACCAGGCCAAGGAAAAAAACTAAACAACTTGAGGCCCAAAGTCCTGGGTTTGCAAATTCCAAGCATTTTTCACTCTGCTGGAGCCACCTAGATTCACAGGGGGATACGACTGGGGCACAGCCGGGATTTCACTGTTGGAAGGCGGAACGCAAATCAGTCTGCTACTTATCACTGTCTAAAGGCGAGATTTTCTTCACAGATATATAAGGGAAAGGTATGTGCTGTTGAAAGCAATTCCAACTAATAACCCCAGACACTGCCAGGTGCTGCACTGCCCTCCATCACGAGCAACAGCGTAGCGGAGTCCTGTCAGGAGGAGAGGAAGCCCCGTTAGCCTGCGAAGCTCTCTTGGCCGGCACAGTTTGGTGGATAAAGGATCTTTGGCTGAAGAAAGGGGGGCTACTGGCCAGAGGAAGAGGGGTGGGGGTTGTGAGCATTTTTTTTCCTAGTGAAAGGCCATTTCACTGCCTGCTGTTACCATAACAACAGGCTACAGGCGAGAGGGGTGCGTCACAAAGTTTCTCTTTGGCTTCAAGACACCAAGCACTGGGATTGCTATGGGACAACTATTATCAAAGTCCAAACAGTGGGGGAAAAAAGGCAGTCATGGTAGAAATAAGTCCTCCTCAGACAGAACAGATAACTGCCTGTTTGTTTCCTTTTACATTTTTTAAGGGCATTCATGTCGGGTTTTTTTCCACTGCGAGATTGCCCATTAAACTTCAGGGCCTACGGAACACCATAATGTTTTATGTTGATCAGTTTGAAGCTGCACAGACGCTCTTCTAGCACTTAAACGCCAACAACTACATCAATAATACCGCTGCTGTAATAAGTAGGCATTTGTCTTGGCCTTGGCCTTGAGGTGATTTCTTGTTGTGATTTGGCATTAGAAAAAATGAAACTGAACTGCAGTGAATTTCACTGAGTTGCATTGGACAGATTTGAACTCAAGTGAACTAAGCTTAAGTGATTTGAACTGAAGTGAAACGGGATTTGATTAATGCAGTATCGTGTTATAGGCTGCATCATGGCTCAGTTCTACAGTTACCTGGACTTAGCTCCCGTACCAGAGTGAATGAAAAACAAATGCTTCCAGGTGGTACGAGTCTGTAATTTAGTCATATTATCAGTATTTCGACAGTTTTGAACTCAAACTGCACACAAACCGGACTCGCGCGGACGTACCCAGGCCACAGCTGTGGTTGTTGAAGGCTCCAAAGTCGGAATATGTTGCTGCAGGACATGACAACAACATGGTAGCCACAAAGCTTGAGCACAAGTGCCATTCAGGTCTCAGTTACAATGTTACCACGAACAGCTGAGCTCAGTTGTCTGCAACAAAAAGTGTCAAAACACCGCAGTTTCCAGCGGCGCGAGCGCCTCGTTTGTAAATGACAGCGGCGTTTTTCTCCCACTTGAAGGTAAAAAAAAAAAAACTGCGGCGTAACCACACGCTGGTCCGCATTGGAGCTGTGTACGATATGACTGTTCAATTTTTACAAGTCATCATCTGCCCGGCAGGAGAAAACTAGGCCTGTAGCTATATTGAGCACCACCCTGCAGCCCTATTTCAGATTCCATTTAAATGCGACATGTGCCGTATGTGTGCGGATGTACACGGGCGAAGAGCTGCGCAAAAACAAATGAGCTGAAATCAATTTTAGGGCTTTTCTGTCTGCGCCTCCTTACCTGCAGATGTTCCTGAAATCGTATCGGCAGTATCTGAGCCATTTCTGGGGGGTTTCTCTGGCTGAAGAGTCCGTGAGGAAGGAAAGGGGAAGGGGACAACAGGAGGAATAGAGGTGGTCTTGTTCTGGATGCGTCCCAAACGTCCCCAAAAGTCAAATATGATGGGCAGTAGTAGGTAGTCTGGGTGGCTCGCGTTGGTATCACACGAATCCAGTGACTGCTCCCATTCAGTAGCCCCCCTACACCAGTCCTGAATCAAAAACTCCGCACCTCCGCTAAGAAAACTAGTGCACTTCAACTACAACTGAGCTCCGCGTGTTAACCACGTCTTCCTATGGTTCTTGTAAGGCAGCGAGGCTGTCCCAAAAAAATCCAAAAAAAAATGCATGCAGAAGCGATGCAGTCGCAGAGGCAGGCCGTTTCGTGGATTTTTCTCAGAGCTGTCAGTGGAAGAGGTCGGATGTGCCGACTGTACCCCTCCGCCGCAGCCCCTTCCCCCTTCCTTCACCACCAACTTCGAAATGAGGGCTCGCGACAGGCGCCCCACCTTTGCGTGATGTGAACAAAATCACACACCTACTTTCCCAAAAGTGAGTTATTGTATGAATGATTCATAAAGAGAGCACTGTTTCAAAAATGTTTTTCTAAAGAGCTGGAAGTGCATCTTCAGCACCACCAGAAGCTCCTCAATGGACCCTCTACCACTGTCATTATCGTCAGCTTCTTTCATTAGCCTTTATCATAACAAGAATATGTGTCAACAGTAAATGAAGTATCAATCGTGAAGGCTGTTTCTATGGCGGACTATTTTCAGTTTTATTACGTGTCACTGAAAACAACCTTTTGGGCTCATACAAGGGGTGTAAGAAAAGATCAATACACTCAAGTATTGTGATGTTTTGTTTTTTGGATTCTGTATCAACTCTCCAAAACAATATTGATTTTTAATTATTCGTGGCAGACAGTGGTTCATTTTGTGTCGTTTAAAGCCCCAGATCGTAGTGTTGTAACTCCTCTTCAGCATTTGACACTTTCAAACAAAATGTACACTTTTTAAATCAAATGTTATGCATATAGCGGTATTTTCTTTGTACTGTGACAGCTTTCTTTAAATTAGATTAAAGGTTCAGCGTGCAGTGTTCAGGTGTCTTTAGTGACACCTGGCAATGAAGTTACAGATTGCAGCCAACAGAATCCCCTTGTCCTCACAATCCCCTGTGAAGGCCACTAAATATAGTCCACACACCATAAAAGGTGGCAGAAATGCATCTTAACATTGGATGCCACCTGCTATAAAACAGAAACAAAGAAGAGGAGGAAGTCCTCTCTGAGCCACTGTAGAAACCAGTTCCCTCTGTAGATATAAATGGTTCACTCTAAGGTAACGAAAACACAACAATTATAATTTTCAGAAGATTATACGCTAATGAAAATATAATTATGAATATTATATTCCATTTTTGTAATTTCTGCAAAAACTCAAAGGTTCAGTGTGTGATATTTAGTGGCACCTAGTGGTGAAGTTGCAGACTGCAAACAGCAGAATACCCCTCGCCACACCCTCCCCTACGATGGCTGCTGAAAAACGCAAAAGACCCTTGTAAGACCCAGGGTTCAGTTTGTCTGTTCTGGGCTTCTTGGTTAATGGGATAATAAATCTGGTCTACATCAAACATAGTAGGTGACCTTAATGCACTTTAACACTGAATGCCACCCACTGTACTACAACGGAGATAAAGAAGAAGAGGAAGTCCATTCTGAGCTGCTATAGAAACATGACAGACTCTGTGAGGTCCCACTCCCTCTGTAGATATAAATGGCTCATTCTAAGGTAAGAGATTATCTTAATTCTTATTTTCAGATTTTCACTATATATTCAGTCATAACCCATGTGTCATGATATGTATTGTTTCACTAGATTCTTGCTGATACACAGTCCAAGTTAAATGCATGTAAGGAAGATTATTAGTTACCACTGAGCACATAATTTATGATTTCTTAATAAAAAAAGCATTATTTGGTCCATTTAAAAGTTGAATTAGCTCATAAATTATCACATCAAAAATAAACTGCAAACAAAAGGCCATTACACTATGGATGTGAGTCAGTATTACTCACAGGATGTGGACAGAACATCACAGACATCATCATCAGAAACCCAGTGTTTCAAGAGATCTTGCTTATGCAATACAGTTTAAATTACCGGTTTGAAAAAGAAAAAATGTGACTGGTCACCGAGGATATGAGCTCTAATCAATTCATAGAAACTTGCAACACTTAATCAGTAAAAATGCATATTATATTTACACCATTGAACATGAAAATATCCATTGTAAAAGAAAACCTTCTGACAGTCTTTAAAAAGACTTCATTGTGAATATATATATATATATATATATATATATATTGATGCCTAACTGCCTTGATTTGGTTTCCCGGATCATGTGTGCACAATATCAGTGTGTCATTCCAGCAGTAAAGGTTCGTGATGCTCCACACCCACCTGCTAAATCACACTGGCTCCAGGAAGTTATTTAGAACTCATTTACACCCCTGGCCTATATGCAAATACAACAGCTACAGTTACGCAAGCCTCTGCATTTTCACACACTAACTGAGAGATATAATTATACAAATACAAACATAACTGTAGGAAAAAGTATTTCCTAAATGCAAAAGACATACACGTGACAATGCTCAATGTTATTAAGCAATACAACATGATGCACGCAGTGTATATGCCTTCAAGCCTTTATTCACAATTTAATATTATGATTTATTCTCAAGGCTGAACTTTATCCATAATTTTATTCGTTGTAATAGGAAAGAATCACTTTGAGGCAGGAAATTAAAGATGATCAGAAATGTTAGATCTAACTGTGATGTGTGTGCATGATGTGGCTTTTTTCCACTAAGATTGATTATTCTGCCATATGGTTTTCTTGGCAATACAATGACTTATGGCCTGGCCGGATAGATGGAGGTTTTAGCATGACAGGAAGCAGGTGGAACCAGTGACATCTGGTCAACAACCACTGGGAGGTACTTCTCACACACAGACGTTGGGTTTCCTTGTGTTTAGAGGACAGTACATTGACAGCCTAACCTTAAAACAGCTCTTAACCCACTCCATAAGGAAGCCAAGTCCCCACAAGTGACTATGGAAACAGATTTACGTCCACATAATGTGCTAAATACCCAGACCACACACAGCGCTGAGCAGCTTGTTAAAGCCACACCACACAGACCCTTCTTGAAGGGGACATTAGTAGTGAGTTGACTTAAATAGTTTTGTGAAGCACACAGCATTTCATAAATCACGTATTCCTCTAAATAAAACCCAGACACCAAAGACACCCCAACTAAAGATCTGGAGTCAGTTAGTTTAACGTTTAGTTGAAGGCTCAGTGTGTAAGATATGTGTCATTTGCAGACATTAGCTAACTCCGTTTCTTTGTAACAATAGCTAGTGCTGCACGTTGTTGCTGCTGTTGAGGAGCAGAAGAGAGGCACTGAAGAACTCTGGATAAGGATTTTTACAGAAAAACTGACCTGTGCCCTCTACACAGAAAACAGTGTACATGCTGTTATCATGGATGGAGGAAGCTGAGAGAGTTGTTAGCTTAGAAATGGAGTTAGCTAGTTAACAAATGGACCACTCCCACGACAACATTGTGTCCAACACAAACTTCACATAAGCATATGAGCAGACGCAAATCTTATATATCATATTAAAGCTTTGAATAATGATAACACAAGTGAATAATGTAACAACACCACATTACTTGCATTATAGCCATTATTACTTCCAGGATATCACATTTAGGGATGTTTCTACTTGCTTTTGTTTTTGCTAACTACCACTGTGAGTCTCAAGGCAATCTTCTGGAAAGCAATTAAGCTGAATACAGTAAATACTTGTTGGAAGGGCCACTGCTGGCCATTTGGGTGCCCTAGGCGCAATTGTTTTATGGTATCCTCCATCAAAAAAAACAAAAAAAAAAACACACATACACAAAAACGTTTCACATGTGAGTTCAGCATTGTTTCCATTCAGCCACTCATTTAAGTCACTCACATTATTTATCAGCGCATTATTTATTAGCGCTTGTGTGCTTACATAAAGTTTGTATCAGTCTGTGTTGTGCTGGGAGCTTAGTTTACATTAACCAACTCCATTTCTAAGCTAACAGTAGCTAGTTATGTACAGTCTTTTACTGTAGAGGAGCAGAAAAGAGGCACTGAGGAATGTAAGGATTGTCTTGAAAGAAACAGACCCAGTTCCTCTATATAGAAATCACTGTACAGGCTATTGTCATGGATGTAGGAAACTGAGACTGTCTTTAGCGTAGAAATGGAGTTAGCTAACATCAGCAAACCAGTGACTCACATCACAAAGCTTTATGAAGCACACATATATTGAACCTTTAATAAGCTATTAACAAAAACATTTATTATTGGAGATTGGATCTACGGAATTATAAATTAATAATGTGAAATCATGAATTCAAGTCCATGTATTTTGAGCATTGGATCTGTATTGCACAGTGTTTATAAAAATCACACCAATAATAACACACACAATATTCAAAATCAAAGTCATCAAACTAAACTAAGAAAAAAAACTATATGTATCAGACTGATACTACTCATGAATATAAAAATGATATGATACACCAGATGTTCATCTGAGCGGTTCATCACAAATTACCCTGATAATGGAAGTGAACAGGAGGCTATAGGTGTAGGAGAACACACAAATGAGGGATTATATATGTAGTGTAATATACTTTCATATTTCTGACATACAGCAGCAATATACTGCATTTATGTGAAACAGGAAATGAAATGCAGTGACCTGACAGTGGTTCTTCTTCAAACAGCTGACATGAGCGGAGTTTTACAGTAACACGGTGACACATTTCGTTTCCCTTAGAAGTCAGTTAGTTAATGTTGTGCAAAAGTGATGACATGGTGCAAAGCAGGAAAACTTCTTTGTCAACCCTAGATGACTTGTCGATCTCTATGTTTTAGGTTTTGGATTAAAGCTGAGTGTCTTGGATAACTCATTAGTGAGATTGATATCATGTCTACTGCTCTGCTTGAATGTCATTACACTAAAAGCTCAAACTGCCTGTTTTCAATTCATCAACACCATGTAAATTTTAGTACATTCTACACAGAACTTTTACAGAGTTGTATACATATTTGTGTATACAACTCTTTTTTTTTTCAAGTTATGCATTTATCTTCATATGACTCGCTGACTACGATATGACAGACGTTCCTGGTATTATGGTGTTAAGGGCGTGCAGGGTGAGTTAAATATGCCGTGTGCTTGGCCTGGCTCTTGCTGTCAATCAGAAGCAGCTGGTTATCCTTGTGGTGAGAAATAATCTCATCGAGACTCCCAAAAATCTGAGAAAGAGGGCGGAAAAAGAAGGGGGTAAATAAATGAGAAGAAAAAAGATTCAGAAGTCATGATACATATATATATATGATAAAAAAGAATCGACTATATTTTTTTTCTTTTTTGTAGTCTGTCTTAAAACTTCACCTCTTCGTTCTTCTTGCCTTCCTTCCCCAGAGCGTAGCCTTGTGTCTCCTCCAGGAAGCGGATGGGGATGTTGTAGACCTTCTCCTGGTAGAGCACTGCGAGGGTGTACGGCTGCCGCGAGTTCTGGGACGAGCTGTGCCGGATGAGGAAGGCACCATCCTACAACATGGAAAAAAAGAACAGAAAAAGTCAAAAGTCTAAAAAGCATTACTATATCAAGGATTTATAAATTGTTTATAATTATCATTATCATTGCTAAGCTGTTATAACACATTAGAAACAACAGGGCAACAGTAACTTGCCAAATACTAAACCCACATTTACATTTATTTTTAAGCCTCAGATCTCATTGCTTAGTGAGCTTCCTTCCTTCATGGGGCATATTAAATCAACAGATTCATACACTAACTCTTTGGCAATATTTCTTACTTTGACAATTTCCAGATGCTGTCAAAGTGATATATTTTGCTATGCTATTAAAGTGGTATATTGCGATACTTCATGTTGGTTGGGTAAATATTACTAATTCATTAATAAATGGTGAAGTGTTTTATACTTTACAATAAAGCTCCCCTTTTCCAGTTATAAATGGTAGTAACTCATTAGCAAATGGTTTAACATGCTGGCTGATAAAGGGACAAGACAAAGAACGATCTGACATTTAACAGAATAGATAGATAAAAAGTGCCGAGGTAACTTGAGTGTTCATTAATGACATGTGTTTTAATGTGTACCTAATAATTAATAACCTAATTATAAATCATTTCTAAATCCTTTTTAAGGCTAGTCTTATAGACTGTATATAAAGATGGACGAACTGCAAACTGCTTCCTCCCGCTATATAAAAATGCAATTTGGAGTCTGCACAGTAGAGGGGACCATGGATGTACAGTATTAAGAGAACTGAATATGGCACCACCACTCAGAACTGTAGCCAATTCCCCCAGTGGCCATTCATGGTACTGCAGCAAAAAATCACTTGTGGCTCAAAAAGCCTTTTCATCATCACATCATCATCAAATACCTTGACCAAATGATCAGAAAAATGACAACTTGAACACAAACCAGTTAGTTTGGCCCAGGTCCCACTGAATAACATGGAGGAGGCGGGATTTATGACCTATACTGCAGCCAACCACCAGGGGGAGATTGAAATGTTTTGGCTTCACCTTTGGGAGCTGTTACTGTGTCCATATTTATATACAGTAGTCTTATTGTAAAGTGGTACCAGTGAAACTGACACAAAAGTAGGAAAGAAAACATATGGAGAAGAAAAGATCAGAGTGGCTAAAAACAAAAGAAAGAAAAGAGGATAGCCAACACTCAGTAAACACACTGTCTGTGCAAATAGTCTTGCTTTAAGAAATTGTGTTTGCTTGGTTTGAAATCAAATCTAAATAAGTTGAAATGACTCACATCAGCTGTTCATGAAAATAAACATACCTTCTTGACACGAAATAAGAGATCCTCAGCCATCTTTCTGTTGCAGTCTCCAGCAAACCACTCTTTATCCTGAGATATGTCATTCATTGAACAATGACAGTAAGTGAGTGCTTAATAACTCATGTTACACATATTATTTTAATGCAAAGCCATATTGTACCTCATTCCCTGGTTGTTTCATTACCCTCATACCACCAGAAGAGGCTTAAAAGAGATGGTAAACATGTGTCAGGTGCATGCGCATTTGGTTTCAGAAAGTATGATCCATGAACAGTTTAGATTATATTAATGGAAGATTTTAAGCAGACTGCAAATGATCACAGTCATACTTGATACTTTTGATCAATTTGAGCTTACCTGCTGGCTTAATGTCTGCCACAGAAGGATTCTGAGGGCTGAAATAAAGACAGAAAGCCCAACATTATACTTCAAATTTATTCTAGTACATGCATGCACTTGAAGTCACCTGCACAGAAAAGGTAAAAATGAATGCACTTTTTAAATTAATGTTCACTCTGACTTTTGGTCTCTTCAAATCAAAATTGCAGCAGAAAAGGCTGTTTGTACCATGGAATATTGGCACATACTCGTGTGCTTACGTGATGTTTGTGTTGGAGTCTGTTTTTGTGCTGGGAGCCAGTCGTTTGTTGGTGTTAGCTGACTGCATTTCTAAGCTAGCTGTATCAGTTACCTACATCCATGATAACAGCCACATTACACTGATAAAAGAGGTATCAGGTAGGTTCTTCAGGAAAATCCTTATGGTCAAGTTCTTCAGTGTCTCTCTTCTACTCCTCTAAAGCAGACACAGTGTTAACTAACTACTGTTAACTTAGAAATGGAGTTAGCTAACGTCAACAAACAACTGGCTCCCAGCACAACACAACATCATCTAAACACACAAGTCCATATTTGGAGAGGGGTCATGGGTGAGCTAATGCTAAACGCTAGTTTACTGATGGTAAACTTCATCAAATATTTGCGTAACAAAATCATTTGATTGTTCTGTTAGTGTAACTTATTAACAATTACAGTCGAGCTGTCTGTGAAGAAAAAATTATGTTTTATTCAATGAACAGAAGCTCCAAAATTATGATTCTGAGTCAATCACACCTGTCAACCAAAGCCAGATGCAGCAGACATCAAAGCCTTCTATTCACCCTAAAATCTTATTAACGGGGGAGTAATTTAAAGATGAATTATCTGATCACTTATTAGAGGATCCAAATAAAATAAATGAGTCCAGAATGACTCCTGGATACTGACTTAGTATTTTTAGAGAGAAGTTCAAGGTAAGTCTATGGGAGCCAGGTCTTTTTTGAAGCCATCTAGTGGCATCAGTAGTATTACACTTATGTTTATTTCTGCACTGACTTCATCTTGACTCTTGGTCGCAAGACTTGTAACTTAATGACTTTGGCAAAATGTTGGTCCCAAGGTGAGCCAAGTTGAGAACCACTGTACTACATCTGTAGTTACTAAATAAAGCATAAATAAATAAATGCACTGTATTGTGTATCGGTCGGGCCTTACCTGGGTTTAGCTTCTTTCAGGTTTGCTGGTAGAGGAGGTTTAAAACCGAGAGTAGGAGGTGGAAGTTTGGTTGGAAATGTGTTCCATCTTGCTTCAACTGGAGGACCTATAGAGGCAAGATATGTGGCATGATAAAGATAAATGTTTGCTAGAGGTACTTGTGTTTTTTTAGTTCTGAAGTTGCCATCGTCATTACCTGGTTTAAGCTCATTCACAGAAGGCAGGAGTGAGCTCTAAAGGGAGGGACAAAACATCTTTTTTAAAGCTGCTGTGTCACTCTGACAATTTGATTCATTTCCTACATAAGCAATGGAATTAAAGTACAGTGAGAGAAAGAAATCTCCCTGCTCGTATTAAGCCAGCATTTATTTTAAATCAAGAGATTAGCATAAGGAAATCATAAGACTACGCAGTGAGATAAAAAGACACACTCACAGACATAGCTCTGGGAACTGGAGGCTTCATCCTGCAGACACAGACATAATGTTCATTTTCATTCTATGTTTAGTACCAGGAATTTACTCTGAAAAGCCACCAATATCTCCATAAATATTTGCATTTCACTGTTAACGCACAGTGGCATCTTTGTCTCAAGGGATATGGAGTATGAAGCTATGCAGACAGATTATATAACAGGTTACTTCAGATAACTGTATGTCAGTGTGTTCTAGTAAAACCTCCTCCGTGTCACAGGTTCAGGTCTATATAAAGAGGTGGCAAAAGTCTTTAATCTATTAGAAGTACAGATACCTGTGTAAAAAAAGACTGTGGTGAAAGTAGAAGTACTGATTAAACTTCTTTACTGCAGTAAAACTGAAAAAAAATACAGGCTCTGAAATGTACTCAAAGTCTAATGGTAAAAAGTTGGCATTTGAATAACATTTCTTTCAGTTTGTGTGTAAACTGAACCTCGTGTATTAGAATTGTAACTTCAAATCCAATCAAAAAGAAAAGACTGAACATTATGACACTTTTCTTTTCTCTCTCTTCTTCTTGTTATGTCTTTAATGTGTTGCAATGTATTTTATGTCATTTTCATCTTGTTGTGTCATTTTTGTTTGGTTGCATCTTTTAGGCTACATCATTTTCATCTTGTTACTTCTTTTACAGTATGTCATTTTCATGTCTTGTCGTGTCTTGTCGCGTCTTTTAAATTTTTTTACATCTTTTACATCTTGTTCCGTCTATTATGTTGTTTTTGGGGTCTTACAGTTTTCACAATGTCGTTTTTGTTTTGTTGCAGCCTCCATGTCATTTTAATCATGATACACTTGTTATGTGTGATATGCACTGATGGATCATCTTTTGGTGTAATTCTATCATTCATTTAGGTTGAAATTGGTCTTGATGTGAGGTGCACAAGTAAAGAGCCTGTATGCAAAACAGTAGTTTACGAAGTAGAAAGTACAGATATTTATGTTAAAATGTACAGAGTAAAAGTAAACGGTCAGAAAAATAAATACTCAAGTGAAGTACAGATACCTGAAAAGTACAGAAACAAAATATTCGTACTGTGTTACTTTCCACCTCTGTGTACCTACATGAGTATGGGCAAAGGAACTGCTGTCTTAGGAGATGGAGGCACAGGAGGTGGAGGAGAACAGGCTGAAGGAGCAGGAATAAAGGAAATTAACATCAAATAAACACTATTTATGCCACCTTATTTTGAACATATGGGAGTTAGTTTTTAGAAAAAGTGCAAAACCTAAAACCTACCCTCTGTTGGTTCCAAGTACAGATCATCACAATCCTCCTGAAACAACGGAAAAACAATAAACATGGTCGTATCATAATAGTACATTTGAACATAGGTATATTGGAAAAGGTCAGCTAGACTCACCTGCTCTTCATTTGGGTCTAGATACACATCTGAAATACAAGGAGAGAGTACATCAAACATCTCTTAGAAGTGATGACAGTCCCTATCTGTAGATTTCATCATTTATAAAAAAAGATTTCACTTCCCCCCAGGGGTCCCCAGACCCCACTTTGAGAAACACTGGTCTAATCAATTAAAGAAATTCTGAAGTTTCTACTTTCTATTATTTTGGCATGATCTTTGGTGTTCCTTGCTACGCAATTAATGTTAAGTTTCTGATGCACTCAAGCAGCACTAGATGGCGCTCTTGTCCTTCTTTGTCAACAATGACTCCACCTCTCTTCTATTATTTAACTATCAATACCTTTCCTGTTTATTTCCAACAACAACAAACACCAGTAGCTGTTGGAAACATCAAACAAAATATTTCTTGACTGCAATGTTAGGATCTATAAGGTAACAAGTATGAGATGGTGGAACGTAATTAATACTAAAATATAGATTTGAGCTACCTGTACTTCACACTTTTACT